>CM052709.1:65109594-65128225 GCA_028551405.1 Uromys caudimaculatus | reverse complement strand
CCAAAACACTTACTCTGCTAACTACGTTCCAGCTTTTGGAAGTAAAGCATAAACAAAAGTCGCATTACATTCAACGCTGTCTGAAAGTGTACGGATGTTCTCATCTTATACTCAATGAACTCTCTAGACAGCATTAAAATAAACAAAACTGTGTTTCATGTTCCTTTGAAAACCCTAAAAAATCCATTAAAGGTTAGTAAGGCCCTTCACTACCAACCCATTACTTTTCTTGGTGATGCCAGAGACCAAACCCAAGGCCTTGTAGAAGCTCAATAAACTCTTTGTCATGGAGTTATGCCCTCTCAGAGAAGCCACTCTTAAATATTCTTTAGAATTATCTTAAGTAAAGGCTTCGAAATAATAGTTCAGTGAAGAACTTAATATTTCTATACTTAATCCTCATCTACAGAATCTGGTAACAGTGTGAACCCCAAAGTGTGAATTCATGACCACGCTGTTTACATGGAGAGAAAAGAAGACAATGCCCAGCACAACTGCTAGGCAGTGCTTAACCACGAAGTGAATGTTTACAGAAGGGGAACTTAGGAGAAGGGCTCAAGGTCATAGACTTTGTTGGTGGCATGTCGAGCTCTGACCTTCAGGTGTTTCACATATCACTTCTCTTAAAAGTCTGGGGTATAAAAGGAACATTGCATGCTCCCTCTGAGCTACAATCCTACACAATTGATACTTGAAGAAAGGGGGTATTAGACATGAGTGAAACCAAAGCCCCTGCAGCTTTACCAAGTGAATATTCTGAAATCTATAAAGTATTTAGAGCCACGTTTATACCACTTTTTATTCCTTTGTTCTTTCTTCTTTAAAATATTTAATTTTTAAATTTATGATTATTATCATCATGTGTGTGACTGCTGGTGCCAAGTGTGGAGGTCAGAAGACAACTTCTAGAAGTCAAGTTTTCTCCTTCCACCAAGATTCCAGGACCTGGAGTCAGGTAATGGGGTTTGCATGTCAAGTGCTTTCACCCACGGAGCCGCTGAAGGCCTTCTCTGTTCCTGCAGAACTCTTGAACATTTCTCTGCTACTACCTGAGACCAGCCTCACAATGGAACCCACACTGGCCTCAAGCTCATGATCCCCCTGCCCCTGCCTCCCACCGCTGGGCTCACAGTGGTGCAGCACACTGCTCACTCAACACTTCCAATCTTGATTCACCTTTACATTTGTGCCTCTCTTTAACAGTTGGGAGAAGAGGAAGGCGATCTACCTACTTATAACTATTAAATCTGCCTGCTGAGCAGCAGAGCGGTCCGCTTTTAAAAAGGGTCTATGAAACAATAACAAGCTTCCTGTGGTTATCACAGCCTGGTCACTGTTTAACCAACCTAGGGAGTCACTTACTGCTTACCCCACTAGCTCCCACACTGGGAATGTTACTTCCTCCACCCACTTGGGCTCTTTGGCCTATGTGAGAGCAATGAGAACTGCAATGTGCTCCAGAGCTCCACTAGCAGGCCAAGCACAGGATAGAATGAGTCTTAATAGATCCAAGCCAGGTTGGTTGCAAGTACCAGGATTATAGGCATGGACCACCATACCCAATCTGAGCTGGGTATGGTGGTCCATGCCTATAATCCTGGTACTTGGAAGACAGAGGCAATCAAGAATTGGGGGCTTTCCATCCAGCCTGAGCTACAGGAGACCCCTTATTTTCTGATAAAATTACCTCAAATTCCCTCTGGTTACTTCTCTTCCTTCAGCAAATCAAAAGCACCTGAACAAAAAAGGGCTCAGCTCCCTACAGATCTTAGAACTCTAAGAGCAAAACTTTACAAAGTTCTAGATCATATTCCTTAATACACAGCCTTTCAGAAATCTGTTCAAAAGCTACCCCTTTCGGAAAGAGAAATGGCTGCATCTTCACGTAGCAGATTAAGGAGAGCCTAGTTCGTTAAAACTGATTCAGGAACTGAGTCATGCTTCCTGCTTTGAGACCCAACCACAATGTGCACACACTGGTGTACCAGCATTTTCTTTCTTCCATAAATGGCTTGCCCCAGAGCAACTGCAGTTCAACAGGAACCAAACCTCCTACTCTAGCTATCCAAAGCCAGGGCACAAGGCACAAGGCCTAGACAGCCCTTTGCACTTCCCTATGGTAGTTATAAAGGATAGGTGGAAAGGTCAGCTCTAAAGAATATTAACTTAAAAAAATTTACAAGACACTTATGCTTCACTTTTGGAATGAAAACCAAGATTATGACGTTAAATACGCTACAAATTCCAAGCCGCCTTGATAAGATTCTAAATATGGAACAGAACCTGTCTTATTGTTACCATAACTATTTTTGTACTAGTTAAGGAAACATTCTCTCTGTTATTTCTGGAGGACTAGTTGTTTCATTTTCATTATTTTGTAAAATCTGTCTAACCTAAATAATTTGAAAAGAATAAAATTCTGAGCTGGGTATGGTGGTCCATGCCTATAATCCTGGTACTTGGAAGACAGAGGCAATCAAGAATTGGGGGCTTTCCATCCAGCCTGAGCTACAGGAGACCCCTTTTTTAAAAGCTTCTAAACTTTGCTTAGGAAATATCATTCTTGCCCCAAGATAAAACCAAGCAAGCAAAGAGTCAAAATCTTCTCTGGAAAGCATTTTTATAGGGAATGGAATTTGGAAGCCCCAGTTAGCGGTCTAAGGTGGCCTCTGTTTGTAAGGGCAATGTAGCCCTCTTTGAAGGGCAAGGGGCCAACAAAAGGTAAAGTAAAAACCAGAGTCCCAAGGAAACCAATGTGGAACTTACCTCATCAGCTCCATGTGCCTGAAGTTCCTTGTAGAATTTCAAAGAAATACTGACCATCACTTTTGTTTTGTCTCCATTAGGATTTGAAATATGATAAAGGACACCATCAAAATCTGCGAAAAAAACAAGAAAGATTGCTCACTCTGGAAACGGGAGTAATCTCCCAGTACCTACCATAGGGCTGGCCATGAGGAGACCTCTGATAAGAGAAATGCCAATAAAACGATGCTCATGGGCAGCCAACCGAAAAACTGTTACGGAATTGCTCCATGGCCCCCTCTTTGGTCTCTTTTAAAATTACAAAGCTATTTTTAGTGTAACCATAGCTTATACTAAAGTAATGTTTAAAAATTTCCAGAGAAAGAATGCTATAAACAAATCCACTTATGCAGCATTGATGCTGATCAGCACATGGGGCTTCTTTCAGAATGTGCTCGTCCCACCTCAATTTATTACAAAGCAAATCCTAGACATCTGATCCATCTCTGGGAGATATACTATTACATGAACATAATCACAGTCATGCTCAAATTCAAACAAAAGATTCTACTTTAATAGTAAATACCTGGTAAGCTATTCAACTATTACCTATTGTCTCAAAACAACAACAACAACAACAAAAACCCCACAAACACTGTTGTCTTAAATACATGAATTAAGGGGACTGGAGAGATGGCTCAGTAGTTAAGAGCACTGACTGCTCTTTCAGAGGTCCTGAGTTCAACTCCCAGCAACCACATGGTGGCTCACAACCATCTGTAACGGGATCTGATGCCCTCTTCTGGTGTGTCTGAAGACAGCTACAGTGTACTCGTATACATAAAATAAATAATTCTTTATAAAAATATTTTAATTAAGATCTAGCCAAGATCAAGACAAGACAGATGATTATCTTTTTTGATTTTTTGGTGTTTGCTGGCCTCTGCCTCCCAAGTGCTGGGACTAAAGGCGTGCGCCACCACTGCCCGGCTCAGATGATTATCTTTTAAGTCTCCTTTAATTTCTAGACCTCTCTTATGGTTCTTTCTTCTAGCACTACAAAGTGAGCTGAGCTCATCTGTAGCATTACTGAAGCAGAGAACTTGCATGGAAATCATGAGAACCATGTGAACTGGGCACTGTTGGCAATGAGGATGCACAGATGGCACCCACCTTAGGAGCTACAAATCTTGAGATCCTCTAGTCAAGCACTTGCCTTTCTGGACACTCATCTGTAAAATCTCTGAGCTCACATCTGACTAGTCAATCCTCTTTTTTTGTTTTGTTTTGTTTTATGAAACACAGTTTCACCACGTGGCTCTAGCTAGCCTGGAACTCTCCATGTAAACCAACCTGACCTCAAACTTACAGAGATCTACCTGCTCTGCCTCTGCCTCCTGGGTCCTGGTACAAATGACTTGTACCACCATACATGACCAAAAGGGAATGGAAAGAACACCATTTCTGATTTGACAAACAAGCTCCACTATCATCAACCTTGCCTCCCCCAAATGCTAGGCAAACTTAGATGATGGCTACTAGGTTATAACTCTGTAGACTTCAAAGTAGAAAAACTGTTCTTTGTACAAAACAAAAACCAAATTTCTAAGATTATCAAGTATCTCCTCTCACTAAGACATGTAAGGTAGCTTTATATAGTTTTCTGAACTCCAAAGTTAGTTAGCAATGTTATAAATATATAAAATAATTCTCGAAGGCCTCAAGAAAGACTTAACAAAACTTCTCTTTTCAGGGAAGCAGAGCTAGCTCAGTGGTTAAGAGAGCTGGTTGTTCTTCCAGAGGACCCAGGTTCAATTCCAAGCACCTATATGGCAGCTCACAGTCATTTGGTAACTCTAATTCCAGGAGATGTGATGCCTTCTTCTGGCCTCCTCAGGCATCAGGCACATACAAGGAGCAAAAACAAAACATTCACACTAAAATTATTTTTTTCTTTTAATCTTATGCCTCTCTTAAAAGGGATGAGATAAAGACACTTACCTGCAAATGTTACTTCTACAGCTTCTGGTTTGTTTCTGTAAAACAACAAAAAGGCCCTTAGTAAGATAATTTTAAGATGGCTTAGGGTAGGGCCACTTGCCAGCTAGTCCTAATGACCTCAGACCCGAGTTGGATCCCCAGGTTCCATGGGGCGAAAGCAGAGAGCAGATTCTTTCAGGTTGTACTCTGACCTCCAGGTCCACAACTGTACATAAACAGATCAAATGTAAATAGGGGAAAATAATTGTGCTGTTGCTTGCTTTTAGGGGGATTTTGAAAGGGCCCTGGTTTCTACTGAAATTGGAGCATCCTATTTAAATGCAAGGCTAACAGATGAAGAAAACATTCATTCTTTCATGGACCAGAACTTGCAAAAGGTGGAAGATGAGATAAAGGACCCCTGTAGCTTGTGTTAATGCCTTCCTGCCCCCCAGTATGATACCCTAGGAAGTAACTTAACAGAAAAACCCGGCTAGGTATAGTCATGTAGAATGAGTTTGCTCTGTTTAAGGCCATCTACAGCACAGTAAATCCTGTTGTCCCACAGGTCATTTTTAGGCCTTTGCATGCACCTCCCCTTCTTCCTTACATCATCAGAGCACCTGCCACTCTCCATCAAGCCTGCGCTGGTTCTAACCCTTGTTATATCTCAGATCGTTCACACAAGTGCAGCACAAACTAACACTGGAAATAAAATTTTTTAAAAATTACCAAGCACAGGCAAAGCACTCATCTTCCCATCTTTTTCACCAGGCTTATGCTCTGGAACAAGAAAGATTTCTTACCCCCCTTTCCTCATCTCCTCACTTATAAAATGGGAGAATACAAATGATCTCATTAACCTTGCAGAACTATTACAGACAAAACAGTAAAACAGGCCTAGAAGACCTTCTTCTGATATGCAACGGCTACTACATATTTTTACTCAATTAAACCCCAGTGAAAAGCTGTTGCACTCTTCAATGCCAATGTCAGAAAACTCTACTGCCTCTAGCAGCTTGCTAGCAGTTAATTCAAATGATCCTAGTTGGTTTCACATTTAGCAGACAAGATATAGACACTTCCACATTTTACCCCATTGCTCAAGACCTCTTAAGTAGGAATCTTCTTTTTAAATATACTTTATACATGAAGGCATGTGCACCGTATATGTGAAGAGCCTATCAGATCTGGAACTGGAGTTACAGGCAGTTGGGAGCTACCATGTAGGTGCTGGGAACTGAACTTATTTCCTCTGTAAGAGCAACAAGTGCTCTCTCTCTTAACTGCTCATCTCATCTCTCCAACCCTTCAGTATAAAAGGAACTAAGAGGAGTTCCAACTCTGCTGGGAAATAATGGAATATTTAATGTAGTTTATGAACGGTAAAAGCTGATACTGAGGCTAAATGATATCCCTTAAATAAACTAGCTTTTATTACGTATATGGTAAAGAAAAAAAAAAAAACAACCCACTTATAGGAAAGATCCAAGTTTACCCTGCTTTTTCAAAGCCACCCATGTGTGACAATACAAGGCAAGCTCATGTCCATATTCCCAGCATTTGGGAGGCAGAGGCAACCTGGGTCTACATAGTGAGTTTCAGGGCAGTTGGGGCTACACAGGGAGACCGTCTCAGGAAAACAACAACAACAACAGAGATGTTGGTTAGATGATATTTTATCACTTGGAAGGCGGATACAGGAGGATCAGAATTTAGCCATCCTTGGCTCAATGTTGAGTGGACGCAGATCCTGTCTCAACAAATAAATGTCCCTTCCAAAAAGGAGAAAGCTGAAATTGCTCCTGAGCTTTCACTTTCAAACAGTAGTCAAGAAACAAAAGGCAATGAATAACAATAAAACTTTCCTTACCTTTAAAAACCAAGAGTATACATAACCTTTAAAAGTCCAATTAAATAAAATACTAACAGGATGTCACAGGTAGAGGAAGCATGCAAATACACTCTAGGACCTGATAGGTTGTCCTAGAATCAGGGAGCATACATACCACCTGACTTCACGAGGGTGGGTGGAAGGGATACTAGAGGTGTTATCCCCCTTAACCTTAGGCTTGACCTTAACCAGGAGAGTCCTCTACCTTACTACTGTATCAACAGACCTGAGAAAAATCAACTTAAGAAAAACCGTAATGTACTAAGTCATAAACACTGAAGGTTTGAGTCTATCTATCAAGAAAGTACCCTGAGCATGGATCTCCACTGGGAAACACTAAGATCCATTCTAAGTGGCTTGCTGTAGGACTTGGGAATATCTATCAAACCACTGCCATGAATATTTTAGTTCACTCTTCAAGGCTACACAAAAGGTTTGGAGAAGGGTTGTAAGGTACTGGGCTAGAGAACAAGAGAACATATCTAGGAGCTGGAGAGCTGTGAGCTCTGTGCCCCAACAAGGAGAATGCTGACTGTAAAACACTGTAACAATCATTACTTAGTCCCAAGAATAGGGGTGTCCTTCCCACCTCCTCTCCTCTGCCCGTGAACACATGACACAAGACACAGACACACACGGGTGTGTGTGTGTGTGTGTGTGTGTGTGAGTGTAGAGAGGTGGAGAGAGAGAGAGAGAGATAGAGCGAGTGCAAGAGAGAGCAAGCACACGTTAGTTCTACTTTTCAACACAAGGTTTCTCTGGCTGTCCTAGAGCTCAAGAGATCTGCCTGCCTCTGCCTCCATTATTTCTGTATTTTAATTAACTTATTTTTGAGACAGAATCTCATGTAGCCTAGGCTGCCTCAAACCTATTATGTAGCTGAGGCTTGTTGAGCTCAAATGACCCTTCTGCATGTTGGGTTACAGGACACCCTACACAGCTAGCTTGCTCTGCTTTATGGTTTAAAAATCACAGTAATAGAAAGGTCCATTTAATAGACTAAAAAGATGAAGCATTTACTGTTTTACCATCTGGTCAAGCTTCAGACTCAAGAAGCTCAGTTAGTAAAGGCACTGCTACCAAGTCTAAGGACTCAAGTTCAATCCCCACCTGTCTTCCAAGTGCTGGGTGGGATTAAGGCGTGCCCCAACCACAAACACAGCTTTATTTTCATTTTTGAGACAGAGTCTAAAGCAATCCACTGGCCTCAAACTCACTATGTAGCTGAGGATGACCTGCACTTCTGATTTTCCTGCCCAGACCTCCCAACTGCTAGAATCACAACCACACACACCATCCTACCCAGCTGCTGTCTGAATACACAGACTCAGTCTGACTGCCTCTGGTCGACTTGGCTGTCAAGGATGAGCTCTGTGACATCTGGAAGCCAGTTAGCCTCTCTTGGCCTTAGTTTCCTTCTCCATAAAACCCGTATATTTCCTCCATATGAGGTAATGAAGCACGTCAGCCAAGCATGGTAGTGCAGACCTGTGAGCCCAAAACCCGGAAGGCGGAGCCAGGAACCTGTCATTACAAGCTCTAGACAGGGTTTCCTCTGTGTAGTTCTGGCTGTCCTGGAACTCTGTAGACAAGGCTGGCCTTGAACTCACAGAGATCAGCTTGCCTTAGCCTCCCAAGTGCTGGGATGACAGATATGAGATACCACATTTGACTTTTAAGAGATATTCTTAAGATCTTTTAAAAGGAGGCTGGAGAGATGGTTCTAGCATTAGCTGCTCTTGTAGAAGACTTGAGTTCCCAGTACCCACATGGTAGCTCACACTGTCTGTAACTCCAGTTCCAGGGGAGCAGGTATCTTTTTGTGACTTCCACAGGCACTGGGCTTGTATGTGGTGCACACACATACATGCAGCAGGCAAACACTCATAAAACACATAAAATAAAAATTAATCTTTGGCCGGGCAGTGGTGGCCCACACCTTTAATCCCAGCACTTGGGAGGCAGAGGCCAGCCTGGTCTACAGAGTGAGTTCCAGGACAGCCAGGGCTACACAGAGAAACCCTGTCTTGAGAAAAAAAAAAAAAAAAATCTTTGAAGATTTGTTTGTGTGTACACATGCGGTGGCCAAAAGAGGGCATCATATCTTTTAGATCTGGAGTTAACAAGTGGTTGTGAGCTACCTGAAGTAGGTTCAGAACAGAACTCAGCAAGAATAGCAAGTGCTGTTAAACTGTTAAACTGATGAGCCACCTCTTTTGCACCTAAGTATTTTCTTAAAATTGGGTGTGGTGGCTCCATACTTTTCTGAAGATGCTTCTAAAATGTCAGTGAGTGTTAGTGAGTAAAGCACTACTAGTAACTCTATCACCTCACTTTTTTGGTGAGCTCTTTGAAGTTTTTACTTCTAAATACATCCCGAAATAATTTTCCACTAGGGCACTTGTGACCCTCTTCTGGTTATCTCTTCTACATCCTGAATTAGAGAATTAGAGAAATTGTTTTATTGTGTTCACTGAAGATTTTTGATTACTTTCTTTAAGTCCTCTACAAAGTTCCAATCATTCTTTCTGAGTAAAGCCCCCCCCAATCATATTAAGTAAAAGATAGTTCTTTTCTTTCTTTTTTTGCTAACCAATCATATTAAGTAAAAGATAGTTCTTTTCTTTCTTTCTTTTTCTTTTTTTGCTAAACCACCTCTTAAAAAGACAGAGAACAAGAAAATAAAAGCTGACATACACTCTTAGAAAAGTGGTAACAAGCTGGGTGTGGCAGGGTATACAGGAAGTTGAGGCAGAAGGAGTACACAAGTTTGAAGCCAGCCTGGGCTGCACAGTTCCAGGGCAGTTTGGGCTACAGTGTGAAACCCTGTCTCAACACCAACACCAACACCAACACCAACACCAACACCAACACCAACACCGCCGCCCAAGTGAGATGGCTCAGTGGGAAGAGCACACTCTGAGCAAGCATGAGGATCTGAGTTAGAATCCCCAGGATCCACAGAAAAAGCCTGTAACCTCAGTGCTACAGAGGCTGAGACAGGAGGATGACTGGGGCTTGCTGACTGCTAGACTAATTCCAAGTCCAGTAAAAGAGACCCAGTTTCAAAGGAATGAGACAGTGATACAGTAGGATGCCCAACATTTCTTCTCTGGCCTCTGCATGTGTGTGCACACATGTACTAGCACTAGCGCTCTCTCTCTCTTTCTCTCTCAAAAAGGGATAGGCTTTTAAAGAAATCAAGAATCTTTTAATCTGGCCGCATTTATTCCTTCAAGATAATATCTACTCAGCAGAAAACACACACACATATTTATTCCTTCAAGATAAGATTTACTGAGCAGAAACACACACACAGACACACACAGACACACACAGACACACGATTCTGAGGAAACAAAAATGGTTGAAACAGTCCTAGCCCTCAGTTTAGCTTTAGAGACTCCTTCCCCAAGGACAATGCAGAGGACAGAGGATAACAATGTGCCAATCACAACAGCCTGTGAAAAGACCAACTAGATCCTAACAATCAGACAGCTACATCTATAGGCTTAAACAATGTCCTAATTCTGAATCTCTTCAAGCCAGTCTGTCTCTCAGAGGACATATGTGGCATATTTGGGAATGAGAACAAGGTATCTACAAGATTTAATGTATTCCTTTCTCAAATTTCTCCTCCCACAGTCCTCGCCCACCGCACTCAGCACTGCTTGCTTACTGAGCTCTCCCCCTCAGAGAACCACGGCTCCCCACAATGTGCACAGGCTGTGGTAAAGAGCCAGAAGGCTCTTAAAATCAACAGCAGCTCCCATCTAACAGCATTTCCTCAGTTCTGGACTGTGTAACTGCAAAGCTGACAGGCCTTGCTTCTGAGGAGAAAAGACTCTTGATGTGTATGTAGTAACAAAAGAAATCAATTAAATTTCCAGATTACTTTTGCTTTAATTGTGGTCCGGGCAAGAATTCCTAAGTGAGCCAGGCAGTGGTGGCGCACGCCTTTAATCCCAGCACTTGGGAGGCAGAGGCAGGCGGATTTCTGAGTTCGAGGCCAGCCTGGCCTACAGAGTGAGTTCCAGGACAGCCAGGGCTATACAGAGAAACCCTGTTTGGAAAAACTAAAAAAAGAATTCCTAAGTGAAAAGGGAGTGCTGTTGATAAGACTCATGCAGGACTTTATTTACAGTGTTGGGTGTAGCTTTTTAATTAGTCATAGTGTCATCTGACAGGCGTGCTTTACTGCATCCCTCCATGAACACACTTAAACAGATAACCCAATAAGTCACTTCTCAGGAATATGGCAAGAAAAGTGGGAAGCTTTGTTACAACTGCCTTTACATTACAAATTATTGTGGCCAAGTGTATGCTAACTTAAAGAGTTTATTTTACAGAGGTCTCACCCAAATACAAGTTTAAACTTTCAGTCTGATGCTATAGGCAAAAAGATTCTGCAAGATAACCCAAGGGATTGTTAAAAAATAAAGATAAGGAGAAACAACGAGAAGGAGAGCCAATGCAACGTCATTCCGGAGTACACAGTACTCTAAAGCGACTTTCAGGAATGCCTCATGAGTGCTGGGAGCAGTGCAGGGGGTGTGCTTGCCTAGCATGTGCAGGCTGAGTACTGAAACGCCCTCCCCAAAGGAAACGACCTAGCACTTTCATTGTCGGTAGGCAGAACAGCACTGTCCGACCGAACTGTCTACAGTAACAGGCTCCTACACTGTGCAAGCAGCAGTCACTAGCCCCAAGTGGCAATGGGGCCTAGAAATCCAACACAGCTAGTGCACCTCAGGAAACAAATTTTAGTTTTACTTCATTTTTTTATTTAAGTAGCGGGCCACATATAGCGAGTGGCTATGGTTCAGGACACTGCAGAACAGAAAGAATCACTCTGGCAAAGGCTACCACGAACAATTTCCCTGTTCTGAGAAGTGCAGAGCAATGTGGAGCTAAGCTCTCCCCGGTTTCCACCCTGTTACACAGCCTTCCATCTCTCCAGGGTCTCTCTGGGCTATTCCTTTTCTTTAAACTCGTTATCTTCTCCCAGAATAGCTTATCCATCAGTTCCTCCCTAACTTTGCTAACAGGCTGTCTTCGAAAGGCCTCCCATCCTTTCAACTGCTACCTGGTATTGAGCTCTGATAAGACCCATCAATGTTTATGATGAGCACTCTAGCCATCCTTGCTGAAAGCAGTGGTGTATATGGCCTCTGGAACCACTTCAATGCTGCCTCATCTTAAAGGGTGGACCTGGAAACATACTTGCTTTTTTCTTTTCTTTTGAGACAGAGTCTCACTAAATATCCCTGGCTGGACTGGAACCTGTGTTGACCCTTCTGCCTGTTTCCCTAGTGCTAGGACTGTAGGAGAGTGCCACCACACCCTGCAGAAACAGGCAATCTCGGGAAACCCCTGCCCTCCATAGTCTCTTCCAAAGATTTTCAAACACAATGTTTTGAGTGTATTTGTTAAGTCATATATCCCAAGGATGAGCTAGAATAAGACAAATCATACCACCTTCTCGGACATTAAACCTGGCTACAGTGAGCATCCTTAACCCCCAACCAGAAATTCTAACTTATGCCCTCCAAATTTAAAACCCTATTTTAATCTTTCTGAATGAGTAAGCTTTTTATTTGCAACAGGGTACGCCAGCTGGCCTTGCTCTCCTGATCCTCCTGCTTCTATCTCCCAAGATTACAAGCACATCACACCCAGTTTGGGCTGGCCTTTTCTTTTCTTTTTTTCTTTTTTTTTTTTTTGATACAAGGTCTCACTAGGGCCTAGAACTTCTGCTCCTCCTGGGGTTACAGTTGAATGTGCTTGGATTACAGGCATACACCACAAATCACAGAACTTTAAGGAGAGTTTTCTAAATGAAAAAGGGCCACATAAGGTCCTGAATAATGGGTCACATTTTAGAATCAAATTATTAATAAATAAGTGTGAAAGTCCTCCTCCATTTAAAGACATGCCTCTACCTGAACGCACAGCCATTTATCTTGTAGATCAGCTTATAACCACCCAGGACTCATTCTTTGCTAGTCAAGACTTGAGAATGTATGTATTAAGATCAGTTGTGAAAATGCAGAAGTTATTTTAACTTCCTCCTTTGTGCTACACTAATTTAAAAAAAAAAAGTACACACTCCATCACCTACAGTAAGTCCTGGTGTTGACTAACTCCAAAACTCAAAATGCAAAGAAGCTGCATGAGAAGCTGCAACAAGAAGCAAGTGAGGTGCACATGTGCTCAACTGCAGTCCAGGGCAGGAAACAGTATGTTCACTGAACGCACCAACTCAAGGCATGTCCTATTTTGTTCTGCAGACAAAATCTGTAACCTTATAAAAGAGACAAAACAGACGATATATTCCATGTAAGTAGTGGGTTCATGCTTTCTGTGTCTGTGAACCACGAGTTCATTACAAATGCTTAGAATTAAAGGGGAGAATGAATGAATTCTCCCTTTCCCAATCCTCCTGTGGATCTGCAAGCACTTTCCTATTTCTAGTTCCTAGTTCACAGAAAACAGCCTGTACTCATTTCCTAACTGTAAAACCAAAATGTGAAGCCCCATCCTCACCAATGAGGAAATGGAATGGCCACAAGCCACCATAAATTAGAACCTAGAACCCAATTCCTCTGCTCGGGTTTTAAATAAAGAGGCAAAGCAGCTTTAAGGGAGGAGTATGCTTTTTTGTGTTTGACAGAGAAGGATTGAAATACGTCCCATATATTAAGATGCTGATGTTATAAATGGTTATCTTAAGAACTTTATAGATTCTGGGAGCAGAAGCAGCTATTAACCCAGCCGGCATTACGACATAAGAAATCAAAGACCAAGGGTCTTGAATAAGAATTTAAGACACACAACCAATAAATAAGTAAATAAATAAATAAAGCAAGCAAGCAAGCTAGCTAGCTAGTCTCGAGGCTAAAGAGAGTGTGGCTGAACTATAACAAAATGGCTAGTTCCTCTCACAGTAGGGTAGAGTTTTTTTTTTCCCCCCTCTAGCAGCCTGGGTCTGCTTTCAGTCTTGCCTCCTGTTTCTCCTGGGGGAGCGATGGGGGTGGGGAAGCAGAATGCCGGTGGCGATCTGGGCCTGCCAGTTCTTCCCACCTCGCCCTGGGAATCCCTGAAAACTCCATTCAATCCAGCTTCCCCAAAAGGGTCTCTCTGAGTTCGGAACAATGACGGAAAATACAGAGGAAAAGTGGGCCCCTCTCTTTCCCCTTAAGGCAGTAGGCTCTCGGACGTGACTTCTGGCCTCTGCTGCCCTCACGTCCCACAGGTCTCCGGTTCTCTGGCACGCCTTGCTCCAGTCCTCTCGCTGCTTCCGCATCCCTGTCTCAGCCTCTCCCCACGCATCTCAGGCCCTCGGCTCACTGTGCCCCGTGGCTCTCACCTCCATCCTGCCAGGGAAACCCTGAAGCCGCGCCAGGTTCCCGATCTCTCCCCTCTAGGGCTGGGGAGCTGGACGCCACCCGGGATTTAGCTAGGGTCAACTCGGCCTCCTCCCGGTGTGCGCTTACCCGGCGGCCGCGTTCTCGAACTTGAGCGCGAGCGTCTCCTCAATGATACGGTTGTTCACCTCCAGCAGGATCATGGCGGCGGCTGCCCCGGGCAGGGGAAGGAGAAACAAGGGCGGTGAGGGTCGGCAAAAGAGGGTAGGACGGAGGGAGCGGCCCCGCTGTCCCTGACGAGGGGGGCTGGGTGCGGTAGGTGAGGGAAGAAGGGGACGGGGAGCGGGGTGGGGAGAGGCGGACACACGCACTGGCCCGGCACGCGCTGCCTGTAGAGGCAGCCACTACCCGACCGACCTGGGAGCTTCAACCCGCCTGCCGAGCCGCCGCCGCCTCCGCCGCCGCCTTACCGACGATCTGGTCCCCGCCCAGCCTCCGGCTCCAGCCGGCCACTTCCGCTCTCACACCCACTTCCGCTCGCCGCCCGGACGCGCGGCCCCGCGGCGCCATTTCCGCTTGGATCTCGCGCGTGCACACGCCCGCAAACGCGTCCCGGGGTGGAGGAAGGCAGAGGGCATACCTGCGCATGCGCGATATGCCGCCCCGCCCCTCCTGACCAGTAGAGTCCAACGCTCACCTGTCATTCCCCGCTGTCCTTAAAATCAACCTGCCCCTTTCCCGAATATTCCAGAGGCCCGATTCCACCCTTCCAGTATTATTTCAGAGGCCCCCTTAAGAAGCTTCTTTTTGGGGGATTCCTTGCTTCCAACTTGTGGGTGCTCTTTGCTCATTTCGTACTCAGGGTACTCAGGGCTACCCTGCATCACCGTCGTGCCTTTTCTTTTCTTTCTTTTTTTTAAAGATTTATTTATTTATTTATTATTACTGTAGCTGTTTGTTTATTTATTTATTTATTTATTTATTTATTTATTTATTATTACTGTAGCTGTTTTCAGACACACCAGAAGAGGGCATCCAATCTCATTACGGATGGTTGTGAGCCACCATGTGGTTGCTGGGATTTGAACTCATAACCTTCGGAAGAGCAGTCAGTGCTCTTAACTGCTGAGCCATCTCTCCAGCCCCGACCGTCGTGCCTTTTCTTTGCCAGCGACTGTTTAGTGGGCATCTCTCCTTCTGGGGATACAGTGGTTAATGCAGTAGATGAGGACTTGCCCTCCTAAAGCTTATGGTCTGATAAAAGAAACACAATAAATTCTCAAGGAACTACTCATTGTTACTGGACAATAAAGGAAAGGAAAGTAGTCAAGAAAGTTAACAGGAATCCAGATGGGCCTCAGGTGACCCTCATGGTCCAGTAACTCTGCTAGAGTTAGAATTTATTGCTGTGCTCCACCTGTTCTTTCTGCTTGGGTACCATGTTTCCATTTTTCTCTCTTCAGGAAAAATTTTAATTAAACCTCTTCTCCATGCAATGAAAAAAAATTTTTTTGGTTTAATACTGGGAATATTTGTTTTAAATGAGCAGATAGCTTAGTAGTTAAGAGTACTTGCTGCTCTTGAAGAGGACTTGGGATTGATTTCCAGAACATAAGTGATGGCTCACAACCACGTGATGCCTTCTGACCTCCAAGAACACCAGGCATGTACAAGGTGCACATACATACATGCAAACAAAACATTCATATACATCAAACTAAAATAATTTTAACAAAAAGAACAAAACCTAGTCCTATCATCAAGATCCAGATTCCTCTATTTTCTTTCCTTTCCTTTTCTTGTTTTTGTAACTACAAACATAAGCCACCATGACTAAAAACAATTTTTTTTTTTTTTTTTAAAGTTGCAGCATGGTTTTGTTTCTTGATACTTCCAGGTGAGCTAAGTTTGAGCCTGGAGATGTGGCTCGGTTGGTAAAGCACTTGCCTAGCAGGCATGGAGCCCTGGGTCAGAGGACAATTTGGAGAGTCAGTTCTATTCTCTCTCCAACGCATGGACTCTGAGAATTGAACTCAGGTCATCAGGCTTAACAGCAGGCACAACTTGCTGAGCCACCTCCTGGCCCTGTTTGTTTCAGATTTTTGAAAGAGGGATTTTCTGTGTAGCTCTGGCTAACCTTGAACTTGTGTTGGTGCCACAAGTGCTGGGATTCTAGGTACACACCAGTATGTTTTTTTTTTTTTTTCTTTTTTTTTTTTTTTTCAGAGTAAATTTTTATTCAGGCATAACTTATATTCTTAAATGTTAGATTAGTGGCTTTGGGGTACAGCCTTTAATAAATCAGTTAAACAAATTCCCTGTGCCAATATGCCTTTCTTACTTAATTTTAGCTGTCTTTAAAAATCTTTTTTGCTGCTTGTGGTGATGCATACTTTTAATCTCAGCACTCAGGAGGTGGAGGCAGGCAGATCTCTGTGTGTTCCAGGCCAGTCTGTTCTACACAGCAAGTTCCAGGCCAGCCAGAGCTTCATGGTGAGACCTTGTCTATTGTCTCAAAGCAAATGAACAAATATCTAGAATGGGAAAAAAATCAATTTTATTTCTAAGATTTATTATTATTAGAGAGAGTATGTGTGTATCATGGTGGTTGAGTGGCAGCTGGAGCACAGCGTTTGGACATTGGCATCTCCTTCCACTGTGGAATCCTGGGATAAAACTCAGGTTGGCAGGTTCACCTAGCAAGTACTTTACCTGCTGAGTCACCTCTCAAGCCCCAAAGCGCTAATTTTAAGGGCCTCGTGTATGCTAAGCAATAGATGAGAGTCCCACTAGCTTTGCTAAAGATGACACCTATGATGTAAATGTCTAATCTTTGCCTGAATTATTTTTTCAACAAGTTGACAGCAGCATTGTCTTTCTCAAACTGAGGCTATAGGCCCCCCAGGCTTAGGTAGGTGTCTGATAGCAGACCTGTTGCCCACAGGGGATCAAGACTCCACCCTCAGAAGGTATTTGTACTGCCCTTTCCTGAGCATGCACAGACCGAAGAGCAAAATAGTTTAGTTAGGGAAGCACAGCCTACTGGTTCTTACTTGCTTTTTCTTGCTTTAGTCACCTTAGCACAATCCTTAGACTACCTTCCTTCTTTATTCCATAAATATTCCTGAGATCCCTCTTCTGGACTCCATACTGGGCTGCCAAAGGAACAGATTTTAGCAAATAAGGCCATTCAATGATTGATATATTGTGAAATGAGCAAATATGGACCCCGTTTGGTCAGAACACCGACAAACATTACATATATCACCTTACCAGGCAAACTTCCGTTCCACGGCACAATTGCTTAGAAGAAATAAAAGTCCTTAAAGCTGGACCCCGTGACTTACGCCTGGGTCCTCAGAAGCTGACCAGGGAGATCATGGTGAGTTTGAGATTACCCTGGGCTAAGAAGTAAGCTCAGGACAGCCTGGACTGCAGTGTGAAAACCTGCCCCCAAGTCAATAACAACAAATAGTTTAATTATATAATTTGATATATAATATAATATATATTTGACATGTTTTCAGACATGTCTTTCAAAGTAACAGGAAGGATATGAAAAGTGTGTTTCGTGTGGTGCCACTGTGTGAATAGGTGTAATTCACAGGCCTGTGTGCATGTATACACATCACATGTTAACTATTGGAACCCCTGGGACTGAGGTCACAGATGGTTGTGAGCCACCATATGGTGCTTGGAATTGAACCCTGTTCTTCTGCAAGGACAACAAAAGCCCTTAACTGCTGAGCCATCTCTCTAGTCTCCAAAATCAGATTTCTTATGGGCAGTGGATAAACTTCATGATATTACGGACATTCTCTGCCACAGTATTCTGATGTTTGAACATTAATGCTTTTGAACTAAAGCAATACATACATAGTTTTAGCATACTTTCTTTTATTATTATTATTATTATTATTATTATTATTATTATTATTGATACTTTATTTACATATCCAATGTTTCCCCTTTTCTAGGTCTCCTCTTTGGAAACCCACTATCCCCTCCCCCTCCCTGCTTCTATGGGGGAATTCCACCTCCCACCCACCTGCCCACCCATCCCCATATTCCCACCTTAACATTCCCCTTTACTGGGGCCTCTCACGCCCTCAGGCCCAATGGCCTCTCCTCTCTCCCTGATGGTCAACGAGGCCATCCTCTGCCACATATGTGGTCCGAACCATGGGTCCCTCCATGTGTATTCTTTGGTTGGTGGTCCAGTCGCCAGGAAGACCGGGGGGAGGGGGTCAGGCCCGTTGACGCTGTTGCTCCCTCCATGGGGCTGCAAACTCCCTCAGCTCCTCCAGACCTTTCTCCAACTCCTCCATCTGGGACCTCACTCTCAGTCCAGCAGTCACTGTAAAGTGAAACTTGGGCATTCTGAACTTTTAGGCTAATATCCGCTTATCAGTGAGTACATACCCTGTTCATTCTTTTGTGACTGAGTTACCTCGCTCAGGATGACATTTTCAAGTTCCATCCATTTGCCTGCAATTTTCATTAAGTCATTGTTTTTAATAGCTGAGTAGTACTCTATTGTGTAGATGTACCACATTTTCTGTATCCATTCCTCTGATGAGGGACATCTGGGTTGTTTCCAGCTTCTGGCTATTATAAATATGGCTGCTATGAACATAGTGGAGCA
>CM052709.1:65068724-65109094 GCA_028551405.1 Uromys caudimaculatus | reverse complement strand
GACTGCCAGTTGAACCAGCACCATTTGTTGAAAATGCTGTCTTTTTTCCACTGAGTGGTTGTAGCTCCTTTGTTGAAAATCAAGTGACCATATGTGTGTCGGTTCATTTCTGGGTCCTCAATTCTATTCCATTGATCTACCTACCTGTCACTGTACCATACCATGCAGTTTTTATCACTGCTGCTCTGTAGTACAGCTTGAGGTCAGGGAAGTAGCATACTTTCTTAACATTCACAACATCCTGGATTCAGCCCCAGTACTGGGCCTGATGGCAGTAACTATAATCTCAGCACTTAGGAGGTAGAAGAAGGAGAACAAAAGTTTTAGGTTAACTTTGACTATGCAGCAAGTTTGAAGCTAGCGTGGACTATATTCTGACACTTGGTTTGTATTTGTACTGGATATTGGAGTATGAAAAGAACTGTCCTTTTGAAGATACCCATTTTCTTCACACTTCCAGGGTTATATTTAAAAATTTGATTCTTATTCCAGATACTTTGTGTGCTCTATCTCTCCATCTCTCTGGGAGCATTAAGATCTTCTCTTTAGCCTGTTGTTTAGAAGTTTTATAATGTGGAGCCTTGCTTTATTACTTAACCCTTTGCACTGAGAACTTACCAGGAATACAAAGTGCTACTTCAGTTTTAGCAGTTTTCATTAGTATGGCCTCATTCGCTTTTTTTCTCTTTAAACAAAACGCTATTATTTAGAAATTAGACTTTCCTAGAAATGATTCTCTACTATTTTTTTTAAATCTTAGTTTTATAAAAAATTATATTTATTTTATGTATATGAATGTTTGTCTGTACACGTGTATGGAGTGCACCTGGCACCCTCCCAGAGGCCAGAGGAGGGTGTGGTACTGGGATTGTAGACAGCTATGAGCCGCCATGGGTGTGATGGCAACTGAATGTGGGTTCCTTGCAAGAACAGCAAGTGCTCTTTACTTCCGAGCCATCGCCACAGCCCTAATTAAAAAAAAAAAAAAGCAAAAAAAAAAAAAAGCTGGGCAGTGGTGTTGCACGCCTTTAATCCCACACAGGAGGCAGAGGCAGGTGGATTTCTGAGTTCAAGGCCAGCCTGGTCTACATAGTGAGTTCCAGGACAGCCAGGGCTACACAGAGAAACCCTGTTTCAAAAAACAAAAAACAAAAAAACCCAAAAAACCAAAAAACCAAAAAAAAAAAAAAACCCCACAACAACAACAAAAAAACTAAAATAAAGAAAAGGTGCACATACATAAACACAAACATTCATACAAATTAAAGGATTCACAGGACCCACATAGTAAAAGGAAAGAAGTAACTTCTGAAGGATTCTTGTGCCAAAATGCTCCTGTACACACACACACACACACACACACACACACACACACACACACACACACACACACACAGAGTAAATAAATGTACTGACAATGATAATGGACCACAACGTCGGCACCATCTAGTAGCTTATTGAAACACAGACTAATTTAGATGTCTAAAACCTAAATTAATATTTAGAATTAATATTTTGAGCCAGATGTGGTGACACATTCCTTTAATCCCAGCACTCGGAAGGTAGAGGTAGGAGGATTTCTGTGAATTTGAGGTTAACCTGGTCTACATAGTGAATTCCAGGGCAGCCATGACCAAATAGAGAGACCCTGTCTCAAAAAAACAAAACAAAACAAAACAAAACAACAACAACAAAAAAAAAAACAGAAAAAGAAAAAAAAAAGGAAAAAAAAGAAAGAAAACATTTATGGCGCTCGGGATGAGTTCTGGGATCTCACACATGAAAGTACACATTCTGTCATTGAGATACGTCCTGAACTCCATATCTACAGACATGAGAACATGTAGGGCTGGAGAGATGGCTCAGCCAGCGGTTAAGAACACTGACTGCTCTTATAGAGGTTCTGAGTTCAATTCCCAGCAACCACATGGTGGCTCACAACCATCTGTAATGGGATCTGATGCCCTCTTCTGGTGTGTCTGATGACAGCTACAGTGTACTCATTTAAATAAATAAATAACCTTAAAAAAAGATTTATTTAAAAAAAAGAGAGAGAGAGAAAACATGTACATATGTAACCGTGGGCTTTTCCGTCTATACCCAAGTTCCCAAAATAATGACTGATTGCCTAGGTCACAAGCTTGGGCTCATCCCCCGAATGGCTCATAACTTAATTATTCTCTTCACTCTATGTGTCCTGCCATATGGCTAGTTACCTCTCCTCCGATTCATGCTTCATCAGCATTTGGGATGAATCTCTTCCTGTGCCTGACTCTCTCTCTCCCTTTCTCCCTGCTGGAACTCTCACCTCCTATTTCCTGTCTAAGCTAATAGGCCAACAGCTTTTTTTTTTTTTTTTTTTAATTGATAGGTGATGCTTCCATAGAGTACACAAGGGATTCTCTATGCCATAAGTGTAGAACATATGTAAGTCTTCCTAGCATTTGGTAGAGGCTGGAGCAGGAGACAGAGATATGGAGTGTAAAGCCAACCTGGGGACCTAAGGGGTTAGAGAAATGGCTTAGTGTGTAAGAGAACTTGCTGTTCTTTCAGAAACCCAGAATTCAATTCCCAGAACCCATGTTGTATGGCTCATGACTATAACTCCAGCTATAGGGCATTCAATACCTCCTCTGGACTCACTGGACACTGGCAACCATGCACATATATACAAATACAAATGTACACAAAAATACATCTTTAAAAAAAACAACCAAGCAAAAAAAAAATCTGCATTTGAACAAGATCTAATCAGCATATTTTCTTCAGTTCAAAAAAAAAAAAAAAAAAAAAAGCTTTGAAAACAAAAACTTGGTCTGGGGAGATGGCTAGGTGGTTAAGAGCACTTGCTGCTCTTGAAGAAGAGTTCAGTTCCCAGAACCTACGTGGTAACTCATAACCATTGGTAACTCTAGTGTCAGGGGATCTAACATTCTCTTCTTGCATCTGTGAACACTGTTGGGGTCCAGGAATTGCTGCACACACCACTCAGACACCAACCTCAGTCAAACAGAACTGGTTTATCGAACACCACACCCTAAGACTGATTGATCAGGGTCATTTTCCAGACTCTGGAGCTGAATTGTGACATTGAGTTAAGTTCCTACAAGGATTTTAGGCCAAAAATCCACAAACATCTGTGCCAAGTTATTCCACCAATCAGGATTTAGGAATAAGGGATTTCCTTAGGAACATGTCTTTGTTGTAAACTTATCTTGCTCCCATTGGTTGGGGTATTCAGCTGTGGCAGGAGACTTGCCTTGTTTAACATTCATGTCTTAACCTGCCAACCAGGATATCAGTTACCCACAGACACGATGTCTCATTCTGCCAAGTAAGATGTCAGTTTCCAGGGACATCTTGGGAACTTAAGCTTTACTCGACTCTTATTCAAAATGGAAATCTTATTCCAAATAGTTTCATATACTGGTGCAGGTGTCTCTCTTATGTTGGGGTTCAAGCTTATTGTGGGTAACTATACAAAACAGTTCTACTGACTTCTATTGTGATTGGTTTCCAAGGGTACAGAACATAACAGAATATGTAATCAACTTGGGCATGAGAAAGTTTCCTAGTAATGACAGAAACAACATATGAGAAAGTATACTTATTAGTAACAGCACAAAATGGCAGGCTAGTCAGGTAACAGTTACCTAGGCTTTAATATTCTTTTTTTTTGCTTGTTTGTTTCGGTTTGTTTGTTTGTTTTTTTTTTCGAGACAGGGTTTCTCTGTGTAGCCTTGGCTGTCCTGGAACTCACTCTGTAGACCAGGCTGGCCTCAAACTCAGATATCAGCCTGCCTCTACCTCCCAAGTGCTGGGATTAAAGGCATGCGCCACCACTGCCAGACTGGCTTTAATATTCTACCTAGGCCTCTAGACCTCAACATTCTATCTAGGCCTTAATATTTTACCAGGGCCTTAACAGGCACCACACATGTATGTAGTGCACATACATACATGAAGGCAAAACACTCATACACATATACCTAAAAACAAATCAAATTCTTAAAGTTTTTAAAAATTTAACTCGTGTGTGTGTGTGTGTGTGTGTGTGTGTGTGTGTGTGTATGTGTATGTGTGTGTGTCTGTGTGTCTGATTATGTGTAAATGTCACAGAGTGTATGAGAAGGTCAAAGGATCTCCATTTTTGGAAGTCCCTTCCCTCCTTCCACTGTTCCTGGAGTCAAAGCCAGGTTATCAGGCTTAAAGGACAACAACTTCTACCCACTGAAGCATCATTCCCTGTCTGAGTCATCATTCTGTTGCTGTGAAGAGGCACCATGGCCATACAGCTATCATAAAGGAAAGCATTTAATGGGGCTTCCTTACAGTTTCAGCAGTTTATTAGTCCATTGTCATCATGGCGGCGGGGACCATGACAGCGGGCAGTTAGACATGGAGCTGAGAGTTCTACATCCAGATTCTTAGGCAGCAGGAAGAGAGAGACACTAGGCTCGGCTTGGGCTTTGGAAATCTCAAAGCCCACCTCCAGTGACACACTTCCTCCAACAAGGCCACACCTTCAAATCCCTCCTAAGTGTGGCACAACCCATGGCCAAGCACTGGATTGTATGAGCCTATGGGGGTCATTCTTACTTAACACCTCCAAAACTCTTTTTAGTTTTCATGGTTGTTTATACTTCAACTAAGAATGTCTAAATTTTAGACAGTCTTGTAAATGTTTAAATAAAGACTTTCCAGGTTGGTTTTTTTTTTTTTTTTTTTTTTTTTTTTGGTCAACTAGAAAAGTCTGACTAGATTATTTAAAATGCAAAAGCAGGCCTGGAGGTGGCATTGTACACCTTCAATCCCAGTGCTGGGAGGCAGAGGCAGGCTGATCTCTGCATTCAAGGCTAGCCTGGTCTGCAGAGTGAGTTCTAGGATAGCCAGGGCTACACAACAAACAAATAATCCAGATAGTATGAAATTTAATTTTCCAATTTTTTGCTTTTAATATTTATTGTACTATATTGTAGTACTTGTTTTTTGATTTTTGGATTTTGGGTCTTTTTATTTTTTTCTTTCTTCTTTTTCTGTTTTTGGTTGGATTATTAGATGCACCATAAGGTATTATCAGTGTTCTGATAAGCATTCAGCTCAGAAAGGACTGAACTACTTCCAGTTACATGTCTTTCATTAAGTGTCTTGTGAAGGGCTGAGTATGTATGTAGCCCTGAATGCACAATGCCCTGGGTTTGATTCCCAGCATCCCACTGAAACTTGATGTTTTGGCAAAACACTTGTTATCCCAACACTTGGGAGGTATGAGGCATGAAAAGTTCAAGGTCATACCCAGTAACATAGCCAGTTCAAGGCCAGTATGGTCTATAAGAGAATTCGTCTCAAACAAGCAAACAGACAAATAGGACAAAACAATTTTTTTTTGTTTTTGTTTTTTTTTTTTTTTGGTTTTTCGAGATAGGGTTTCTCTGTGTAGCCCTGGCTGTCCTGGAACTCACTCTGTAGACCAGGCTGGCCTCGAACTCAGAAATCTGCCTGCCTCTGCCTCCCAAGTGCTGGGATTAAAGGCGTGTGCCACCACCGCCCGGCTGGACAAAACAATCTTAATACTTATTTATTTGTTTGTTTATTTTATGTATTTCATGGACACTGTCCCTGTCTTCAGACAGACCAGCGGAGGGCATCGGATCCCAGCCATCTCTCCAGCCCCGACAAAACAATCTTGTGAAGTCAGTAGGGGTGGGGGAATGACAGGACATGTACCTGTGATTCCAGCATTCCAGAGGATCAGGAGTCAAAGGTCATCTTGGTTCCATAAGTAGTTTGAGCTACATGAAACTGGACTACATGAAACTGTCTCCAAAAACAAAACTAGAAGAATCCTAGAATAGCACTTTTTTTTTTTTTTTTTTGAAAAGTGCAGGGTTAATATAATGGTCTTCATTGTATAGTGTTCTGATAATGTCTTCCCTGTTGAGAGCCAGCATGGGGCACTGAGAGTCACTAGGAGACTATTTGAGGCTTAGAAATTTGATTGCAATGGTTTGCTAAGAATGAGAGAAGGTTCTGAGCCCCAGCAGCCTTGTACCTCCCACTGCCTTCCACTGGGCTAAGGTCTATGCATATAATGTAATCTCCATTGGTGGAAATGGAGGAAGGGGTGGGTGTGCAATGGATGACTGGGACAGAGCCTACACACTGCCTGGAGACTAAGAATTCTAAAGGCTTTGAACACAGACTTTTAGCCAGCGCCCCCACCCCCATATCCTTTGCCTTGCTTTTGGTCTATTTAAACTTATGATTAAGGGAGCAAATACCCAGCTTTCGTGAAATTTAACATTCATAAGCTTGTTTCGGGTCTTTTTAAAGATGAAATACAGGGGGCTGGAGAGGTGGCTCAGAGGTTAAGAGCACTGGCCGCTCTTCCAGAGGATCCAGGTTCAATTCCCAGCACCCACATGGCGGCTCACAACCCTCTGTAACTGCAGTTCCAGGGGGATCTGACAGCCTCACATACATGCAAGGCAAAATACAAATGAACATAAAATACAAATAAATTATAAAACAAAATATGAAATACAGTCGAGGTGTTCTATCAGGCCCATCTAAGTAGACTCCTTTCTCTGCTTCTTCCTAGAAATCTCTTTGGAAATATAACCATGACCCTGCATTTGACCATTACCTTTCCCACAATGCTTCCAATCTGTCCTCTTATTCTGTATGCACGTGTCTAGGAACAGTAGACTGTAACTTTTCAAAACCTATTTTTGATGATGGTTCTTAAATGCTTTAACCTCCCTTTTAGCCCCTCCCCCCCCAGAGGTAGTGGGAAAGAAAGGATACAGGGAGGAGGGGGCTTGTTTAGAAAGGTTCTCTGGAACCTGGAAATCAGTAGTTCAGTTCACAGGTTAGCAGACAGCTCGATCCACTTGCAAATACTTCACGGATACACCAGCAGTCCAGTTCGGTAGAGTTGGGTTAGCAATAGCAGTGACATGACCTAGCAGAGACAGCCAGGCCTCAGCAGGAGGGACCAGCAGGAACACCAGGAGTTCTCAGCTATGCCTCTCTCAGGGAAGCAAAGATCAGCGAAGACTCAAGACCTACAAGCATTGCACAGCTAGCTCTGTAAGCAAGCTCTGTCTCCACCACTGTCCATCAAGTCCTTTTATACTCTTTCCATATATCTTGTGTCCTCCATGTGCCTTGCCTCAGCTCGGGTCTTGCCTCAGCATACGTGTCTGTCTCAGCTGACATCCCTCTGCCAATCAGCCCGAGTCAGAGGAAGCAGCAAGAAACTGTAGCACATCACCACAAGTTTTTTGGTGTGTTTCTTTCTATGCCGTCCAGACAAATGCCGCTCAACTACACAATGTAAGTCAGAACCAATACACGAGTATTGTTAGTGAAGAATCCTGCACTACGTGTCCTTTCATGTGCTTGCTTTAGCAGAACATCCCCTCTCCTGTGTCTGCTTCAGCTAAACGTCACAAGTCTGTCTTAGTCGTTCACCTGTGTCTGCTTCAGGAAAACACTCCTTCAGATATTTGCCCCAGCAAAACACCATCCAACGCAACTGACTCTCCAAAGAACTCTTAAGTTTCCACTTCAGTATACAAAGCTGGGCGTGTTGACACAGACCTGCAATTCCAGCATCTGGAAAATGAAGGCAGAAAATTTATTTATTTTTACTTATATGAGTACACTGTAGCTGTCTTCATACACACACCACAAGAATGCATCAGATCCCATTATAGATGATTGTGAGCCACCATGCCGTTGTTGGGAATTGAACTCAGGACCTCTGGAAGAGCAGTAAGTGCTCTTAACCACTGAAACATCTCTCCAGCCCAGAGTTCAAGCCTTGTTTTAGCTCTGTGGCAAGTTCTAGGCCATCCTCGACTATGAGACTGTTTAAAACAACAACAAGAATAAAAAAGAGCCGTAGTGGTGGCACACTCCTTTAATCCCAGCACTCGGGAGGCAGAGGCAGGTGAATTTCTAGTTCGAGGCCAGCCTGGTCTACAGGGGGAGTTCCAGGACATCCAGGGCTACACAGAGAAACCCTGTCTTGAAAAAATAAATAAATAAAAATAAAAAATAAAAAGTAAAGCAAAACAAAAAACCCAACTCTCTTCAAAGCAAAAAACAAAAACAAGCTTTTATTAATTGTATCATATTATATATCTCTACCTGAAAATAGTTTCTTTTAAATTTTTTATTTAAATATTTTTGTATTTTTATTTGTTTTTTGTATATATGTGTGCTCCTGGAAGTACACGTGCATGCAGGAGCCCTTGGAGGTCAAAAATGAGTGTCAGTCCTCAGGAAGTGGAGTAACATGTGGCTGGTGGGAACAAAGCTCAGGTCCTCTGAAAGAGCACTGTACGTGATTTTAATCCCTCAGCCATCTCCCCAGCCATTCACCCTTTCTCTTGCAAACACTCAATGCTATCATACTTTGAAATGGGTCAATATGATAAAAGTATCTGGTTGTTTTAAAAATAGCCATCAGCCAGGCAGCTAGAGAAGCACGTATGAATACTTACAGGAAAAGGAACACGACCTCCTCCAGGAAGGGGAACAGACTAGTGTGCTACAGGGATCACTGCAGGGGAAAGTGCTGAGTTGGACAGCTGGGACTCAAGGGTGACTAATACTCAGAGCTTGAAGATGGCTCTGTTGGCTGCTGTTTTAAGTGCTTCCCCTGTTCTAACTCATTAAATCAGCCCGGAGAGTCCATCTACAGTCCTGTATGTAACTGGAACAGAGCTGGAGCCGAGTCCAGGCATTATGGACACTATGAGACACAGGCATCCAATACGGAACTGGATGGTTCTGTATTTTAAAATATGATAAAATTACAATGTAAGCACATGCCTTTAATCCCAGCTATCAGGAGACCGAGTCAGGCAGATCTCTGTGATTTCCAGGCCATCCTAGTCTACAAAAAGAGTTCTAGAACAGCCAGAGGTACACAGAGAAACCTATCTCAAAAACCATAAACAAACAAATAAATAAGTAGAATGTAAAAGACTCTGTCATTTTCTTCCTAAACTAATGTCAAAGCCTACTGAGGAACTACTGACAATTAATGGCTCCTGAAAAGGGGGAGTAATTTTCTTTTAAAATGTATTTTGCTATTACTTACTGACTATTATTTTGTGTTGATGTGTACATGTGTGCACGCACATGTGTGTGGAGGTCAGAGGTCAACCTTCAGTATCCTTCCTCAGGATCTGCTCACCTTGTTTGGCGGGATGGAGTGTCATGCTGGTCTGGAGCATGCTGATTAGGTTACTTTGGCTGGCTAGTGAGCCCCAGGGATCCATCTGTCTGTCTGTATCTCCTCAGTACGTGCCACTACACCTGACTTTTTTTTTTTTTTTTTTTTTTGGGGGGGGTGGGTGCTAGGAATCAAACCGAAGTCCTCAAATTTGAGTGGTAAGCACTTTATCAACTATCTCCTCAGCGTGGACTCATTTTTCTATATGCTATTGCTAGCCACTGGGAAGTTGGCTACACTCCACTAAGTAACCCCATGCACATGACCATGCAAGCATTACCTTAAATAACTTACCGACTAGTTTTATGTTATCTTGACACAAATCATCAGGGAGGAGGGAGCTTCAGTTGAGAAAATGCTTCCTTAAGATCAGGCTGTTTGGTAAGCCTGTATGGCATCTTCTTAATTAGTGAGTGGTGCCAGGGGCGGGGCAACTTATTGTGGGTGGGGCCATCCCTGGGCTGGTGATCCTCAGTTTTATAAGAAAGCAGGCTGAGGGGCTGGAGAGATGGTTCAGTGGTTAAGAGTACTGACTGCTGTTCTGAAGGTCCTGAGTTCAAATCCCAGCAATCACATGGTGACTCACAACCATCCCTAATGAGATCTGATGCCCTCTTCTGGGGTGTCTGAAGACAGCTACAGTGTACTTATATATAATAAATAAATAAATCTTAAAAAAAAAAAAAGAAAGAAAGCAGGTTGAGCAAGCCATGGAGAGTAAGCCAGCAAGGAGCACTCCTCCATGGCTTCTGCATCAGCTCCTGCCTCCAGGTTCCTGCTCTGCTTGAGTTCCTGTCCTTTAATGACTAACTGTGATGTGGAAGCATAAGCCAAATAAACCTTTTCCTGCCCAAATTGCTTTGGTCATGGTGTTTCATCAAAGCAAAAGTGACCCTGACGAAGACATGGGCCTTTAAGAAGGAAGTAGGAGGGAGACATGTTGGGAAGAAGGGGTTCAGAGTGAGTGGGAGGGGGATGAGAGAGGGTAATGGGGGAATGAATGATGTGTTATATACATGTATAAGATTTTCAAATTATAAATATTTTAAAAATAATGTCAGGGAGGCTGGAGAGATGGCGGTTAAGAGCACTTGTCGCTCTTGTAGAGGACTCAGGTTCAGTTCCCAGCACCCTTGTGGTGGTTCATAACCATCTGTGGTAACTCCAGTCTTAGGGGATCTGATGCCCTCTTGTCTCTGTGGACACCAGGCACACATGCAGTGCACATGCATACACGTAGGCAAAACAGTCATACACATAAAATAAAAAAAAATCTCTTAAAAAATTTAAAATATCAATAACTTTTTAAAAAGCAACATTTTCATTTTTAAAAATTTAAAAGACTTATTTTTTTTTACATTTTAAAAATGATTTCTTTAAGGTTAAAGTATGTGTGTGTGGGGGGGATACTGGTATGTGCACATGAGTGTGGTGCTTTTGAAGGTCAGAGATGATGGAACTCTGCAACTGGAGTTAGAGATGGTTGTGAGCCATCTGATGTGGGTGCTGGGAGCTGAATCCAGACCCTCTGCGAGAGTAGTACGTGCTTCTGATCACTGAGCCATCTCTTCACCCCCCGCCAAATTTTACTTTTTGTGTGTGCACATGTCCTATCAATACTTCTTTTTTTGTGTGTGTTTTATTTTTCGAGACAGGGTTTCTCTGTGTAGCCCTGGCTGTCCTGGAACTCCCTCTGTAGACCAGGCTGGCCTCAAACTCAGAAACCCACCTGCCTCTGCCTCCCAAGTGCTGGGATTAAAGGCGTGCGCTACCACTGCCTGGCACAGCCACCTTTTCTATATGCATCTATGTGTGTGTTTGCATGTGTGTGGGCACACATGTATGTAACAGCACAGGAACATGTGTGTACATGAGTGTGAAGGACTGAGGTTGACGTTGGGGGTCTTCCTGCATCACTCTATGCCTTATTCACTGATGCAGAGCCTCTCACTGAGTTCACCTACACAGCCAGTACTCTATCTAGTTTGGCTCTCCAGCTTGCTCTGGAAATCCTGTTTTTTGTCTTATGAAGGCTGGAATCACAGGCTGGCTCTATGACTATCTGATATGGGTTCTAGGAATTTGAACCTACTTTATAATTCCATAGTAAACACTTTAAAAGCATTTTTAAAAATAATTAATTCGGGGGCTGGAGAGATGGCTCAGTGGTTAAGAGCACCGACTGCTCTTCCAGAGGTCATAAGTTCAATTTCCAGCAACCACATGGTGGCTCACAACCATCTGTAATGGAATCCGGTGCCCTCTTCTGGTGTGTCTGAAGATAGCTACAGTGTACTCATATAAATAAAATAAATAAATCTTTAAAAAAAAATAATTAATTTGTTTTTCGAGACATAGTCTCTTTATGTAGCCTTGGCTGTCCTGGAACCTGCTTGGTAGACCAGGAGGATGGCCTTGAACTCATGGAGATCCTCCTGCCTCTGCCACCACTGCACAGCATGCCTCACCACCTTGGAGCTTGCCCAACCACACTCAGGGGTCTGTCTCCCCAGTTCTGGAATTACAAGCATCTATCACTACACTTTGTTTTTTAAAAACATAGATTCTGGGCTCAATCTCAGATGCTTACATGGCAAGCCTTTACAACCTGAGCTGCCATTCCAGCTCTCAGTCTTAAAGGTAGACTGTGGGGATAATTTGGGGCTCCTGGCTATCTTTCATTCAGTCCTCCAGATGCACCCTTCATTCTTTTTATCCCCATATAAATTGGATGTTGGTTGGTCAGTAGGGAGTCCCAGCAGGAAGAGAAAAAGGTAAGCGAGAGAGTAGTGTCAGGGTATTTAAAGCCTGGTTCCTTCTTAGGAAATTGCTTCTGGCTGGTTGTATCATCAATCAAATGTCATGACTCCTCTCAAGGTGGTCACCTCATCAGAGTTTCTTTCTGCCCTGGCCCTGGCCACCTCCCTTCTCTCTACCCTTTCAGGTGGAGAGTCCATCGTTGGTTGGTTCTTGTTAGTCTTGGGCTACTTCAGGTGTCCAGTGATTCTCCCAGTCACGCTTTGTTGAGCTGACAAGAACTCTGAGAATTGAGGCTGGAGAGATGGCTCAGCTGCGAAGAGCACTGGCTGCTCTTGCAGAGGACACAGGTTCTTCTATTTCCAACACCCACTTCATTCTCAGGGGATCTGGCACCCTCTTCTGGCCTGTGTGGGCACCAGACAAGAACGTGGTACAAGCAGGAAAACACCCACACATAAGAAATAAATAAATCATTAAAAAACAAACAAACAGCCGGGCAGTGGTGGTGCACACCTTTAATCCCAGCACTCGGGAGGCAGAGGCAGGTGGATTTCTGAGTTCGAGGCCAGCCTGGTCTACAGAGTGAGTTCCAGGACAGCGAGGGCTACACAGAGAAACCCTGTCTCGAAAAACAAACAAACAAGAAAACACAAAACAACAACAACAAAAAACAAACAAGCAAAAAACCAAAAACCAGAAGACTCAATTATTTGGGACAATAGACAAGTTGAGCTGTTTTACAGTATATAGAGAAGTATATGTTGAAGAAAGAGGAACCATGCAGATGTTGGGCCTTATCAGTGATACTGTTTTCTGATGTGAGCATGGGCAAGAGAGACCTTGTCCCACAAAGACTGTGATTGCATGTTTCATCTGCCTTGCATCATAGAAGCTGGCCATTGCTTCAGACCTCATGAGTATGGACCGAAGTGGCTTTCCTGCTGGTAGAGAGGATTTAAGAGACCAACAGACCTTTTGTTTGCTTTTCAGCTAGTTTTCTTCTTTCTTTTTTGGATCTAAGCATTTAAGGAAATCTGTTGGGCCACTAGTTGACTGGAACAATAGCAAAAAGGAGATTTCAGTGACTAGATGTCTTAGTTAGGGTTTTACTGCTGTGAACAGACACCATGACCAAGGCAAGTCTTATAAGGACAACATTTAGTTGGAGGTGGCTTATAGGTTCAGAGGTTCAGTTCATTATCATCAAGGCAGGAGCATGGCAGCATCCAGATAGGAAGAGCTGAGAGTTTTGCATCGTTGAAGGCCTCTAGGAGAAAACTAGCTAACACGTAGTTAGGAGGAAGATCCTATAGCCCACCCCCACAGTGAAACACTTCCTCCAACAAGGCCACACCTAATAGTGCCACTCCCTGGGCCAAGCATATTCAGACCACTATACTACACATGCTAAGAATTAGTCTCTGTAAAAATAGTTTGGAAAAGGCACCAGGCATGTGAATTATGGGCCTGGAGAGATGGCTGAGCAGTTAAGAACATATACTGGTCTTGCAGAGAACCTGAGTTTTGCTTTCAGTATCAATGCTTGATGGCTCACAGGGTCTGTGACTACAGTTCCAGGGGATCTGGGACCCTTTTCTGGCCTCTATGGGTACCTACATTCATGTGTACATACCCATACATAGACACATAATTTTTTCTTTTTTTTGAGACAGGATTTCTCTATGTAGCTCTGGCTGTCCTGGAACTCACTCTGTAGACCAGGCTGGCCTCGAACTCAGAAATCTGCCTGCCTCTGCCTCCCAAGTGCTGGGATTAAAGGCGTGCGCCACCACCACCTGGCATCATAGACACACAATTAAAAGTAAAAATAAGGGGGCTGGGGAGATGGCAGTTAAGAGCACTGACTACTCTTCCAGAGGTCCTGAATTCAATTCCCAGCAACCACGTGGTGGCTCCTAACCATCTGTAATGGGATCTGTGGCCCTTTTCTGGTGTGTCTGAACAGCTATAGTGTGCTTACACACACACACACACACACACACACACACACACACACACACACATACAAAAGCAAAAATAAACTTGGTGTGGTGGTGCATGCCTTTAATCCCAGCACTTAGGAGGTAAAGCCAGGTAGATCTATGTGAGTCTGAGGCCAGCCTTGTCTACAAGGGAGTTCCAGGACAGTCGGGGCTACACAGAAAACCTTGTCCTAAAAAGAATAAACAACAAAAATAGCAATATTTGAAAATATAAGTAAAGGATTGTAACCTTTCTCAACTAATAACAATCCTTGAGATAGTTTGGAGGGAGAGAATTTGATTTGCCAAATTATAATTTTAATATTAAAAATGTCTTCTTTTCTTAAAAAAATTTCTAAGCACAATTTTGAAGCAGAGGCAGAAAGATCTCTGTGAATTTGGGACTAGCCTGGTCTACATAGTGAGTTCTAGGACAGAAAGGACTACATAGAGAAACAGTATTTCAAAACAAATCAAATCAAAACAAACAAAACCAAAACCAACCAATCAACCAACCAAACAAAAAAAACCAGAAAAAGTAGGAGTCAGAGAGAAAGGTCAGTGGTTAAGCACTGACTGCTCTTCCAGAGGATTTGGGTTCAATTCCCAGCATGGACATAGCAACCTTCAACTATCTGTGACTCCAGTTTATGCACAAAACCCCCAAGTTTGATAAAATACACTAATCTATATTTCCTATCTACTCGACAAACTTAAAACAGAATAAACCCAGACATTATAGTCAAGAAGTTAAAAGACAACAGAGAGAAAATCTTGAAAGTAGCAAGAGATGGTTGATTGATTCATTTTGTCAGGGGAACCTCCGGAAGAACTAGCAGCTAATTTCTCATTGGAAATCATGGAGGCCAGAGGACAGCAGGAGGATGGTGTCTTTAAGAAACCGGAAGAGAAACCTGTCAGTCAGAATGTCTAATCGACTTATTCTTCAAAAGCCAAGATGAGAATGAGACAGACACACACAAACAAAAGCTAAAGTCATTTGTCACCAACAGCCTATCTGATGAGAAACCAGAATAGAAATCCTTTAGAACAAAACCAAACCAAACCACAGACTATACTGAGTCCCACCCTGAAGGTGTGTGAAGAATAAAGAAATCCAGAAAAAGTAATCACATAGGTAAACATAAAGTTTAGTATAATTGTATCCTTTAACATCATGGCTCTATTTCTTATGTGATTTAAAGCATAAAAGCATAAGTAACTATGAATCTGTTACATGATATTTAAAGATGTTGTCTGGGCCAATACTATCAGAGAGGAATGATTGGTTCTGGGACAGCTGCAGTTAACACTTGCTGCTGAACTGAGTTGGTACCAATTCAAACTGAATTTCTCAAAGTTTAGGGTGCCAGTTGTAATCTCTATGGCAACCACTAAGAAAATAAGTTAAAATATACAGTGGAAAGGAGATGTAGAAGGAATAGAAATTGTAACATTACAGAGCTGGGTGTGGTGGCCCACACTTCTAAGTCGGCACCTGGAAGGTGGAAGCTGGAGAGGGGGAAACTCAAGGTAATTCTCTGGTACATAGCAAGTTCAAGGCCAGTCTGGATTACATGAGATGCATAAAAAGAAGCATCACACATTAGAAACATTACATACAAGGGACTGCAAAGATGGCTTCGTGGTTAGAAGCAGGGGCTGGTCTGGCAGAAGACCTGAGTTTGATTCCCAGCACCCACATGGAGGTTCACAATCTTTTGTAACGAGTTTCAGGAAATCTGACACCTTTACTGGGTAACCCAGGCCCCAGCCCTGGGCATGCAAATACATCTATACATACACACATATCTATATATTCATACATGTACACACACACACATAGGCAGGCAAAACAGCATACACATAAAATGAAATAAAATAAACTTAAAAAAATTAAACAAAGCAAAATATGGTAAGTGCCTATAATCCTAAATACTCAGGAGGTTGAAGCAGGAGGATCACAAGTTTGAGGTGAGCCTGTCTACACAGTGTGTTTCCAGGCCAGAAAAGATTAAAATTCATCCAAAAGAATAAATTAGGAATAAGTTTAGATAAGGAGATGAAAGACTTCTGCACTAAATCTTTAAAGCACGGGTGAGAGACATCTAAAAAGAGCTATATATAAATGGAATAACAACCATGTTGATAGATTGAAAGAGCTATGTTATTGTTATCATTATTTAAAGCCATTTATAGATCTAGTGCAATCATTACCAAACTTACAATGGCTCTTTTTCTTTTTTAAAAATTTAAACTGACTTCCAAACTTATATGGAACTGTAAAGGCGTCTGAGTGGCCAAAACAATATTGAAAACTAAAAAAAAATTAATAAAAAAATAGAGGTCTCATGCTTTCTGGTCTTCCTTCCTCCCTCCTTTCCCCCACCCCTTCCTCCTCCTCTTCCTTCTGTTTTTGTGTAGCCCTGGCTGTCCTGGAACTCACTCTGTAGACCAGGCTGGCCTTGAACTCAGAACTCAGCCTGCCTCTGCCTCTCAAGTGCTAAGACTAAAGGCGTGCACCACCGCCGCCTAGCCTCTGGTTTCTTTTTTTCTTTTTAGAAATTAATTATTTTATTTATTTACATTCCATCCATTACCTCCCCTTTCCATCCCCCCTCCCACAGCTCCTCATCCCATTCCTCCTCCCCTTTGCCTCTGAGAGGGTGCTTCTCCATCCCCCTTCCCTGGGCTCTCAAATCTCTTGAGGATTAGATGCACCTTTGCCCACTGAGGCCAGATCAGTCAGTCCTTTGCTATACATGTGCCGGGGCTCTCGGACTAGCCCGTCTATGTTGCCTGCTTGGTGGCTCAGTGTCTGGGAGCTCCCAGGGGTCCGGGTTAGTTGGTACTGCTGGTTTTCCTATGGGGTTGCCCTCCTCTTCAGTTCCTTCAATCCTTCACCTAATTCCTCCATAGGGGTCCCTGGCTTCAGTCCAATGGTTGGGTTAAATATCTGCATCTGTCTCAGTCAGCTGCTGGTAAGACCTCTTAGAGGACAGCCATGCCAGGCTCCCATCTGAGAGCACATCATAGCATCAGTAATAGTGTCCAGCCTTGGTGCCCCCCTCTCCTGCCATGAGATGGAACCCAAGTTGGGCCAGTCACTGGACAGACATTCCTTCAGTCTCTTTTCCATTTTTGCCCCTGTGGTTCTTTTAGACAGGAACAATTCTGAGTCAGAGCAACCTCTGGTTTCTTATGTACGGCAATTGTGACAGTGTTGTGCTGACATGTGGCTAGACATATATCAAACAATGTAGTAGATCTGAGAATGTAGTGACAATCCAAAACATTTGCAACTGATTTTGATAAGAGTGCCATTTAGTGGGCATAAAATCCAATCTCTTTAATAAGTTGTGGATAATCAGATAATAGGATAACAAAAGGATAAACTGTATCCTTGCCTCTTTTGCCTTTTCTCTTTGCCTATGCTAGGACTTGAACCCAGGGCATAAGTGTTCCCTGACCGAGCCATACACACATCCTTTCCTACTCTACATACAGACGCCAATCCATACTGGATCAATGCCCTAAGTATAAATGCCCCAACTGGAGCTTTTCTAGATCAAAACGTAAGAGCAAATATTCATGACCTCAGATCTGGCCCTAAAGTCATAAGCACCATATAAAAAATAATCTGCTAGCCAGGCAGTGGTGGCGCACTTTAATCCCAGCACTTGGGAGGCAGAGGCAGGTGGATTTCTGAGTTCGAGACCAGCCTGGTCTACAGAGTGAGTTCCAGGACAGCCAAGGCTACACAGAGAAACCCTGTCTCGAAAAACCAACCGACCAACCAACCAAACAAACAAAAACAAAAATAAAACAAACAAAAAAACCTTGTGATTGGCATATACAAACTGTTCTTCCAACCCCACATGAGTCCCACAAGAACCCCTTTCTACAGTCGGCTGAGAGCCTGCAGTGAGTTGTGTTTACAGGAAATGGGGATTCATCAATTTGTTGTTTAAACGTTAAGTGGCTTGAGGCACCTTCCAGGAAGCTATCTGCTTTGCAAAAATCATATATACTGAATGTCTTATTTTGGCATAAAAACAGAAGCATGCTACTTTTTTATTAATAGACTATCAAAAGCTCCCATTTATACTGAAAGGAAGGCATGCCAAATTCTTGTTTTGTCTTAGGAACTCTGTGTCTTGGTTCTGTTCTGTGAGAAGGGACAGAAATCTATAGTGACACTTGGGAGGCAGAGGCAGGTGGATTTCTGAGTTCAAGGCCAGCCTGGTCTACAGAGTGAGTTCCAGGACAGCCAGGGCTACACAGAGAAACCCTGTCTCGAAAAAAAACAAAAACAAAAAACAAACAAACAAACAAACGAAATCTATAGTGAATTCATTTTGCCTGGGTGAGGTTGATGTCAGCTTGCTCTGGGTAGAATGGTGGAAATGGACAGATGTGTGTGTGTGTGTGTGTGTGTGTGTGTGTGTGTGTGTGTGTGTGTTGTATACCTGCATGTAGGTATGCATGTTCAAATGTGTATGGGTACACATGTGTGTGGTTTCATGTGAACATGTGTGATCTTGTGTGTGTGCAGAGGCCAGAGATTGACACCAGGTGTCTTTCTCTACATTTCTTCTTTATGTGTGTGTGCATGTGTAAACTTTATTGTATGTATGTATGTATGTACCTATCTTGCTCTCACTGGCCTTAAACTGGAGATCCTCTTGCTTTAGCCTCCAGAGTACTGGGATTACAGATAGGAGCTACCATACCTGGCTTGAGGAAGGGCCTTTAACTCAGTTGTCCTCCTGTGTTCTCAGATAAACTTAGAGCTTACCTATGTGGCTAATCTTAGCTAGCCAGCTCACTGCAGGGATCTCCCATCTCTGCCTCCTGAGTACTGGGACTACAGTCAGTTAGGCTGCCTTGTCTGTCCGGGGATCCAAATTCCAGTTCTCACATTTGTGTGGCAAGTATTTTATACACTGAGCTGCCTCCTCAGCCCCAGAAGTGGATTATGAAAAAGATTTATTAGTTTTTTTTTAATCTTATGTATATGGGTGTTTTGACTGCATGTGTCTGTGCACAGTGTGTCAAGGACTTCGGAGGCCAGAGAACATCACCTCCTCTGGAGCTAGAATTACAGATGCTGAGTCCCCTTGCAAGAGCAGCAGAGCTCTTAACTACTGAGCCCTCTCCCCAGCCCCCAGAAGGCTATTTTAAGAGCTTCTTTGATGAATTGGATAGGTGCTGCACTAGTTTTCCATGTGGAATAAAAAGTTGCCACAATTCAAAGCCTTAAATACCATTTACTATCTCACAGTGTCTGTGACTTAGGAGTCACAGGCAGCATGACTGGGTACCCTGCTCTAGGTCTCACCAGATTTTAATCCAGTTGTTGACTGGAACTGTGGTCTATCCCAGACTCAACTGGGGTAATGTTCTATTTCTAAGATTCCTTAGGATGTTGGCAAAATTCATCTCCCTGCAGCTGAAACACTGTTATTATTACTTAATCTTCCTCCTTAACAAGCATCATGGCATGCTTCTTCAAAGCCTGCAAAGGGGATGGGGCTACAGTTCACTTGGTAAAGTGCTTGCTTAGCCAGGTGCTAGGTTCGATCCCCGACACCACTGAAACCAGGCATGGAGGTACATGAGGATGTGGAGGCAGGAGAGTCAGAAGTTCAAGAATTGAGTCTAGCCTAGGCTGCAAGAGACTGAGGTAGTAACAAACAAAAACAAGTGCAAGGGAGTGTACTGGTTGGTTTTGTGTGTCAACTTGACACAAGCTGGGGTTATCACAGAGAAAGGAGCCTCCCTTGAGGAAATGCCTCCATGAGATCCAGCTTTAAGGCATTTTCTCAATTAGTGATCACGGGGGGGGGGGGGGGGGCTTGTGGGTGGTACCATCCCTGGGCTGGTAGTTTTGGGTTCTATAAGAAAGCAAGCTGAGAAAGCCAGAAGAAGCAAGCCAGTAAGTTACATCCCTCCATGGCCTCTGCATCACTTCCTGCTTGCTGACCTGCTTGAGTTCCAGTCCTGACTTCCTTTAGTGATGAACAGCAATGTGAAAACTGTAAGCTGAATAAACCCTTTTCTCCCCAATTTGCTTCTTGGTCATGGTGTTTTATACAGGAATACAAACCCTGACTAAGACAGGGAGTCTCTCTCATTCCAGGCTTCAAGAGAATGACTTCCTAGCTGGGCAGTGGTGGCGCACGCCTTTAATCCCAGCACTTGGGAGGCAGAGGCAGGTGGATTTCTGAGTTCAAGGCCAGCCTGGTCTACAGAGTGAGTTCCAGGACAGCCAGGGCTATATAGAGAAACCCTGTCTCGAAAAAACAAAAAACAAAAAACAAAAAAAAAAAGAGAGAGAGAATGACTTCCTGCTACCTTTAACACATAGCTAAAGGGGCTGACAGCTACCTTCTGACAGCTGCTATAGTGGTCTGACAGCTGTTAGACTGATGAGAGGCAAGCCACAGGTTCCGAGCTTGTCTCTCTCTCTCTCTCTCTCTCTCTCTCTCTCTCTCTCTCTCTCTCTCTCTGTGTGTGTGTGTGTGTGTGTAGCCCTCATAGGCTGTTGTGAACTAAATGAAGTTGAGTCTTCTCAAGAGCAAGAAGTCCCCTTAACCCCCACATCTCTCCACAACCCCCATACCTTTTAATAAAATGAAGTAGAGTTAGGGTTTAATAGCGATATCTTAATATAGACTTAGGTATGAGGTGGAGCAAGAGATGCACTCAGAAGAAAGGTGCATGGGAGCATGGGCACGGGCTTCTCAAAGAGCTGAATAAAGTAAAACATACTCCATGCCTAAGTGAAGGTATAGACAGGCTTCTCAAGAGAGAAAGCCGGAGTCCATACTGGGCTGAGCCTTACTATGTAAGCAAGGGTGACAATTCCTGGGATCGCTTGTCTATAACACCATGCCCTGCATTATGTATGTATGTATGTATGTATGTATGTATGTATGTATGTATGTACATATTCTCTCTGTAGCCCAGGCTGGCCCTGAGCTGGAGATCCTCTTGCTTCAGCCTCCAGAGTACTGGGATTCCAAGGCTTGAGAGAGACCCTTGAATTTAGCTGTCCTCCCGTGGAATTAAGCACTCAGGGCCACAGCTATTTTGTTCTTTACTCAATATACAGTGCTCGCTGGAGTTCCTGACACACAGGAAGTGCTCAGCAGGATGACTCAGTGACTGGATGAGACCTGTGAGGCACCGGAATGGAGACTGAAGCCAGAGGGGGCCTCCATGGAAGACAGATTTCAGAAGTCCTTGAGGGTTGAGTGGTGAGTCTCACTCTCCCTGACAAGCCATGGATTTGAACTTTTGATTGACTTGCTTCTGCCTTGCAAGTGCATGCGACAATGTGCCCAGCGATGTTTCTTGTCTTTGTTTTCGCCCTCTCCTCTCCTGCAGTCCAGCTTTCGTGTCAGCAATGAAAACTCAAGGAGAGAAATTTCTTATTAAATAAGAGGAAGCTGGAGAGATTACTCAGTGTTAAGAGCACTGGCTGCTCTTTCAGAGGTCTCGTTTGTAGTGAGAATTTTGGTTTCTTTAAAGAACACAGAAATATTATAGGTATATGTTTTCGTTTTAATCCCAGATGTGGGGAGATGGGGCTGCTTCACAGCAAGTGAATATGATTTGCCTCGTGCTCTAGTGTGTGATTGGAATTCTGGGGACTTTTCAGAGGATATATAAATGCTAGGACTCCGAGAGTTGGGGAGTTGTTGTTGGTTATTGGTGGTTTGCTGTTGGTTGCTGTAGTCATGCACGGAGATGAGAAAAAGAAATTAGATAATCCTGACATCGAAGATCAAGTTTGACCCAAGGAACTTGATGCAGGAAGTAGTCTAACAATATTGTCATCCTACTTCCAACCCCAGGCTTTATTGGGGGATTTCTTTCTCTATCTCTTCTCTCTATCCTTCTTTCTTTCCTCTCTGGTGTTAGGAGTCTGAAAGGGTGGAAGAAGGGGTGGGGAGAAGGGTGGAGGAAGAAAGAACCCATAAAGTAGCAAAAGCCCAGCCACACAAGTTCAATCCCCAGCACCTATGTGATGATTCGTAACTGTCTGTAACTCCAGTTCCAGTGGCTCTGATGCCTTCTTTTGGTCTCTATGGTCTTTGCACACATGTGATGCACAGACATACATGAAGGCAATGTACTTATATACATACAATAATTAATAAAAATACAAACTATAAATTAAAGGGAAGCAGAAACAAGAAAATAGGAAGGAAGGATAAAAGAAAAAAATGTACAAAACTCCAAGTGTGATTCCCAACACACACACACACACGTACATTCACAGAGACACAGACAAATGCAGAGAGACGCACACTCACATGCACACACACATGTGCACACAAATGCGTGCGTGCATACACACACATACACACACGCACACACACGCACACACACACGCGTACATTCACAGAGACACAGACAAATACAGAGAGACGCACACTCACATGCACACACACATGTGTGCGTGCATACACACACACACACACAAATAAATAAGCAACACCAAATGCTTTTGTCAGTTCTGTCTTTCATAATACCTGCTTGGTTCATCTATCATAAACTAACCGAATCCTTAATAATGAGCAGTCCTTATGATCCACCACAAGGATTGGGGTCTGCCCACTTTCTGACTCAGAAAGGTCTAGCTATTATTATTGTTATTGTTATTGTTATTATTATTATTACTACTACTACTACTACTACTACTACTACTACTACTACTACTACTACTACTACTACTACTACTACTATTTTCCATCTCATCTGTTCTGGCCAGAGAGCCTAGGTATGCTTTTCCCGGTATTTTCAGCTTCCTTATCCGTTCTCTTAAGCTCACCAAGCAGCTCTCTGCTTGAACTGTCCTGGCTTCACACTCCCTTCCCCCTTCTCTTCTCCATTCTCTTCAAGGCACCTGCTGAGATTTACAGTTTGCCAGTCCTGAGGGTGTGTGTGTGTGTGTGTGTGTGTGTGTGTGTGTGTGTGTGTCTCCTTTTTAAACTCTTACAGAATTGTCTTTGAGCTTAACACATAAACAAACCCCCCTCATTAACAGACATTGAAGCTGTTCTTAACTTTTCCAGCTCCCTTCTTCTGCTTGGGTTGTTGCTGGTGCTGACCCAGGGTCCTGTTCATTTGGTGAGCACTCTACCTCAGAGACACCCTGAGCCTATCCCCAGCTCTTCCCAGCGGTTCAATAGGATGGCCATTTTTGTTCAAACAGCTTGGCACACCTGTGCCATTATTTTCTTAAATTCCCCAGGGAATTTAAGTGCATAGTGTGCACACTCATTTCATATTTGGACACCTCGCTGTTAAATGATCCTCCAAAGGCTTTGCCAATTTAGGCTTCCTTCACAGAACAAAGGGGCACCTGTTTCCTCTCATCCTTGCTGACAACTGGCTAGAGGCTTTCAATCCTATCCATCAAAAGAAAGCAGATACTTCATTTCTATTTGCTTCTTTGTAATCTCCAGTGAGATTAAATGTCTCAAATGTGAATTTTGACCTGTGACATGTATTTTTATTATGAATGTATGTATTTATCTATTTATTTTTAGATTTATGCGTATGGGTATTGTGCCTGCATGTATGTCTGTGAACCACGTGTGTATCTGGTGCTCACAGAGACCAGAAGGGGGAGTTGGAGCCTCTAGTTGGAGTTATGGATGGTTGTGAGCCAACATGTGGTTGCCAGGAATCAAACCTGGGGAAGAGAAGCTAGTGCTCTTAACTGCTGAGCCATCTCTCCAGCTCCTGTAGCATGTTTCTCTCTCTCTCTCTCTCTCTCTCTCTCTCTCTCTCTCTCTCTCTCTTTCTCTCTCTCTCTCTCTTCTTTCTTTCTTTTCGAGTTAGGGTCTCACTATGGAGACCAGGCTGCCCTGGAGCTCACGGAGAGCTAGCAGCCTTTGCCTTCCAAGTGCTATGCTCACAGGCATACACCACCATGCCCCCTGTTCAGCATGTATTTTTAATGGAGTGCTTCTCATGCCTTTTACTGCTGTGGGACTGAAATTGTATTTCAAAATAATCAATGGTTTAGTGAGATTAATATTAATAATTTCACAATTTAAAAACAATTCTTCTGGGGCTGGAGAGATGGCTCAGCGGTTCAGTTTGGTGGGTTCTGGGCATCTGAACCGAGATTCTTAGTCTTGCCTGGGAAACACGTTAGCCACTGAGCCATCTGCCCTGCTCTATGGTTTCATTAAACAACAACAAACAGCAAACCAACTTACTCTTCTCTGCTGACTTTTATTTTTAATTAGATGGCTCAGATCATCCTCATCAAACTGAGGACCCGCCAGAGGAAGAGGAAGAGGAAGGCGCAGTGACGGGCAGTTGTCACACCTCTGTGCAGGCATGAGTGGACTCAGGGAGAGAGCAGAGATGGGGACCATATCTTCCCAAAGAAAACACTGCAGCAGAAGCAACAGCAGGCATCCAGCTCCAGCCCACAGGGACAAGATGTACTTCTAGGCCAGGATTAAGGAAGCAGGCAGTTTGTCTGTTCCGTGACTTTTTTGAAAAAAAAAAAAAAAAATTAAAAGATAGGGTAGAACTCTATGTAGACCAGGCTAGCCTTGAGTTCACAGAGATTCTTCTGCCTCTGCTCCTGAGTGCTGGGATTTAAGGTGTGTGCCAACACTCCTGCCCTGGACCCAGCTCTTTATGAAGGTAAATGCAGACAAGCTCAAAGGTCATCATCACCAGGCCTTCCTGGAAATCACCTCATATTCCTGTCTCCTTCCCTCTTGGAGCTTGAGTTCCAGCCTCCCTTTCAGAGGATGGGTCTGTTATCTCCTGTACTCATTACCCGGTCCTTGGAAAACACAGCATGCTGTTCACTATGGCCCTTTGTCTAAACTCTAGTCCACTGGATGGGGAATCTGAATATGGAGCAGGTGTTCCAGACACTTCTGAGTGGTGGGTGGACAGAACTGGTATCTGCCTGGTCCTTTAACAGTCTAGGTCACTATGCCCTGAAGGTGTCTTTCTAAAATCTTCCCTTTGGAGCATGCCCAGTAGGTATGATTTGGTTCTTAGCTTCTTGTCCTGCTTCCTTGGGTTGTCTGTTATTGTGGATTCCATCGCTCTCATTGCTCGGCACTTTGGAGTTTATTGTTCTTTCTGATTGCATGATAGACCTTCCCCAGGTCAACCTAGAAAACTTCTATTCAGTCTAAAAAGCCCAACTCAAGTGCTTCTTCTTCCAGAATGTCTTACTTGCCATCCTTTGTTTTTTGTTTTTTTTGTTTTTTTTAAAGATTTATTTATTTATTATATGTAAGTACACTGTAGCTGTGTTCAGTCACACCAGAAGAGGGCATCAGATCTCATTACGGATGGTTGTGAGCCACCATGTGGTTGCTGGGATTTGAACTCAGGACCTTTGGAAGAGCAGTCAGTGCTCTTAACCGCTGAGCCATCTCTCCAGCCCCCACTTGCCATCCTTTGTAACCAGACATGTTATTACATTTTAAAAAAAGTATTATTACAGATAACCCCCCTTTGGCTCTTCTACACTAAGGACATGTTTATTCCACGGGTACTCAGGATTTTGTAGTTTCTGTACTTTACTGTAGTATGTGCTCACTGAACATTGTGGTAAACGAGCTTTTCTTGGGGTTGGCAGAGCAAGTCTCTAGCATGTATGAGGCCTGGATTTCATCCCGAGCATCTTGTAAACTGAGTGTGGTGGCACACACCTTCAATGCCAGCACATTACAGGTGGAGGCAGAGGACCAGACAGTGTAAGACTGTGCTTAGCTACTTAGTGTGTTTGAAGGCAGCCAGCCACACAAGACTCTGTTTTAAAGAACAAATGGAATGGAAAGATGGCTCAGTGGTTAAGAACACTGAATGCCCTTCTAGCTACCTACATGGTGGCTCATAATTGTCTGTGACTCCAGTTCCAGGAAACCCGACACTCTCACACAGACATACGTGCAGGCAAAACACCAATGCGCATAAAAATCTTTTTTTTTTTTTTTTTTTTTTTTTTGGTTTTTCGAGACAGAAAAATCTTTTAAAAAAATAAAAATAAACAAGAACTTCTGCAACTGACCCTTGTGATACGCTCTATGTTATGCCAGAGAGGTCCTTGCCTGGAAGCCCCGAAGTGGGGAATCTGAACAGATGAGTCTATGTGGCTTCACGACTCAATCTGTTAGCAGTTGTATCAGTGCAATGATATCTCTGTAAACACCTCAGGTGAAGGTGTCAGAGATTTCTGCAGAGCTGAATGCTGGGAGGTCCCTGGAGGGCACACATTCCCCCCTCCCCCGAGATGGAACCTGGGGTTCCATGCAGGCTAGGCAAACATTGGAGCACTGAGCTATGCCCCTGCCTCTTTATGTTTTTATGCATAACTTTATCGGTATCCTTTTACTGTATATTATATATAGTATCATAACATACATAGCACATCCCTCTAACTCCTGTGAGCCATTCAAAAACATGAATCAGGCCCAAGAACCCTAATGTGGAGTCAAGCCTTTTAGAACTACAGAAGAAGAAACAAGCCTTATGACTGGTATCTGAAGGAGTCTCTCCTGGAGATAGCCCAGCTTGTGGGACTGAATCCTGTTTCCAGGATTCAACCATACCAGCCGAATGGGGTAGGAAGACATCCAGTGGCTTCTGCTGCTTCTGCGCCAATTCTTCACTTACAGTGGACGGCCTGGGGGTAGGGTGCTTGCCTGACACACCCAGAACTGGGATTTGATCGCACATACTGAAGAAAAGATATCAGCATGTGGGAGGTGGGGCTGGGAGAATCAGCAGTTAAAAGGCTAGCCTTGGCTACATAAGAAGTTTGTGGTCAGCTTAGAGTGTGTAAGACTGTTTGAGGGAAAAAACGTGGTTTGTATTCCAAGAAGACTGTAGGAAGAACAGTCTGAGCTTAGATTTAGAAACCATTTATTTAGATTTATTTAGATATGTGTGTGTACGCTTGTGTATAAAAACACACATATATGTATATATGTATCAAGAATTAAAGAAAAAAGAGGCCATGAATTTGAAAAAGAGCAGGAAGATACATGTGAAGGTTTTGAGGGAGGAAGATGAAGAGAAAAATGACATAATTATATCTCAAAACTATTATTATTATGTTGTTATTATTTGTGTTTATTGTTTTGTTTTTGAGACTAGGTTTCTTTACTTGCCCTGGCTGTTCTGGAACTCATTCTGTAGATCAGGCTGGCCTTAAACTCAAAGATCCACCTGCCTCTGCCTCCTGAATGCTGGGATTACAGGCGTGAGCCACCACTGCCTGGCTTCAAAACAATCGTTATTAAAGAAATGAAATAAACACATATGCATTTCTTTATCTTTTGTGCTTATGTGTGAGGTACACGAGGCAGAGGACTCCAGGCAGGTATCCTGCTTGTCACTTTGTCTCTGCCCCCTACGGCCTGGGGTATAGACACCTGAAAAGTCACACCCAGTTCTTACGTTGGCGCTGGGGTCTGAATGCAGGTTTCCATGCTTGCCCAGACCCTTTAACTAGGTAAGCCATCTCCCTCACCCGAGTTTAGACTTTTAGAAAATATACTTGAGGTTTTTAATTTCTATTGATCCCTGTATCTAGGCACATTTTTGCAGGTCAGAAAACAACTTTTGGCGGTTGATTTTCTTGATTTTCTCCTTCCACTAGAGGAATTGGAACTCTGTCCTGGGGGTGGAATGCAGATCCTCAGGTTTTGTGGCAGGCACCTTTACCCCTGAGCCCGCTCACTGGCCTTAGTTTGGAGTTTGACATTCTTATTTTTTTCTATATCCTAGGTACAAACATCATCCAACTTCTTCCAGACTCAGCTAACAGCGTTCATGCTGCACACCACAGAGCAAACCACGCCTGAGCTAAGCAGAACCTGGGGGATGGGCTAGGAGAGGGTGGACCTGGATGGGGGCAGATTGAAGGAGTCTGCTAGCTCCGAGTGGTGGTGCATGCTTGAATTCCTGGCATTCTAGAGGCAGAGGCAGGAGGATTAAAGTTCAAGGACTGGCTGTACAGTGAGACTGAATTTCAAAACAGCAAACCAAACAACAACAGCAACAACAACAAACAACAACAAAACAGAACACCCCAAACAAATAACAAACAAACAAACAAACAAACCAGGTTGTGAAGACTGAAGGGCAGAGCCACTCAGCCCAGAAGTGAGGACCCAGGTGCTGGCTGGAGGCATCTTGGGCTCTCTGGGTGTAAGTGAAGATGAACAGCCAGAAACACACACAGAGGCTGCCACAGCCTAAACTAGGTTTCTGCCTGGGACCACAGATATTCTACCACCACATCTAAATGAATCATCTTTTTCACTCTTTAAAACAGTGTAAGCCCAGGTTGGCCTTACACTGCCTATGTAGCTAAGGATGAGCTTGGGCTAATATTTCTCCTGCCTCCACCTCCTAAGTGCTAGGATCACTGGTACACAGGACCACACCTACTGTATGCAGTACTGGGGCTCAAACCCCAGGTTTTGTGTATGCGAGGCAAGCATTTTTTTTTTAAAGATTAAAATATACAATGAGAACTGTAAGCTACTAAGGAGCTGAGCACAGCAGCACTTGTCTGCAAATATCAGCACTTGAGAAGTGGATGCAGGAAGCTCGTGAATTAAAGGGCAGCCTGGAGTACATGATGAGACCCTGTCCAAAAAAAAAAAAAAAGAAAAAAGAAAAAAGAAAAAAAGAAAAAAGCAAAGCAAAGCAAAGCAGCAGCTATTAGTGAACAGTCGCTCTCCACCTGTCTCCCGTCTGCTCAGTTCCCAGCTCTAACCCCCACCCCCGGCAGCCATTTGTGTGGTTTATTTTTACTGCAACCAAGGATACTGCTTTTACAGTCAGTCTGTCACGCAGCATGTTGACTTTGCTGGTTGGGATGCACAGGGTAGAACTTGGTATTGTTGGAAGCCCATAAGAGGCATTAAGAAAGCTTGCCAAAAAAACCCCAAAAAAACCAAAAAAAAAAAAAAAAAAAAAAAGAAAAGAAAAAAAGAAAAAAGAAAAAAGAAAGCTTGCATTAGAGACATAAATGTTCACTAGAACTCTCTGGAACCTCACGAGCATACAAAACCCTGCCCACAGGGGAGGAGATGGTTCCAGGCGAACAGATGTGGTGTTTGCCACAGAATGAATTAGCCTTTAAGGACTGAGCCATCTCTTCAGCCCCTTGGAACAGTTAAGACCATGAACGAGCCCAAACCTGAATTCTCCATTTCCCTCTCGTATCTCCTGTCTCTCGGTTTTGTGGCCTTGCACCTGACTGTAGCCTGTCTGCTGTGTGTGCTTGGTCTGTCTAACCCTGTTGCCTGCCTGTTGTGTTTCTGGAATCTCTCTGTTACCTGTCCTTAACAAAAGGATTTGTTCTGTATTTGTTAACAGCCTACAAAGAATGAGAGATTCTTTTTCACAGAAAATTTAAACAGTTTTTTAAGGGGAAAAGTTACTCCGTTGACACCAACTGACCCAAAGTTGCACACACGGAATTGGAGAGATGGCTTAGCGGTTAATACCAGCTGCTTCCAGGGGGCCTGGGTTAGATTCCAAGCACCTGCATGGCAGCTCCTAACAGTCTGTAACTCTGGTTCCTGGAGATCTACTGCCCCCTTCTGACCTTGTCAGGCACCAGAGACACACGTGCTGCACCAACAACGTGCTGATAAAACACCCATTAACAGAACATAAATAAATCTAAAAAAAAAAAAAAAAGCTTCTTACAAAGTTTCAAACAGGTTATCAGCTAGTATCCACAGGCTGCCTCTGACACTGATGGGGCATTTGCTTTGTTTAAGGTTGAGGCACTGGGTTTTGTGACAGTTGATTTTCATGAGTCTGTATTCTCATGTTGCATATGTGGGGTGCTGGGGACTGAACCTACTGTATGCTAGGGAAGTGCTCTATCATGGAACTGTATCGCCAACCCTCGTAATGGTTCATCTAGATTGTTAGCTCCATAGGATTGATCAGTAAATGCCTCTAGGGTTGGGCATCAGGGTGCTCCCAGAGAGGATTAGCTAAGAGGAAAGCCTGCCCTGAAGGGGGATGGCATCATCCAGTAAAAGGAGTAAAAGGGAAAGGAAGAGCAGCTTCTGACCCATCATGCTTTGCTCTGCCAAGTCCTCACACCAGCACTCACTGAGGCATCTTTAACCAGGAGCACACAAGGCTTTCCACCACGATGATTGACAGGTATTGTGTCCTAGTGACAAAAGGAGGGTCCGGCCCTATTGGAGGATCAGTGTGCTTTGTACAAGGAGGAATGGCGGTGGGTGCTGAGAGCCCCAGCTCTGGAGGCTGAGGCAGAAGCACTGCACAAACTCAGGCATTCAGGGTAGGCTGGAAGGCACAGCAAGACCTGTTTTCTTGGGGAGGAGAGGACTCTGAGGATAGAGCTTTGGGCATTGTAGGCAAGTGCTCTACCACTGAGCTTCATTGCCAGCTCTAACCCGACTTGTAAAGAAGAAAAATAAATCGGAAGGAAGAAAGACTAGAGGTGTCCCGTTGCCCACTGCAGGTAAACAATTAAGAAAGCAGCCTCGCTGGGCAGTGGTGGTGCATGCCTTTAATCCCAGCACTTGGGAGGCAGAGGCAGGTGGATTTCTGAGTTCGAGGCCAGCCTGGTCTACAGAGTGAGTTCCAGGACAGCCAGGGCTACACAGAGAAACCCTGTCTCGAAAAACCAAAAAAAGAGAAAGTAGCCTCATCTCAAAGCCACACAGGCACCTCCGTGATGATGGCACCCAGGGCTTCCTGCCTGCAAAGCAAGCACTCTACAGAGGGAGCTGTACCCCTAGTCCTGAAGTTTGATTTCTGTGCAGCTTTTAATTTCCTTGATGAAAAGGAAAGTAGGGTAACCCACGAGGCTTCGAATCTAATGGAGAAAAGGTTTGTGGGATGCAAGAAGGGGCTGACCCCAGACAAGACTTGTGTTTTGAATCCCACGATAACTTCAGTCACTCCTGAGAGGGTATTGGAGCTAGATTACACACATTGTGCTAGTTGTTAAACACTTGCATGGGAGAACTTAGAGAAAAAGGAATGTACGCCCAAGAGTTTGTCAAATGGTGGCCTTAGGTTCCAGATATGGGGTTGTTTATGGTGGTTTCAGTAGATCATGGCAGTTAACTGATTTGCTTAGAAGACAATGTTGCCCTCTGCTGGTCGAGTTCTGAAACTACAGCCTCCAGTATTCCTCTCCCCGCCCCCCGCCCCCCCCCCCCCCCCATTTCCTGCCTGATTTCAGGCATTTCTGAAACACCTCACCTTTCTAGGTCATTTCCTACAAATAGGTGGCCTAAACTTTCCCTGTAGTGTGACTTTCCAGAGAATAGGGGCAAGAAAAAAAATCACTGGTAAGTCTCCCTGTCTTTTTTCCATTTTTGAGAAAGTCTGAGGTAATCCAGGATAACCTTGAAATCATAATCCTCCATCCTCCACTCCCCAAGTGCTGGGGTTACAGGTCACCCACAGGCTGGGTCTCCTAGTCTTTAGAATTCATGTTTTTGTGGAGTTTAATTCTGTAACATCTATTTCATCCTCCCTCTTGCCAAGCTATCTCCAAAGTGCAGGAGATACACAACAAAGTGCAGGTCAAAACACAGTAGAATCTTGCTTTTCCAGACGCTTACAGTCTCAAGAAGTGGAAATCTAAAACAAACTACGTGATGAACAAGTCAAGTGTGTTCCTGAGTGGTCAGTGGTAAAAGATATCTGGAAGGCCTGGACAGGAGGTCTCAAGCAGTGGACCAGGTCCCAGGCGCAAGCTTGGGGAAGCGAGGACCTTACTCCAGGTTGAAGCAGACAGGCTTTCTGGATGGAGGAAGTAGTGAGTCAAGTCAAAGGCTACACAGAGAAGCAACACCCAGGGGCAAAGCCAGAGGCTATGGCAGATGTCTCCGAGATGGCTGGAATTGTGTTCCTATCCTCCTATCTCCAAGACCTAACCCAGAATCAGAATGTGACCTTATTTGGAATTAGGGTCGTTGAGGATGTAGTTAGTTCAGTTGAGGCTATTAGAGGAGATCCAGTTAAGACTGGTTGTTGTGGTAATTCGGTAGTACCTGCCTTAAACCAATTAGTTCCCGAATGAAAGACACACTCATAGCTTTTATACTTACAACCAGAGTTATTACTTACTAAGTTTTATCTTGGCTCCTCTTAACTCCAACTGGGCAGCTCTCAGGGCCACGTTCTCTTAACCCATGGCTGCTTCTCCTTCCTCCTCCTCCTCTTCCCCCCAGCTGAGAACCCCACCTATGTCTCTTCTGCCTAACTATTGGCTGTTGGCATCTTTATTTACCAATCAGAATTAACTTGGGGGTAGGGTCACAGGGGCTAGGGCAGACTCCAGGTCTTGGGGGCTACCCTTAGCATTACACTAGATAGTAAAGACAAAACCTTAACAACTGGCGATCTTACCACAAACGGGCCACACGAACAGGGACACAGTGGGGGGAGCATGGGGACATAAGGACTGATACTGAATTGTGCTTCTACAGGTCAAGGAACTCTACCATTTGCCAGCAAACTAAAGGCCCCGGGCAATGTATGGAACAGGTACTCTAGTACCTCTCACTGCCCTAAAGAGGAAAAAAGTCATGCTGACATCTCTATTTTAGACTCCCAAGAACTAAGAGACAGGAAGTTTCTAGTGTTTGGGTCACTCAGGTGAAGGCAGAGGAGTGACAAGCTGAGGCAGGGACAGAGTGAGGGAGACCAAGCAGACCTTTGAAGGCTATGTCAACTTGATTCATTTAGTCATCTGAGAAGAGAGAACTTGAATTAAGAAAATATCTGCACCAGATTGGCTCATGGACAAATGTGTCATACATTTTCCTAATTATCATCAATGTCGGAGGGCCCAGCCCACCATAGGACCCACCATCCCTGGGCAGGTGGCTCTGGAGTACTATAAGAAAGCAGGCTGAGCAAGCCATGGGGAGCAAGCCAGTAAGCAGCATTCCTCCATGGCCTCGGCATCAGCTCCTGCCTTCTGGTTCTTACCCTGCTTGAGTTCCCTGGTTTGCCTCAGTGAAGGAATGTGGTGTGGAGCTGTAAGCTGAAATTAACCCTTTCCTCCCCAAGTTGTTTTTGGTCATGGTGTTTCATCACAGCAATAGAAACCCTAACTAAAACAGCACCAGTTCAGGGCTGCAGCTTTTATCCCATTCTTTTTTTTTTTTTTTTTTTTGGTTTTTCAAGACAGGGTTTCTCTGTGTAGCCCTGGCTATCCTGGAACTCACTCTGTAGACCAGGTTGGCCTCGAACTCAGAAATCCACCTGCCTCTGCCTCCCAAGTGCTGGGATTAAAGGCAGGCGCCACCACAGCCCGACTTATCCTATTCTTTTTATTCAAGAAATGGTATTTATTCTAAAAACCCAAGCAGCATTCAGCATTAGGAAACTACCAACAAGATTAATTTATTAATCTCTTTTGAGGGGAAAAAGTCACATAATTATCTATATAGAAACCTTGGGCAAAATTCAAATCCTCTTCTTGATTAGAAAAATAAGCTCAAAATAAGATCAACTTGGACTGGAGAGATGTTTCAGTGCTTAAGAACACTGACAGCTCTTCTAGAGGTCCTGAGTTCAATTCCCAGCAACCACATGGTGGCTAACAACCATCTGTAATTGGATCTGACACCATCTTCTGGTGTGTCTGAAGATAGTGACAGTGTACTCATATACATAAAATAAATAAATCTTAAAAAAAATAGAAACAACTTTAAAAACCAACTATTTAAGCCAGTCAGGGTGGCTCACACCTGCAACACCAGCATGTGGAGAGTTGGGGAAGAGGAGTACCCAAGTTTGAAGCTAGCCTGGGCCACAGAATAACTCTGTCTTAAAAAATGTCTTTTTTTTTTTTTTTTTTGGTTTTTCAAGACAGGGTTTCTCTGTGTAGCCCTGGCTGTCCTGGAACTCACTCTGTAGACCAAGCTGGCCTCGAACTCAGAAATCCACCTGCCTCTGCCTCCCAAGTGCTGGGATTAAAGGCGTGCGCCACCACTGCCTGGCCTTTCCAGTTCTTTTCTTGATGTTGACAGTCTTCAGAAACACTGGGCCAAGGTTCTTATAAAAGGTTCCCCCAACCAGGGCTCGTGTGATGGGTTTCTCTTGATTAGGTTGTGCTTTTGCAGAGATCTTGTCACCTTATATCTGGGGACATGGAATCCACATACCAACCATAGTGAAATTAGCCTTAGGCTCTCCTGGGCTAAGGTAGTATTTGACAGATTCTATACTTTAAAGTTATTTAAAACATACTCGCCGGGCAGTGGTGGTGCACCCCTTTAATCCCAGCACTCGGGAGGCAGAGGCAGGTGGATTTCTGAGTTTGAGGCCAGCCTGGTCTACAGAGTGAGTTCCAGGACAGCCAGGGCTATACAGAGAAACCCTGTCTCGAAGAAACAAACAAACAAACAAACAAAAAACCCCAAAAAAACCCAAACCCAAAAACAAACAAACAAAAACCAACCAAACAAAACATACTGAAAAATTTTAGATTTATTTATTTTTCTGTGTATTTTGCCTGTATGCATGTGCGTGTATCATGTGCATACCTGGTAACTTTAGAGTCAGAAGAGGGCATCAGATCCCTTGAGACCAGAGTTACTAAGGTTGTGAGCCACCATGTGTGTGCTGAGAACTAAACCTGGGTCCTCTGTAAGAAGATCAAGGGCTCTTAACTGCTGAACCATTTTTCCCAATGCCACACACACACACACACACACACACGCACACGCACGCGCACGCGCACGCGCACACGCACACACACACACACACACACACACACACACACACACATATTTCTAACAAGACCAATCAAGCAAAAAAAAAAAGGCAAGACAGAAAAGAAAGAAAGAAGGGAGAGAGAGAGAGAGAAAGAGAGAGAGAGAGAGAGCATCCGGTCAGAAAGGAACAAGTCCAATTGTCAGTCTTTGACATGATCTTATATAGAAAATTCCAAAGACCCCACCAAAAGTATTAGAACAGTAACAACAATAACAAATAAGCCAAGTTCCTGGATAATAAATGAACAGACAAAAACTCTTAACATTAAGCCAGGCCTATTAATAGTACTTACCTGCGAGTCCAACACTAGAAGGCTGAATCAGGAGAATCATGAATCTGAGGCCAGCGAAGCAGTCTTATAAACAAAACAAGAAAATCGTTATTAGTAATTCTATATACCAAATAGCTGGGGAGCTAGCTCAGTCTGTAAAGTGCTTGCCTTAAGGACAAGCTGGTCTGGGCTTGATCCCTGGAACCTGTGTAGAAGCTGGGTGACATAGCACACATTTGTCATCTTAGTTCTGGGGAGACAGAGACAGGAGAATTCCAGAGGATTGTTTGGCTAGCCAGTCTAGTTGAATTAGTGAGCTCCTGGTTTAGTGAAAGATTGAGTCTCGAAAATTAAGGTGGATGGACTGGCGGGATGGCTCAGTGGTTAAGAGTGTGCCCTGCTCTTCCGGAAGACCTGGGTTCAGTTCCCAGTACCCACACTGGGTGGCTCACAACTACCTATAACTCCAGCTATAGGGGATCCAACCTCCTCTTCTGGCCTTGGAGAGCGCTGTACTTATGTGCACGCACATAATTTAAAGTAAAACAAAAATGGCAACTCAAAAGAATAAAAAGGCATGGGGGGGGGATTGAAGAAGACATTCAATATCAAACTCTGTCCTCCAAACACGAACCCACAGGTGCACACGTAACCCTGCACACGTGAGCACATACGCACAGAGAAGGAAGGATGTGCTAATAATCAACAGCTGTGTGAAAAAACACTTAACAGGAATGCACATTAAAACCACAGTGAGCTGGGCGTGGTGTCGTACTCTCTTAATATCAGCACTTGGGAGGTAAAGACAGGCAGAGCTCTATAAGTTCAAGTCCAGTTCAGTCTACAAAATGAGTTCCAGGCCAGTCAGGGCCGTACAGTGAGACTGTCCCTCAAGACAAAACAAGACAACCCACAAAACCCCCACAATGAGACATTAGCCCACAGCTGTTAAAATGTCGATTGGTAAAAAGCTAAAAGACAGTAAATATTGGTCAGGGTGTGGGGAAGGGGAAACTTTCACACTGTTGTGGGAATGCAATTTGGTGTAGCCATTACAGAAAGCACTGTGGCAGTTCCTTGGGAAATTAAAAACAGAACCATCATGTGATTCGGTCTTCCGTCTGTGTCTGTATCAAAGGAAATGAAATCAGCCTGTTGGTGAAGTGTCAAGGCTTGGACACACATTGCTGCTCTATTCATGAGAGCCAAGAAATGGAAGCTGATATCTGTCAGTGAGGAGTGGATAAGAAAATAGTATGTGTGCACCATGGAATACAATTCAGTCGTCAAAGAGAACGGAATCCTGTCCTTTGTGAAGACATGGATGGGACAGGAGAACACTGTATTGAATAAAGTTACATCAGGCACCAAAGACAAATACTTCAGATCTCATTCATATGGAGTCCAGGAGAAAACCCCTACATTGATGTCATGAAAACTGAGAGTCTGAGGGTAGCGAGGAGGGTCGGGAAGGGAGGAGGAGGAGGTGGCCAGTGGTTACTAAGTCTTAGCAAGACAGGAGAAGGAATTTTTGGTTTCAAGAAAGACTGGACGAATTTTGAATGTTTTCACCACAGAAACACCCGAATTAAACATTCCACAGCATATACATGGATAAAAACATCTCATAGCATCCAGAAGGATGCATAATTTTGTTTGCTTGTTTGATTTTTTTGAGACAGGGCTGCTTTGTGTAGCCCTGGCTGTTTTGAAACTCGCTAGGCAGGAGATTGGCGCAATGTCTCAGAGGTTAAGAGCGCTGGCTGCTATTCCAGAGGACCTGAGTTCAATTCCCAGCACCCATATGATGGCTCACAGCCTTCTATATGTCCAGCTCCAGGGAATATGACACCCTATTCTGGCCTCCTCAGGCACCAAACATGCATATACTGCACAGACATGCATGCATGCAGAACACCCATATGCATAAAATTTAAAAATAAAGTATCTGGCAAATATAAAAAAAAAAAAAAAAAAAAAAAAAAAGCCGGGCAGTAGTGGCGCATGCCTTTAATCCCAGCACTTGGGAGGCAGAGACAGGCGGATTTCTGAGTTCAAGGCTAGCCTACAGAGTGAGTTCCAGAACAGCCAGGGCTATACAGAGAAACCCTGTCTCGAAAAAACAAAAAAATAAAAAATAAAAAATAAAATAAACAAACAAACAAATAGACAAAAAAAGTCAGATGTGGTAGCACATGCTTTTAATCCCAGCACTTGGAAGACATAGGCAAGCAGATCTCTGTGAGTGGGTTCTGGGGATCAAACTCTTTCTTGCAAGGAAAGTGCTCTCCCAACTATCTCCTCAGCCCAAGTAAATACATTTAAAGTGGTAGAACTCATATCTTAAAGACGGGTGGATGGGTGACAGTGGAAAGTGGGTGGCTTTTGCTGCACCATGGGAACAGAAGGCAGAAGTGAAAAGGCCCAGCCAGGGGAGACAGGACACTTTGGTGATGGAGATGGGAAGGACTGGGGAAATGTGGTGGCAGAGGAGTAGGGTTTACACTGGTGGATCCAGCAGCAAATTCTGATGGATAGGATGCTGGATGTAAGAGATGGAAAAAGCCGAGTGTGTGTGTGTGTGTGTGTGTGTGTGTGTGTGTGTGTGTGTGTGCGTCTATCTGTCTGTCTGTGTCTGTACACATAAATAAATACATCTTATAAAGGAAACATTTAATTTGATGCTTATGGTTTCAAAGGGTTAGAATCCATGGTCATCTTGGTCAGGAGCTGGAGCTCTTGAGACACAGCTGGCAGTCTTGAGACACAACCACGAAGTACAGAGACACTGGGACCAACAAGGTCTCACTGCCCGATCCTTCCCAGCACCTCCAAATCCTTCCCCCACAGTTCTACCCACTGCAGACTAAGCCCACAGGGCTGCTCTCATTCAGACCACCACAGGAGACAAGCATCTCACCCACACTGCATCAGATAAATCTTGGCAAACTTTCAAAGCTCAGACACTGATAAAATAGAGCCAGCATGTGAGCACTGGTTCATCCCACTCCAGAGCACAGATTTCTGGGCCCATCCTCTACACTGCTGCTGTGTGCCATTTTCTGATGTGCTTCTCTGGCTCCACCAGAGTCTGCTTGTGGCCAGGCTGTGCCTCTTTATGGTTCTGCCCTACCTCTCATCATAGTCTAGACTCTGACTCTTTACTTAGATAAGCTTTTCTTTTTCTTTTTTTTCATTTTTTGAGGCAGGGTTTCTCTGTATAGCCCTGGCTGTCCTGGAACTCACTCTGTAGACCAGGCTGGCCTCAAATTCAGAAATCTACCTGCCTCTGCCTCCCAAGTGCTGGGATTAAAGGCGTGCGCCACACTGCCTGGCAAGCTTTTGCTTTTTCAAACGCTCATTCTATTGGGGCATGATTTTAGCTGCACATAACAGAAAATTCAACTTGAACTGGTTCTCCCCCTCCCCCCTCTGTATCTGTATATACCACCGCAGGTGCTGCCCACCTTTCTTGACACAGCCCTCCCTGTACCTTGTCATGTAGACTCGGCTGGCTATTGAGCCCCAGGGACCTGCCTGTCTCTGCCTTCCCAAGTGCTGGATTACAAGTGCAAGTGTACATCACCATGCTGTGTGTGTGTGTGTGTGTGTGTGTATGTGTGTATATGTTTTTGACTGTATGTGTGTGTCTGTCTGTATGTATGTATATGTTTTTAACTGTGTGTGACTGTGTATGCATGTATGTGAGTGTGTATGCATGCGTGTTTGTGTGCGTCTGTATGCATGTGTGTATATGTTTTTGACTGTGTGTGTAGTGTGTGTGATTGTGTGTATGCATGTGTGTGAGTGTGTATATGCCTGTGTGTATGTGTGTATGCATGCATTGTGAGAGTGTCTCTATGCATGTGTGTGTGTGAGTGTGTGTGTGGTGGTTTCTGAGTATTGAATTCAGATTCTTCCCACTTGTAGGGAAGTATTTTTACAAGCTGAGCTCTCTCTAGCTCCTGAACTGGTTTGAATTGCATAAAGAATTTATAGGTTCCTTTAACAGGAAAGTACAGAGAGAAGATGGCCCTGGGCAAGGTTTCTGCAGAACTCTGGCTCTGATTTCTGATTATTTTCTCAGATCTTCTTCCTTCTGTATACATTTGTTTGGATTCTCAGACGATATTGTCATTTGTGGTAACAAAATGTCCATCAGTTACCACAAGATTGACATAACATACTTCACATTGAACGAACGTCTGACTTTTGCTTCGATTGGCTCATCACAGGTCACAGACTTGCCCTCTACCCTTGTTACTGTGACCACGGGGATGTCACAGGGAGAGGGGGAAAAACACTCTTCCACTTTGACCTCCAGATCGAAGTGGATTCTTCTGGAGGGTTTAAACAGATGTTTATGTGTTAAATCTGTGCGTGCATGCATGAAGGACCACACGGAGCCCTACTGTCCATCTTACAGACAAATACTGAGTTTAAGACAGTGTTAAGGATGATATCATGAGCCTGGTCTACAGAGTGAGTTCCAGGACAGCCAGGGCTACACAGAGAAACCCTGTCTCAACAAAACCAAAAAAAAAAAAAAAGATGATATCATGGAGACTCCCGCACATTGCCAGTTGCCTGGCATCCAGGCTGCGTCTGTCACAGTCGTCTTTGTGGCACCGAGTGTTCATCCCTGTTGGGAACACTATGCTTGGTGTGCTCAGGAGTGGTTGTGGGTGGAAAATGGAGTGCACAGTATGTGCTGGGAGGTTGGCTTGCCCTTCCAACTGGGAAGCTTAATTTCTTGCTCTATCTTTGTGCCCTTCCCTTCCTCCAGTGAAATGCTTTACCCGACCTTGAGCTGAGAGATGCCTCCAACCTTCATCCTCCATCTCCATCTTTCTGAAAGGCTGCTGCCCCTACCACACTCATCCAGAGGGGCTGTTTCCCCTTTGCTCCTGGGCTGCAGGGCTGATCCAGCCATTCCCCAAACGCTCCAAGATTCATTAAAATCCACAAGAGTTGTGAACTGCCTCAACAGAGGGCTTAGGAAAAGCAAGTGGGAACTACATCCAAAGAACTTGAAGCTAGTGGATCTTATTTAGCTTAAATTTAAATTTTTAAAAATTTTTTGAAAAAAAATTCTTTTTAAAATTTTTTTATTTTTCAAGAGAGGATTTTTCTGTGTTTTCTGTGTTTTTCTGACTGTCCTGTTAGACTCCAGAAAACCAAATAACCCCATCAAAAAATGGGGAACAGAGCTAAACAGAGAATTCTCAACTGAGGAAATTCGCAGGGCTGAGAAGCACCTAAAGAAATGCTCAACATCCTTAGTCATCAGGGAAATGCA
>CM052709.1:64987960-65068224 GCA_028551405.1 Uromys caudimaculatus | reverse complement strand
AAAAAAAAAAAAAAAAAAAAAAGACAGGATTTTTCTGTGTTTTCTGTGTTTTTCTGACTGTCCTGGTACTCACTCTGTAGACTAAGCTGGCCTTGAACTCAGAGATCCACCTGCCTCTGCCTCCCAAGAGCTGGGATTAAAGGCATGGGCCAGCACGGTGTTAAATTTTAAATTTTATTATGTCATGTATGTAGGTATTTTGCCTGTGTATATTTTGCCTGAATGTGCACCCTGTGCGCAGGTAGTGCTTAGGGGCCAGATTTCCTGGATTTACAAGCTATTGTGATCTGCTCAGTGTGGGTGCTTGGGTACTGAACCCCAGTCTTCTGCAAGAGTATCTAGTGCTCTCAACTGCTGAGCCATCTCTCCATCCTCTATTTGTTTGTTTATTTATCTATTGTTTGGTCTTTTGAGACAGAGTCTTGCTATGTAGAGAAAAGAACTCCAAGAGTAGGCGGGGCTCCAAGGGAGCGAGACCTTCTTGAGGTATTTTACTGTTTAGGTCCCACAGTTTCCTCTTGGATCCTCACTGCCCCAGGAGCTTGTCTCCATTTTAGATGGCTAGTGGGAGTGTGCTGTCCTTTCTAGGACTACCCCATTGCAAGTCTTTCCCAATCCAGGCATCAGAGCTCATAGTCCAACATCAGTGACATCGTGACATCAGTGACACCAGGGCAATTGTCTCCTCATAGTTCCTGAAACTTTTTTTTTCTCCCGAGACAGGGTATCATGTCGTCCAGGCTGACCTTGAATTCAATCTGTGGTTGAGGATGCCTTCAGATGTAGAGATATACCACTACAGCTTGATGTGTGGGGTGGGGTGTATGTGCCTGTGGTATACATGCCTGTGTGTTTGGGTGCACACACACAAGTATGTGTGGAGGCCAGAGACATTGGAGGACATTGAGTGTCCTGCTTCATTATTCTATGGCTTTGTTACCCTGAAAGACAGGATCTCTCACTGAACCTGGAGCTAGGCTGGTGGCCACCAAACTCTAGCCCTAATCTTCCTTCTGTACCCGACACCCCAATGCTAGGATTAGAGGAGTGCACTTGGCCATACTTGGCTTTACCTGGGAGCTGAGGGCTTGAACTCAGGTTCTCATGCTTATGTGGCAAGTGCTCTGACATGCTGAGCCATCTTCCCAGTCCCTCCCTCTTGCCCGTGTTAAGTTTTATGCAATGCTAGGTATTGAATCCAGGCCTTCCTAAAAGTTAAGCAACACTGTACTAACCCAGGTAGGGCCCCAGCCCCCTTGCCAGTATTTATAAATGCAAAGAGAATCTCTCAGGCATATCTGAGGTGTGAGTATGTGGCCAGATGTCTCAGGTCCTTTTAGAGTGGTGAGGTATACTCCATGAGTTACGTGAGAGACATCATTTCTTTGACAGCTCGTGGCAGTCACATGCTGTGTTTCCTGAGAGTTCAGATCCAAAGGCGAAATGGAAAGGGACCCTTTGCTCTCTAGCTGCATACAGCATGAAGCAGGTGCTGTAAACACACCCTCACAGCACAACGGAGCCCACAGTATAATGCAAAAAGGTTTAGGAGAGCTTCCTCTTCATCGCTGTTTCTCTGAGAAAAGATTGTGACTAAAAGCAACCTAGGGGAGAAGGAATTTATTTTGCCGTACACAGGTCACAGTCCAACCCTGAGGGCAGGATCTCAAACAGGAGTTTGAAGCAGAAACTACAGAGGGACACTGCTTGTTGTCTCGCTCACAGGGTCATGCTTAGCTAGCTTTCTTTCTTTCTTTCTTTCTTTCTTTCTTTCTTTCTTTCTTTCTTTCTTTCTTTCTTTCTTTCTTTCTTGTTTTTCGAGACAGGGCTTCTCTGTGTAGCTGGATGTCCTGGAACTCACTCTGTAGACCAGGCTGGCCTCGAACTCAGAAATCTACCTTCCTCTGCCTCCTAAGTGCTGGGATTAAAGGCGTGCGCCACCACTGCCCGGCTAGCTAGCTTTCATTAAAAAATGTTTTTTAATTTGTGGAACCTGAAGGTTTCATTTTTATTTGGAAAAGAAGGATTACAGTATTGACATGTACAGAAGATGATAGAGCACAACTAATTTGCTGTGGAAATCATAAGCATAAAATTATAAAAGGAACTGAGCATGAAAAGATTACAGTTTAAATGCAATTCTTTGTAAACTACTTGCAGGAAAAGTTCATCTTGACACATAGAATAGGCAATTTTGTGTATATGGGTGTTGCGCTTGCATGTACATCCGTACCATGTACCATGTACATGTAGTGCCCGCAGAGGCCAGAAGAGGACATCAGATTCCCCTGAGACTGGAGCTACAGACCATTTGGAGCTACCAATATGGGTGTTGGGGATCAACCTTGAATCCTCCAGAAGAGCAGCCCATGTTCTTCAATTTGTTTGTTTGTTTAATGTATAAGAGTACACTGTAGCTGTCCTCAGACACACCAGAAGAGGATATCGGATTCCACTACAGATGGTTGTGAGCCACCATGTGGTTGCTGGGAATTGAACTCAGGACCTCTGGAAGAGCAGTCAGTGCTCTTAACTGCTGAACCATCTCTCCAGCCCACAGCCTGTGTTCTTAACCAATCAGCCATTTTTCCATCCCTCCGTAGTTTTCTTATACAGACCAGGTACCTGCTTGGGGATGGCGCCTCCCACAGTGGGCTGGGCCCTCCTACATCAATTAGAGGTGTGTAAAAAGGGAGTGTAAAGGAGATTTTTTTCTTCCAAATCTCTACCACATGACCCTAAAGATGCCTATAGTATAAGTGAAAATGGTGTGCTTATAGCTGGGCATAGTGGTATACACCCGTAATGCCAATATTTGGGGGATAGATGAAGGTTTATGGATTCAAGGCTAGCATGGGCCATGAGAGACTCTGTCTCAAAACCAAACAAAACAAAACCAGAGAACAAGAATTGGGTCCAAAGATGTAGCTCAGTGGTAGGATACTTGTCCCAGCATGCACTGGGTCCAGGGTTCTAGTCCAGCACCAACATAAATATCTGTGTGCTGTCCAAACATAGTTTAAGTGTAGACTCTCCCACCAGCTTTCCCCTAAGTTCTCCTCTAGACTCCCTAAGTCTTTCCCACCATGGACTTCTGAAACTTCTGTTATAGAAAGTCAATATTTCCCCTTGGGAAGTTAGAAGCTTTTCAAGGTAATCTATTAGGAAATTTGGGGATGGCACGTGTGGGTAAATTCAAGAAGCTGAAGATGCTGGAAGTGATCAGTCTACTAAGGGAAGAATTTAGAGAGAACATCCTTAACCGCAGCTTCACCCTGCTATGCCTGTGGGACTCACAGAACCTCTGATCTGCTGCGTCCCATGACAATCTGCACCCAAAGGCAGACGTGGGTGGGGCTCTAAGGGGAGGTGTGGTTTCTCTCTCTTTTTCTTTTATTCATCCAGTTCCTTCAGCTGTTCGATCGTTCTGGTCTCTGAGCTGCAGGCTCCCGTACACAAGGGACATACCCAGCTGGTCCTCAGGTAGGAAGCCTGTGTCAACTGTGTGTCAGCACACTTGTTGGGGTAGGAAGGCTTGGTTCAACTTTATTTTAGAAAATACACTGGTTTCTGTGGGACTCAGGGATTTCTGATAAATGGTTTCTTTCTTTCTTTTTTTTTGGGTTTTTCGAGACAGGGTTTCTCTGTGTAGCCCTGGCTGTCCTGGAACTCACTCTGTAGACCAGGCTGGCCTCGAACTCAGAAATCCGCCTGCCTCTGCCTCCCAAGTGCTGGGATTAAAGGCCTGCGCCACTGCCAGGCCGATAAATGGTTTCTTGTCTCCTCGCTGTGAGTAGGTACTCCACTCTGACTTCCTAGGTGGTTGTGGTCACAACCCCCCTCACCTGTTGCTTTTTAATCACTCTCCTGTTATGTGGCTGAGGTGGAGAATCCCCCAGTTCAGTGTTGATTGCTTCCCTCTAAGCCTTCATCTTCTGTGAAGATGTAAACTCTGGCACTGAGAGAGCATCCCAAGGGGTGGGGCTGTGATTGCACTTGCCATAGAATCCAAGGTCTGGAAGCCTGGGCGAGCTCCCTGTCTTCCCACAATTTGCAGTTGATAAATGGAAATCTGTGGGGATTAAAGGCCCCAAGTAAGGTCGCCAATGAAAGTGAGCATTAGGTAACAGTAAGCTAATTTTAAACTTGGTTACTTTTAAATACTTCCAGATTGGAAAGCCTTGGTGTTGGGTAGAGGGGTGTGTGTGTGTGTGTGTGTGTGTGTGTGTGTGTGTGTGTGTGTGTGTGTTTATGCAGGACTATATATAGAGACCAGAGGCCAAAGGCCGAAGGACAATTTTAAGGAGTTGGTTTCCTTCTTCCATCATGGATTCTGGCAGCAAACTTAAGGTGTCAGGCTTGTGTGGCAAGCTCTTTTATCTGCCAACAACCCTTAACATGTATTTAAAATTTTTCTATTTCACACTTAATGTGTGTGTGATCTTGGGTGTGGAGACCAGAGGATAACCTACATGAGATAGTTCTTTCCTTCTACCCTGTGGGTTCTGGGGATCAGATCTGAGTTTTTAGCTTGGCAGCACGCACCTTTACTCACTGGATCATCTCTTTGTCCCCTTACGTGTACTTCTGATGTAATGTTTACATCTATGAAAGCTGGACATGATCTCATCATAAGTCAAGGCACACTATACAGTTTGATGTAATCTGAAATTATCACCTCTTTCTCCAGGTAGATTTTAAGAAAGGCAAACAGGGGCTGGGGAGATAGCTCAGTAGTTAGGAGCATGGATTGCTCTTGAGGGTTTGGTTCCTAGCACCCACTTTGGTCAGCTCACTACTTCCGGTAGCTCCAGTTCCAAGGGATTGGATGCCTTCTTCTGACCTCTACATATACATATACAGGCAAATACATATGCACATATACATAAATAAAAGCAATGAAAACTAATAAGTCTTTACAAAAAAGGCAAACAACAATGAGGAGGCATATATAAGATAATGAGGCTGGAGGGGACACCCAGATACACCTCACCCCCTTCCGTTTTGCTGTGTGCTGGCTCTTCCCTGAGTATATAAGAACAACCTGGTGGCTGCATCTGAATCCAGGGGCGTGGCTGAGGACAAAGATGCTTAAGAGGAGACTAGGTAGAGCTGGACATAGAGTGGAGAACTGTAGAGCCAACTGAAGGCAAAGGTATCTTCCATGGGTTTTATTTTATATTCAGACTGAGTGAGTGTCCAAGGACAGCATTAGGAAGCTAACCTCTACCAAAGGTCAAGTTGAAGGCAAAGGGGGTGAACTCCGGTCGTCAAGACAACAGAAGAAGTCAATGCTATATTCAACAACATTCACGACACTTGAATTTGGTTACTAAGTCATATTTCTCTCCTTCTAATCTTTTGCCTAGATCAAACAATGGCCAAGGCTGATTATTTCATCTGGACTAATCCTGAGGGTGACTTTGAGAAAGAATTTGGAAATATCACCGGAACGCTGCCCACTGGAGATTATTTCAGCCCCTGTAAGAGAGTTCCAATAACCAACAGGCAGGCTTTAGTTGTTTTTTATGCATTAGTGTCCCTTCTGAGCTTGCTGGGAAACTCGCTAGTGATGCTGGTTATCTTATACAGGCGAAGGACCCGATCTGTCACTGATGTCTATGTTCTGAACCTTGCCATCGCTGATCTTCTCTTTTCATTGACTCTGCCCTTCTTGGCTGTCTCCAAATTGAAGGGCTGGATTTTTGGCACACCCCTGTGCAAGATGGTCTCACTCCTGAAGGAAGTCAACTTCTTTAGTGGTATCCTGCTGCTGGCCAGCATCAGTGTGGACCGATACCTGGCCATTGTCCATGCCACCCGCATGCTGGCCCGAAAGCGCTACTTGGTTAAATTTGTATGTGTGGGCATCTGGGGTCTATCTTTGATTCTGTCTATGCCTTTTGCCATCTTCCGCCAGACATATAAACCATACCGTTCTGAAACAGTCTGTTATGAGGTCCTGGGTGAAGCAACAACAGATTTTCGGATAACGTTGCGTGGTCTGTCCCACATATTTGGCTTCCTCCTGCCGTTGCTCATCATGCTGGTCTGCTACGGGCTCACACTGCGCACGCTCTTTAAGGCCCGCATGGGGCAGAAGAACCGGGCCATGTGGGTGATATTTGCTGTTGTGTTGGTCTTCTTGCTCTGTTGTCTACCCTACAACCTGGTTCTGCTCTCAGACACTCTCTTAGGAGCCCGCTTGATTGAAGATACCTGTGAGCGCCGCAATGACATTGACCAGGCCCTGTATATTACTGAGATCCTGGGCTTTTCTCACAGCTGTCTTAACCCTGTCATCTACGCCTTTGTTGGCCAAAATTTTCGCCATGAATTCCTCAAGATCCTTGCTAATCGTGGCCTGGTTCGCAAGGAGGTTTTGACACAACATCGTGTTGCCTTTCACACGTCTCTCACCACTATCTATTAAACTTCCGAGAATGATTGCTCACCCTTAAAGGAAAGGATAACTATTATGCCAATGTACTGTGCCGTGTGTATGTGTGTTGTGTGTATGTGTGTGCATGTGTGTGCGCGCTGTGTGTGTATATGTGTATGTATGTATGTGTGTGTGGTGTGTGTGTGTGTGAGTGTGTGTGTAGTGTGAGTGTATGTATATGGTATATATGTATGTATGTATGTATGTGTGCTGTATGTGTGTGGTGTGGGTGTATGTATGTGTGGTCTGTATGTAGTGTGTGTATGTGTGGTGTGTGTGTGTGTGTATACTATGGCTATGGGCAGATGCTATCTGCTTTGGGGAGGGAGGAGACAAGATCAAGAGAAGTTAGTAACTACTGTCTCTAGGGCCCATGCTTGCTTTCTGAGGAGGTACTGATAACCCCCCAAGAACTGCCTTTATACTTCCACGAGGAAGACTATCACTATTTCTATTGAACATACACACCTTTGACTTGTGATCTGGGTAATTATCATGGTCACCTGACCCCACCATTAGAACAAAGAACTGGGACTTGCATCTAACATTAATTAGCCTGTATGGGCTGGACTCTCTGTTTGGAACACCACCGGGACTGCTCAGCACACTCCAGCAGACTGTCTAGGAGCTCTTTGTCCTGTGATCTGAGTTCATGAGACTGCTCTCCCATCTTGAGGAATGTTGCAATGCCTGCTGAGGACATCAGTCAGATGCTACTGAAGCATGAAGCCACCAGGCAGCCTTGTGATGGAGCTGAAGAGCTTCTTCCTTTTAGGTGTCACGAGTGGACAGAGGGTATCTGGGAAGCCAGGCCTGGTGAATGAGAATCCCCTTTACCCCGTGACCAGTGTCACAGAGGGTGATGTGTGTGTGTTGGGTGCCAGCTGAGCCAAAGATGGAGCAAGACCAGCAGCTGTAACTTTTGCCCTCTTGACACTTCCAAGGAGCAGCAGTAACTTTATAAACCTACGTATGCTGTCAGTCAGCTGGGCAGGCAGATGTCCCATGTTTGTCCATGGGTGTTGCCAGAATAAAAGCTGTGTGTGGTGTAGCTGGTGTTCCTGCAGTAGAACGGGGGGGGGGGGGCAGCCCTCCCTCTCATAAACTGGGTGTGGGCTAGTGGCTTTACCGGAATAATCTCTGCAGGCTCGGCCCCAGAAGGCTCTCTTCCCCATGCCCATTGTTGTCTCTCATGGTCAGGAGGTCCCCTTTGTCCCTCAGATGTGAGTTCAGCCTTATCTCTATGTAGAGCCATTGTCTCCGGGGGGGGGGGGCATGGCCTGTTTCCTTTAAGTTGTATTAAGTGACTTCCTCATCCCTCACTCCCAAATGACTTTAGGAAATTACGTTTGGGGCTGGAGAGAATGCTCAGTAGTTAAGATAACTTGCTGCTCCTTCAGAGGACCCAGGTTTGATTCCCAGCACCCACATGGTGGATCACAACAATCTGTAACTTAGGTTCCAGGGGATCCAATGTCCTTTTTGGACTTCTGCTGCTGCTAGTCACGCACGCGATATGGAGGCATATGTGCAGGCAAAGCAACCACACACATAACATTTAAAATCTAAAAATATTTTTACAAAAGGATTTGTACTTATTCATCTGTTTTCTCTGAACAAAGGCAGAAACCTGTCTAATCTGCTTTCCATCCTGGTGTTGGGTGTTATGCCTGGAGCTCATGAAGTGCTCAGGAAATATTTACAGAATGAACAGATATCATTAAAAGCCCCCCATATGCAGTCAGTTTCTGACTTCTTTTCACCCTTCTGACGGCCTGCTCAACACACTCCATCCTCTTCGTGGTCCTCTGTGGTCAGCTTTATCCCATTTTTTTAGCTGTGTGGAAGGATTACAGGGAGTGCTGAAGACACCTGGGCTCCTTGATTGCCAATGGTAGAAACAGAACCTACTACTAGTGTAAAGCAAAAGAAGGTACTGGTCCGTGTTGGGGTGGGGAAAAACTAGGATGGCCTGAGGTTGAGCTTCCAGATGAGGCTGCAGTTGAGGCTGTCCTGGGATCAGGGACCTAGGTTGGAGTACGTCTGGGAGTGGGTACAAGGGCCAGGGTGAGAGCTTGGCATAAGGCAAGGTCAGGGAAGGGTCAGTGTCAGTAATAGGGAGAAATGGAGAGGTAGGTGAGGGGCCTGGTGAGGGTTGGAGGTAGGGAGAGCCCAGGTTGGGCTTGGACCAGGTTGAGACTAGAGGGAGACATATGGATGGGGTGAGAATGTCAGAGGTGGACCAAGTCCAGGGATGACTGTAAGTAAAAGACCTCATGGGTAGTGTCTTAGGATTTTACTTTGGTCTTAGTTAGGGTTGTACTGCTGTGAACAGACACCATGACCAAGGCAACTCTTGTAAGGACAACATTTAATTGAGGCTGGCTTACAGATTCAGAGGTTCAGTCCATTATCATCAAGATGGGAACGTGGCAGCATCTAGGCAGGCATAGTGCAGGAGGAGCTGAGAGTTCTACATCTTCATCTGAAGGCTGCTAGCAGAATACTGACTTCCAGACAGCTAGGATGAGGGCCTTAAAGCCCCCACCCACAGTGACACACCTACTCCAACAGGGCCACACCTTCTAATAGTGCCTTTCCCGGGACAAGCATGTACAAATCATCACATGTAGGGTCATCACCCTCTTTGGAATACCTTAGACACACTTTCAGAGGCAGGACATAGGCTCCTTGGCTTGGCTCACTGGAGGTTGCCCAGGAGTTAGCAGAGGAGGAGCTGGGGCTCAAGCCCACGAGATCTGAGTCAGGGGCTCAAGCCCATGAGATAGATCTGAGTTGAGGGAGAGAGGTTTGTTCTAGCTTTGTTTCCCTGCAGTAATTTCCTGTAGAGATAATTCCAGTTGACATGTCAAGAGTGCTTTCTCAGATTAGGAACTACACTGAAGATTTACTGTGTGGGACTGCTGGGACTGGATTAGGGGAGATCTAAGAAATCCTTCAGGGCACAAGCGAAGGTGAGAGAGATAGAACACAGCCTTAACCAGCAGGCCAAACCTTGAAGGGCACTCAATGCTTTGATAAACTTTACACCATAGCCTGTGTCCAGCCTGACCAAAGTTCAAATTGAGAGTCTGTATTAAGCTGTTTTGTGACTCTGTGGAGAGAAACTCTTCTCACAGAGCAACCCTGAATGCATGAAGTTTTTAAAGACAACACAGAAAAACGACATTCTGGTTACAGGGGGAAGCAAGCTGGCAGGACACTCTGTCACCCGGATCTCACTTCTATGTATCCTGGGGAAACAATCAGGATCGTAGCTCAGTGGGTAAAGTGTGTATCTAACATGAACGAAGCCTTCAGTTTCTTGCCCAGGACCACATAAACAAAACATGGTGGCACATGTCTGTAGCCCTGGCACTCAGGATTACATGTCTGCTCTTCACGAAGTCTCCCCCCCCCCTTTTTTTTTGTAGACAGGGTTTCTCTGTGTAGCCCTGGCTGTCCTGGAACTCACTCTGTAGACCAGGCTGATCTCGAACTCAAAAACCCGCCTGCCTTTGCCTCCCAAGTGCTGGGATTAAAGGCATGCGCCACCACTGTCCTGCTCACCACGGCCAGTTTAAGGACTACTGTTAATTGAAACAAGGTTAAAATAGAGAATTGGTATCTGTACTGACTAGTTTTGTGTGTCAACTTGACACAAGCTGAAGTTATCACAGAGAAAGGAGTTTCAGTTGAGAAAATGCATCCATGAGATCCAGCAGTAAGGCATTTTCTCAATTAGTGATCAAGGGGGGAGGGCCCCTTGTGGGTGGTACCATCTGTGGGCTGGTAGTCTTGGGCTCTATAAGAAAGCCAGCTGAGCAAGCCAGGAGAAGCAAGCAAGCCAGTAAGTTACATCCCTCCATGGCATCTGCATCAGCTCCTGCTTCCTGACCTGCTTGAGTTCCAGTCCTGACTTCCTTTTGTGATGGACAGCAATGTGGAAGTGTAAGCTGAATAAACCCTTTCCTCCCCAACTTGCATCTTGGTCATGATGTTTGTGCAGGAATAGAAACCCTGACTAAGACAGTATCCCAGGTTTCCGGTAGTAAATGTCTTTTCCTCTTGGAATAGTCATTCTTCTTCAGGATGAGTATTAAAAATGAGAGGACCAGACACTGCCATCTAAGCACTTAGGAGGCCAAAGCAAGGGGATTCCAAACTACAGACCAGCTTGTGCCACATAAGGCCTTGTCTCAAACAAACAAACATCAGCCGGGCAGTGGCGGCACACGCCTTTAATCCCAGCACTTGGGAGGCAGAGGCAGGTGGATTTCTGAGTTCGAAGCCAGCCTGGTCTACAGAGTGAGTTCCAGGACAGCCAGGGCTACACAGAGAAACCCTGTCTCAAAAAACCAACCAACCAACCAAACAAACAAACAAACAAACTCAAGACATATGGAGGCATGGTAGTACATACCTCTAATCTCAGCATTGGTAGGTGGAGGCAGAGGATCAGGTTCACCACATAGTAAGTTTGAGGCTAGCCTGGGCTACTTAAGATGCTATCTCAGAATCCACCCTTCACACCACTACCAGCCAAAGGTAATAAATAAAGATATATCAAGACTGGCAGTAGTGGCACACAACTTTAATCCCAGCACTGGGGAGGCAAAGGCAGGTGGATCTCTGAATTCAAGGCCTGCCTAATCTACAGAGTGAGTTCTGGGGCAGTTACACAGAGAAACCCTGTATTAGAAATGAAAAACAAGGGCTGGAGAGATGGCTCAGTGGTTAAGGTCCTGAGTTCAAGTCCCAGCAACTACCACATGGTGGCTCACAACCATCTGTAATGGGATCTGATGCCCTCTTCTGGTGTGTCTGAAGACAGCTACAGTGTACTCACATATGGACCGGAGCGAGTGGGGCCAGAGCGAGTGGGACCGGAGCGACTGGGGCTGGAGCAAGAGGGGGAAAAAAAAAGAAATGGAAAAACAAAATAAAACAAAACAAAAAGATATATCGAGAGCCTGTACACATCAGAAACGACCTTAGAGTGCCTGTGTGTGTGTGTGTGTGTGTAGGGGGGCTGTAAGGTAGCCATAGGAAGTTTATCTAACATGAGTGAAGTCTTGGGTTCCATCAGCACTGAAAATGATTCTTTTAGACAAAAATTATACCTTGACAAGCACTGATTCACTTAGTAATATTTAGAATATATTATACGGGCTGGAGAGATGGCTCAGCGGTTAAGAGCGCCGACTGCTCTTCCGAAGGTCATGAGTTCAAATCCCAGCAACCACATGGTGGTTCACAACCATCCGTAATGAGATCTGATGCCCTCTTCTGGGGTGTCTGAAGACAGCTACAGTGTACTTACATATAATAAATAAATAAATGAATAAATAAATAAATTAATTAATTAAAAAAATCTTAAAAAATATATAGTTATAGAATATATTATAGTCTCAACTATTTAAAAAATTATGACTGAGAATGTTCTTAGAATATAACCAATGTGGTTATGAATTTGAGCTGTGTGGCCTAAAGGTCTTTGTCTCTTTTTAAAGACAATTTTGATATAGCAAAAATTTTAAGAAGCATCAGGATATTACAACAAATAGATTGTACGGAAAGAACAAAACCAACCAACCAACCAACCAGCCAACCAACCAACCCACCAGCCAACCAACCAACCAACCAGCCAACCAACCAACCAGCCAGCCAACCAACCAACCAGCCAACCAACCAGCCAACCAACCAACCAACCAACCAACCAACCAACCAACCAACCAACCAACCAACCAACCAGCCAACCAGGGGTGGGAGAAATGGCTCAGAGGTTAAGAGCACTTGCTATTCTTGCAGAGTACACCCGTTTGCTACCCAGCACCCATAGCAAACAACTTACAACCTCCTTCAGCTCCAGGGGATCTAGTGCCCTCTTCTGGCTCCCTTGGGCATGTGAACACATCTGGCACACATTTACATAAACCACCACACATATGTATTAATTAGCCAAAAGATTAAAACAAAAGGGGAAAAAACCAAACCAGGCTACTAAGTACTGTCCTCTTGGTTTACTTCCTTAAAAAGTAACTCAGGAGGCAGAGTCAGGCAGAAACTCCAGATCTACACAGTGAGTAGTGTCCAGGACAGTGACAGCTACAGAGAGAGACCCTGTCTCAAAATAAATAAATAAATAAATAAATAAATAAATAAATAAATAAATAAATAAATAATAACAAAAAATGGTGGTGGTGGTGGTGGTGGTGGTGTGTGTGTGTGTGTGTATGTGTGTGTGTGTGTATGTGTGTGTGTGTATGTGTGTGTATGTGTGTGTGTGTGGCACAGCTACTTTAGTGGTTTTATAACTGGTCTGCTTGGCAGAAATCAGGATACTCCAGAGACATTTGTAGATGTCCCTTTGCTACCAGACTATTCAAATAAGGGCTCCCAAGAGATTGGAGTTTCTTTGAAAATCTATGCTGGGAAGAGAAAAAAGCTGACATCTTGGAATCCAAAAAGGAAGAAACTTGTGTCTATCGAAGATTTAAACTTATCCATTCACCCTGTAGTAGAGACTGGACTGAGACCATGGGAGACAGACCCAAACATTGGCTAAGTTATGAATATCTCTTTTACTGAAACCTTATTTCAGAGCCGTGATGGATGAGGAGTGGCTGTCACTGTGTCTTTTTTTCTCTCTTTCTAGTGTAGCCACACTGAATATGTACGCTTTGTGCTATTAGTATGGCTCTTTAAAAAAATATTTCTATCTTATGTGCATTGGTATTTTGCTTGCATGCATGTCTATGTGGATCTTGGAGTTACAGATAGTTGCAAGCTGCCCTGTGGGTAATGGGATCTTCTGGAAGAGCAGTCAATACTCTCAAGCTCTGAGCCATCTCTCCAGCACCGAGTATGGCTCTTTCAAATGGTTTATTTGGACAAGTGGCCAAGTCTGACTTGTTAGGTTGCCTAGGCACTGAGTATACTCCGCCCTCAGCCCCCAACCCCCCTGCTTCCCGTTCTTCCTTGCCACCGTCCTCTTCCCCTCTCTCTTTGCGCACCCTCCCCTTGCGGGGTGTGGAGGGCCCCAGGTGGGAGGAGATTGTGTCTGAGTTTCCATTTCATACTTCCTGGCTCCTGGAACCTCCTAGAAGTGTCAAGTGCCCTCGGGGGTGTGGCAGCAGAACCAGGGACCCACCTGAGTGGTGTGTGTGTGTGTGTGTGTGTGTGTGTGTGTGTGTGTGTAATATGGCACCTGTGTGGAGGCCAGAGGACAGCTTTCAGGAGTTGTCTCCTACCATATAGGTCCCACTATAGAACTCATGTGTCATTAACCTTGGTGATAAAAAAAAAAAGCTTTACCCGAGCCGGGCAGTGGTGGCACACGCTTTAATCCCAGCACTCGGGAGGCAGAGGCAGGTGGATTTCTGAGTTTGAGGCCAGCCTGGTCTACAGAGTGAGTTCCAGGAGAGTTCTTTTTTCTGAGAGAAATCCTGTCTTGAAAAAAAACCCCAAAAAACAAAAGCTTTACCTGCTGAACAGTCTGACCTGCTAGTCTTATCTATCTATCTATCTATCTATCTATCTATCTATCTATCTATCTATCTATCTATCTATCTATCTATCTATCTATCATGTGTATAGTTGTTTTGCCTGCATGCATGTACCATGCACTGTCTGAGGAGATCAGAGAGGATGTTAGGTTCAGACCCCACTTATCGTTAGCTGCCTAGTGGGTGCTGACAACAGAAGCTGAGTCCTCTGCAGATGCAGGCAGTGCTTATACCTGCTGAGCATCTCTCCAGCTGCTCTGTTACCAGGTTTTAAGGAGATAGGTTCAGAGAAACTAAATAACCCAAAGGACTCAGTGGGGACAGAGGAAGATAGGCTCTCTGGCAAAGCCTCTGAGACCTCCACCACAGAGCAGGATCAGAGATAAAAAGTGTTTCTCACAGTGCCTGGATTGGTGGTAAGGAACATTGTTACCTCCAACAATGGTTAATATCGGTTGGTTAATATGAAAAGAAACACCTTACATACACAAGGATTGAGAATGGCTTTCTTTAAATTATAAAGTGTGAAGTGGAACTCAGGGAGCAACGTCACAGTTTCTCAAAGTAGATTTAGCTTAGCTTTGGTTCCCATTCAACAACTCCTCCCCCTTTGCCCAGACCGCACAGCAAACCCATCTGTCTCTCCTTTCTCTCTCTCATCATGCAGGATCTACCGACCACCCTAATTTTCTTCTGGGCGGTGCTTGGTATTGAAATTTTACACGCTAGACAAGTGCTCTGCCACAGAGCTACCCCCCCCCGTCCATTGCATGTGATGGGCATATGTCAGTATAAAAATGTGCTTCATAAAATGTACAAAGATTACAGGTCAGAGTGTCTAGAGGGCTGTCTTAAAGGCCCTTTCCAGTTGGAGTGAGTGAGCTCTAACACATTACTATTGAGACACTAAGCTGCTATACTGAACTATGGTTTCCCAGTTTGGTTGTGACATTGAAGCTTCAGAAAAAGAGGATCTTTTATGCAAGAGAAAAATTTCAAAAGCCCATTCTCCGATGGATGTGGTAGAGGGGCTCCCATTTGAAAATCCCAATTTTCCTGCCTAGAGGCAGGAAAATGGTTATGAACTTGAGACTAACCTGAGTTACATAAAGGGTAGCTTGGGCTAAAGAGTGAGACCTTATCTAAAAATTACCTCTTTCCGTGCTTTCAAAGACAGATGTTTCCCCAATCCAGGGGCACTTTCCTTGGGGGCCTCTCTATCCTAAAGGAAGAAACTTCTGATGGATGAGGGAGATCAGATCACAGGAGTGGAGGAGGGAGGGAGAGAGAAAAGGGTTGCAGATGGGAAAAACTCATGTCAGATTTGCCTGAAAACCACATCCTAAGACCTGGTGTCCCTCCCTGGAGCACCTAGCCACTGACAACTAGGATCTGAGCAAAGACAGATGTTCCTTCTCAAGTGCACTGTGGTCCTATTGGTGCGTCTGTGCAGTCTCAGCGTAAGAGCTGACACCTCCCTAGAACTGGAGGAGACCCATCTGATCAGACCACCGTTCATGGAGTAGAAAACCGACTTTCAAAGGTTTAAGTGAATAGTTAAGCAACAGTCTGTTTATTCTCTTTTATTGAGTTAGATGTGTTTTCCCGAACCATCAGCTAGAGATGGTAGTGCACAAGGACTCAAAAACAGATACCTCTGTTCTATTTATCCTGCAGGGAGTTTCGTGGTTCCTCATGTGTCCTCCATTGGTTAGATTCCCTTGTCCTCCTAAATTTCATTTCCATAGTGCATGACTACCTTTGTGAGGGCCACACACAGCAGCCGGTGCATGTAGGCCTTTGTTATGTAAACATGTAACCAATTGGCTCTTGTTCATTTCTCCCTTTCCCCCTCTCCTTTTTTTAGTTTTTCGAGACAGAGTTCCTCTGTGTAATCTAATAGTCCTGGCTGTCCTGGAACTCCCTATGTAGACCAAGCTGGTCTGAACTCACAGAGATACACCTGCCTCTGCCTCCAGAGTGCTGGCAAAGATGTTTAGTTTCCATGAAGCCAGAGTGGGTGTAAGGTGCCTTGCAGGTGCTGGGAATTGAACCCAGGTCCTTTGTAAGTCAGCGTCCAAATTCCCCCTTCTCTCTTTTCCCTCAACCCTTTCTCCTTGGTATCTTTTAAATTCATGGCTTCTTTTTGTATTAATTGTTGTTACATATAGTATGTATGTATATGTATATATATATATATTCCTAAAAACGTAAATATAGTCTACTTAGCCTGTATAATATCACTTGTATGTATGTTTTCAGGGCTGACCATATGGCATTGAAAACAATTGTGCGCTCTTCCCTGGGGAAGATTGTTTTTCTTGCTCTCAACATTCCTTGGCTGCCTGTAGTTCTTTGTGCAGGGTTGAGGCCTCATGGTCTTGCCCCGTTGCTTTTTTGTTTGAGGCAGGGTCTCATGTAGCTCAAGCTGGCTTGAACTTGTTGTTTGGTACAGGATGATATAGAAATCCTGACCCTTCTGTCTCTACTTCCCAGGTGCTGGGATCACCGGGGTGTACAGCACACGAGGCCCAAGTCTTGCTATTGACGCGTGGGAATATGTTGAGGGAGAGGCCTACCAAGTACAGCACTATCTGAGTTCCAGGTAAGAGGGGTACTCAACGCCGGTGACAAAGTGGGGAGTCCTGAGCTACATGCCTGAGATCATACGCTCCTCACCCACAACACCTTCAGGGGTGGAACAAAGTCAGCTCTTCCAGGAAGACAGTCTTGTTTACAGAATGGGAACTGAGGAGAGGTACGGATGTGGTCTCTTAGGTTTCAGTTGGGCAACAGGACTCTTTCCCATGTCGGAAGTGACTAGATTTCTTCAGGGGCTTCTCTCAACACATAATACAAACAACGTTCATGCCTGTGCACATACAACAATGCATATGCACAACACACAGACCGTATAACACAAACATGTTCAGCATATGTACATGAACACATGGAACATGTACATATAGGTAACACACTCACATACATGGCATGCATTTGGATAATACACATACACCACAGACCACACATACATATCCATACTCTAAATTGAAAGATAGATGATACACATTTAAAAGTATAAACAAGTTTGCTCTAACTCCTTTCCCAGATACAAACCTGAATTTTCTGGAAACCTCAGAGCAAGACTACTTCATTTACAGTCAAAGTCCACCTCAACTTCCTTGTGCGAGCCTCATAGCTGATAGCTGTAAGACTGTCCAGTGCACCCCAGAACAACCCCAGGATCTTATGTACATTCCTTAGCAATCTTTGAGATGGAACTTCAGAAGCTGCTGAAACTGTATGTGTAGTTACTACCAAGACACCTGAGAACAGTTCTTCTCACAAGCCCTGTGCTGTGGACTCCTCTTTTCCTATAACTTTCTCCTCCCTTTGCTCCCTGTGTTTGAATCTTTGTTTTGTTTTTTTTTTTTTTTTAAACAAACCCTATGCTTTAAAAACTCCTGCTCTGCTTTAGACTGACTCATCCTGAAATTGTTTCCTGCTGAGAAGCAAACAATCCCAGCTTTCCCTGAGCTGCAGGCAGCATTGTAGGGCTGTCTCCAGTTACAAATGACTTTTAATTTGTATTTACTTATTTTTTAGATAGGATCCTAATGGCTTGGAATCAGCAGATCTCCTGCTTTTTGCCTCCCGAGTGCTAGACATCTTTTTATAGAACCCAGACTTTTAGATTAGAATATTTGGTGGTGCCCAGCACACCAGTTTCTCAACAAAGAACATAATTGTGTATTCTAGAGTTAAAGAGTAAGAGAACACTCCAAAACACCTTAACAGAAAATTTATTCTCACACCAAGAATCATATATTAGAAAATTGTCAAAAGCCTGAGCTGTAACAGCAGACAGTGAAAGAAATCAGGAAGACTTATTCTGCAGGATTCTAAGAAAACAAATTCTAATGAGAACTTAGTATCTAGAGACAAACCTCAATCCAGTGTCAATGTAGAGTAAAGTCAGTTTTGGAAATGAAAGGTTTCAAAAGTCATTGCCTATGTACCCTTTCTCAGCAAACCCAGTGAAACACAGGAGTAGAGTTAGGGCATCATGGGAGATGGTGTTGAACAGAACTGCTGCATGTTAGTAGTATTCTGTTTACTGCTGTCTGGTCATGCCCGTGTACACATAGTCATTTGTCTTAGTGCTCATAAAATCAGCTGAGATTTATTCCTGGCCACATTGTTCAAGGAGATAGAGGGAAGTTCATTGGTGCCTTTGGTCAGAATGTTGGTAGTGGTAGAATTGCTTGTGAGCAGCAAGAACCAGGCTGTCTGCTCCCAGAGATCAGGTCCTTTCTGAGAAAGGGAGAATCAACATCCACTTGTGATTTGAAAATTTAACATTTTCAACAAGCGAGGACTAGTAATGAATGTCCTCAATCCTCTCATAAAAAACTGCCCTGAAAAAGAATCCATCATTAACATCTTATTTAATAAAGATTAAGATCAAGAGACACACAGAGCTGGGCATGGTGGCTCATGCCTGTGATTCCAGCACTTGGGAGGCTGAGGCAGGAGGATAGAGAATTGGAGGCCAGCCTGCATTACATAGCTAGACTCTGGGGGTGGGGAAGCTGCCAGTAAGGCAGGATGTCTGATCCCATCTCTTCAGCATTGTGCTCAGCTTTCTTCTCCTCAGTGAAGTAAAATGGGAAAGAAGTGAATGCATGAAGGAAGTCAAAGACCAATTCTGTCCTTCTTCTCAGATCGTAGGATCGTATGCATATGAACTTCAAAATGATCTTTAAAAAACTCTACTAAAACCAACAAATTAATTTATATGGCCTCACATTACAAAGTCAATTATTTTTCTATACAACAATAACAAAAATCTGGAAAATAGAACTTTTCCAAAATTTCTTTATAGTAACACCCTCAAAACTTCAAAATACCTAGGAATAAGTTTGACATCATATCTATGAGAACTGGGTATCCCAAACAGTGAAGCACTCTTTGTAAAGACTCAAAGGAGGCTCATACAAATGGAGAACAGTATGGTCACAGACCAGGAGACATCCTGAGAGATGTCTGTCTTCTCCAAATTGAGCAGTAGATGCAACACAATCAAAGTGTAAATCCCAAGTGGAAATTCTGTTCAAACCGACAAACAAGTTAAGAGTGACCTGTCCAGGCTGAAGCAAGACCATGGAGGCCCTCAGGAGAGAGAGGTTCCCAAGAAAGTAACACAGTCTCTAATGAAGGCTAAGGCGACTGTAATGAGAGTAATAGTCAAGGCTGATGCAGTGATGAGTATGTGGGAAACCTTAACTCTGGGGGGAAGGGGATGGGTCCAAAGACAGGAATGTAAACACTGTATCCAGCTGTGAATAATTGTTTACATGGTCATTATAACAAAAACATTGAACCAAAAAGTATGGTATCTGTGTCCTGGGAGAATATGGTATTTGATTTGTTTGGTTGGATGTGGTTTAAAGTAGAGAGGCTGAGAACACTAAATTCTCCATTGCCAATACAGACAGTCAATAGAAAATGGTATTGAAAAATGTATGGACCATTATTAGATAAAAGAAATTTTTGAGTTCAGTGTCCTTATCAATGATATGGGAGTTAGAGATGGAGGGCTGTCGGCTTTTATCAGAAGTCATTTTGTGTGTGGTGGCACACACCTTTAATCCCAGTACGCAGGAGGCAGAGGCAGGTGGATCTCTGTGAGTTCTAGGCCAGCCTGGTCTACGGAGTGAGTTCCAGGACAGCCAAGACTAACAAAAAAACCCTCTCAAACCCCTCCTCTCTGTAAAAGTCATTTCACAGCTCAACAATAGTTTATTTAAAATTAAAAAAAAGAGAATTTATTGAATGAAAATGAATACACAACATATTCAAACTTATGTGGCACAATGGAGGCTGTTCTAAGAGTCAAGCTCATAGCACTCCATGCCCAGATAAAGAAAACTGGAAAGATCTTATACTAGCAATTGAACAGCACTCCTGAAAGCTCTAGGACAAAAGAAGGAGCAGACTTTGAGAAATAAGCAAACTCAGTGCTGAAACCAATAAAATAGAAACAAAACATTGCCGAGAGTCAGTGAAACAAAGAGTTGGCTCCTTGAGAAAATCAGTAAGACTAACAAACTCCCAATCCAAATTAACTAAAAGGTGGAGAGAGAATATCCAAATTAACAAAATTAGAAGTGAAGGGACATTGCTCAATTCATTTTATAAGGTCACAGTTACCCTGATACCCAAACCTATATAAAGACCCAATATTAGATTACTTCCTGCTGATTAAGGGTACCGAGTTCTTTGGAGGCAATTTTGATCTTCATTGTCAGGATATCTCCAACCAGCAATCATCAGCCATTGACCATCAACCATCAACCATCAACCAGCGACCAGGGACCAGGGACCAGCAACAACAGCAGCAGCAGCAGCAGCCGCTGCCACCACACACCTCTCAGGGTTCTTGCATTTATATCCCTCTTAAGAGTCCCCAGAATTCCAAAAGTCATACACTTGCCAAAACTATCTGCAGCTGACAAACTCAAGCCCTGCCATAGCATGAGGTAAGTCATAGTCTGCCTCTGTGGACAATTTGAAGCAGTTCCATATTCTATACCTGGGATTAAAACAAAAACATATTCCCATAACATTTCTATGTTTTTAAAGGAAACAAAAGGGATAATAGAGCAGAGTAGTGGTATATCTGCCCAGTCTGGGTGTGCAGCTTATAAATATTATAACGGGGTTGTGTGTTATTTGTATGGGCATATTGGGGTTGGAGATTTACTGCAACAGGTATGTATTCACTTATATGTGGATATTAGCTGTGAAGTCATTGATAACCAAGCCACAATATATAGAAGCACAGAGGGTAGGTATAGAATAAGAGTCTAGAAAGAACAGATAGATATCTTTAGGAAAGGGAAATAGAAAGACAGTCATGAACAGAGGGGAGGGGCTGGAATGGCAGGGTTAAGTGTAGAAGCGAGGTGAGGGAAGGCTGTGGGAGAACACAGGGAGAGACAGCTAAGGTTAAGGGGCATTTGAGGGGTAGTATGGAAACCTAATACAGTAGAAACGTCCTAAAATACATACATATCTGAAGCCAATCTAACTGAAATTACCAAACAATGGAGACCATCTCTTGTCACCAATCGAAGCTCCCAGTACTAGGATGGTTACATCTAATTGACTTGTTGGCTAGAGGGGCCTCATGGGAATTCCTCAACAACCCAAGCTGTTGCCAAGACTATAGGTTGCTCTCTACAAATGGACAGCAAGGTCCATTGCTGAAGACGACACCTATACAACTCATTGAAGATGGAGAAGTCGCCGGGCAGTGGTGGCGCACGCCTTTAATCCCAGCACTTGGGAGGCAGAGGCAGGCGGATTTCTGAGTTCGAGGCCAGCCTGGTCTACAGAGTGAGTTCCAGGACAGCCAGAGGTACACAGAGAAACCCTGTCTGGAAAAACAAACAAACAAACAAACAAACAAACAAACAAACAAGATGAAGAAGTCAAACTGGTGATGATATAAAGCCTTCACCCCTATGTTCCAGGATCTCTGCTACAGGAATGTACTCTGCAGGCTCTCAAAAGAACATAAGCACAAGCTAGTCACAAATTCTTTATCTACAATGGTATCCTGCCTGCAAGATATGCTAGGGCAGTGATGGCTCAAAGCTCGTGGTAATAACCAACCAAAAACTAATTGACTTAAGGCCCACTCCATGAGATGGAACCCATACCTGACACTGCTTGGGTGACCAAGAACCTGAGACTAGATAGCCTAGGGACGTGGGATGAAACTAAATAATACTGGTTTTAAAAAAAGAAGATAAATGTAGTTATAAAATGACTCCTAATGACATTCTGTCATATTTATAGATCAGTGTGCCTTGTTCAGCCATCATCAGAGAAGCTTCCTCCTGCAGCACATGGGGACAAATACAGAGACCCACAGTCAGACATTATGCAGAGAATGAGAAATGAGAGTCCTTGGAACACTCAGCCCTAAATGGGATGTCTCCATCAAATCCCTCCCCTCAGAGCTCAGGGAACCCCGTAGAAGGGAAGGCAGAGAGAATGTAAGAGCCACAGGGGATGGAGGACACCAAGGACCTTTAAATCAATGTGACCAGAGCTCATATGGACTCACAGAGACTGAAGCAGCAAGTATGGGGCCTGTACATGTCTGCACCAAGTCCTTTGTGTGTAGATCATGTCTTCCAGTTTAGTGTTTTTATGGGGTTTCTGAGAGTGTGAACAGGTAGGTCTCTGACTCCTTTGCCTTCCTTTGGCTCTTTTTCTTCTGTTGATTTGTCTTGACCAACTTTGATGTGGCAGTTTTTGTTTTATCTTATTAGATTTCATTTTGTTATATTTTTAAAAATATGAATGAAGAATGAATGAATACCTTGGGATGCATTGTTAGACCTCCTTTCAAACAACTGCAGTATTGTTTGGTTAAATATGTTTACCCAGCATCATGAAATGCCATTCTCTGGATGTAGCACAAAATATACATGATTTGGATTTTAAAACTTTTATTACATGTTGTACTGGCTGGTTTTGTGTCAACTTGACACAAGCTAGAGTTATCATAGAGAAAGGAGCTTTAGTAGAGAAAATGCCTCCATGAGATCCAGCTGTAAGGCATTTTCTCCATTAGTGATCAAGGGGGGGGGGCCCTTGTGGGTGGTGCCATCCTTGGGATGGTAGTCTTGGGTTCTATAAGAGATCAAGCTGAGCAAGCCAGGAGAAGCAAGCTAGTGAGAAACATCCCTCCATGGCCTCTACATCAGCTCCGCTTCCTGACCTGCTTGAGTTCCAGTCCTGACTTCCTTTGGTGAGGAACAGCAACATGGAAGAGTAAGCTGAAAAAAAAACCTTTCCACCTCAACTTACTTCTTGTAAGTACTTACTGCTTGTGCAGGAATAGAAACCCCGACTAAGACAAATGTTTAGCGTATACTCGTGTGCATGTGGAAGTCATATGAAAACTTGCAGGCTCTGGTTCTCTCTTTCCACCATTTGGGACCCAGAGATCAAACTCAGTTGTCAGGCTTGGTGGCAACACTGCCCACTTAGGTTTGGTTCTAGATATATAAATAGTGTGTCAAGTCTAGTCGGTTGATGTTGGACTCTGGGTCTGGATTTATAGGGCAGCAAATTTATGTCTAGTTAATTAAAAAATATTTATTTATTTGCATGTGTACAGATTTGTTTTTGGAGGTCAGAGGTCAATTTTCAGGAGTCAATTCTCTCCTTCCACTTAAAAAATACTTATTTATTCGTTTATATAAGTACACTGTAGCGGTCTTCACACACACCAGAAGAGGGCATCCAATCCCATTACAGATGATTGTGAGACACCATGTGGGTGCTGGGAATCAAACTCAGGACCTCTGGCAGAGCAGTCAATGCTTTTAACCACTGAGCTATCTCTTCAGCCCTTGGCTTCTACCTTGATTATGAGGTAAGGCCTCACTTGTTTCTGCTCCTGTGATAAGTATTCAAGCTCTGGCTTCTCTGCTTCCCACTTCACTATAGGAATGTAGTGGTGTTAGGACTGGAGACAGGAGCCACTGCATTGGGCAAGAAAAGAAAGAAGCAAGGGAGGGAAGGAGGGAAGGAAAGAGGGAAGGGAGGGGAGGGGAGAGAGAGGAAGAGAGAGGGGGGAAGGGAGGGAGGGAGGGAGGGACAGAGATTGAGAGACCCAGAATCAAACTCAGGCCACTAGGCTTTTGTGGCCAATACTTTTTTACCTGCTGAGCTACCTCATCGCTCTGAGGTCTTAGCTAATTTTAACTGGCTATGTCGTTTCCTTCAGTGCCCCTTGGATTTGTTTGTTTCCCCAACACCATCTTGGTCTGATTTTAAGTTAACGATCAAGAAAGAGGTCAGGAAGCAGAGCAAGAGCGGAGCCATGGCCTTCATTCTTTTGAGATGGTCAGTTTCCAAGGCTGGTCTGAGTTGGCACTAATGTCCTGGCTCGGGTCCACCACAGCCTTGGTGTGAGTATGTATGTTGAATGATGAGGACTAGGCACGTTTTGTGTTCTGCCAGCCAAGTCTTTCGAGAACCATGGGATGCAGGAGCATGTCCACATGGTTCTCCAAGTCCTTTTGGAACAGTGGAGGAGGGCGGCCAAACATAACTCAAAGCTATTCCCCACCAACCTTTTTGTTTTGTTCTGTGCTTTTGTTGCTGTTTGTTTTTTCGAGCCAGGGTCTCGTTAGCCTAGGCTGCGCTTGAGTTCGCTATGTAGCCAAGAGTGACCTTGTGTTCCTCTTCTTCTTGCCTCCACTTCACTGGAACTTCCATTACTGGCATCTGCCACTACATTTAACCTCAGCTTCTCTTTAAGTTACTCATTTAGGTTTTTTTTTTTGAGACAGGTTCTTAGTGTGTAGTACTGACTGGTCTAGAACTGGCTATGTGGACCAGGCTGGGCTACTCATAAAAACTACTCATAGACTATGTAGACCAGGCTGAACTCAAACTCATGAAGACACTCATGCCTCTGCCCTCAGAGTGCTAGGATTAAAGTTATGTACCACTATGCACTACCCCCCCTTTTTTTCCCCAAAGATTTATTTATTTATTTATTTTTATGTATGTGAGTACACTGTGGCTGTCTTCAGACACAACAGAAGAGGGCATCAGATCCCATTACAGATGGTTGTGAGCCACCACGTGGTTGCTGGGAATTGAACTCAGGACCTCTGGAAGAGCAGTCAGTGCTCTTAACCTCTGAGTCTTCTCTCCAGCCCTATCCCTCCCTTTAAAAAATACAATTATTTTATTTTATTTCTATCTCTGAAGTTACTAGTGTAGCAGGGCAACTTTTTAATATGTTTATTGGCTATTTGCATTTCCCCAGACCCTATCTAGATCCTCACTTACTCCTGAAACCTTGTTGGGGTTACCTTTGGGGTGGCTTACACTTTGGAAGGAGGATAAATCTTAAGAAAACAATTAGGAGAATTGGGAGGTGGACTGGCGGGAGGACAGAGAGGAAAAGAAACCAAACCTGGAACAAGCCACCCAGTAGGAACCAAGGCTTCAGCCTGCCACTGTGTCAGCTTGGCACAGAGCCAACATGGAGGGGAAGCTGACCCCGCTCACTGTTGATGGCCAGGGGAACATGTTTGACATCACACTTTGCAAGGCCCTGTTGAGAAATCAGTATCCGGCCTCCTTTTTCTCTGGAAAGGTGTCTTGTGCAGAGTTGCTGGGGGAAGGGCCTTGAGTTGAGGCCATAATTACTTCTCCTTACCAACGTCCCCTTCCACAGCTGTCCCCCCTTGGGCAGCTGGAGTGGTCAGGGAAGCTCCTGATGCTAGGCCATCTTCCTTTGACTAGAGCCAGCAGGAGATGGGGGTGTTGGAGACTGGAGGATAGCAATGAGGGAGGGTATAGGACACATTCTTGAAAGTGACAGTGTCACCTCTGCATACATTCTAAGACGACATTTCTTGTTTCCCATTTAGGTAGTTGTTGTTGCATAGGATATCCTTCAAGCTAACCTGCCAACATCATCATCAGATCATCTGTGTCAACACGGAAAAGATCATTATAGCTGGGTTTGTTGACTGTTAACCTTCCTAAATAGAAGGATGCTCTTGGGACCCTTATCTAAGTATCCAGGCACTCCTCCCAATCAGTGGTATGAAACTCTGTCCTAACTGAACATAGCCTAAGGGGGGAGTAGAAGACACAGGCAGGGAAGGACTAAGGCAGGGAGCCCCATCTACACAGTCCAGGGAACCTTCACCCGTGCTAGTTGTAGACCCTCCAGTGTGGCTGCCTTCAGGTCATCTATGTTCCTGCCCACAACCCTTCGCCCATTGCTCTGTACGTAATGAACCCCCAGAGTGAGCTTTGGTGGAATCTACCTCTGTCTGTTACTGAGACCCTAGAAAGTGTAGAAATTGCTTATGTCTCCCTCAGGGAGGATATTAGTAACAGTAGTTCTTTTTCCATTGCTTTTGGTCAGTGAGTTTTAAACTTGAGTCTAGATCCTAGAGTGTCAGGACTCTTTTCATTACATTTCTATCCATTCATTTATTTTTTGTGTGTGCGTCTATGTGTGTGTGACTATGTGTGTGTACATGTGTGTGTGCTCCACAACATGATGCACACTCAACAACACGATGCACAGTTGGAGTTTGTCCAGGTCTGTTGTGGACAACTTGCAACAGTAAGTTCTCTCCTTCCACCAATTAGGTTCTGGGGATCAATCTCAGGTCATCAGGTTTGATGACTTTACCTGCCAAAGACCCGTGATAACTAATATTGTCAACTTGATAGAACAAGAACCAGTAGGAGACAAGCCTTTGGGCATGCCTATAAAGATTACGTTGATTAGGTTAATCAATTAGGTTGAGATGGAAAAACTCATCATAAAAGTTGGTGGCACGATTCTCTGGGCTTGGAATCTGGACCTCACCTGAAGGAGAAAGCCAGCTGAGCAGGAGTGTTCATCACTCTTTGCTTCCTGACTGTGGATGCAATCTGAACAACTCCTTCAAGATCCTACAAACATGACTTTCCCATATTGATGGATTGTGCACCAAACTGTAAGCTAAAATAACCCTTTCCTCTTCAAGTTGCTTTTGTCAGGGCATTTTAGCACCAGGAAAGTAACTAAAATAGGATTGATTCTCAGCACCACAAAAAAGAAGAGAGTCCTCATTCACGTTTGCAGTCAATCTTATTTCTGTATCTTACCCCCCAGTCACAAATAGACACCTATCTACTTTCTGTTCCATCCATTTGCCTTTTCTGGCCTTCACAAAGTATCACATAGTCTGTTGTCTTCTGTTCTAGAGCCTTTCACTTAACGTACTCTCTTCCAGACTGACCTAGAATTCACTATGTAGGTCAAAATGACCCTAAACTCTCAAGTGTTAGGACTGTAGTATTAACCACCACACTGTTTTCAGTCTTATTTCATTGTTTATCTAACCATGTCTCTAGAGATGGATATTTTGGTTGTCTCCAAGCTTTGGCTTTTACACATAGTGCTGCAGTCTATCCTTTCCATGTGAGCTATGTGAGCGTGGCTGTAGAACATGGTCCTAGATGTGCAATTCCTGGATTAGAGAGTGTGCACACTGAGATAGAAACCATCAGCCAGGCATGGAAGTGAAGACTTGCTATCCCAGCACTCGAGAGGCTGAGGTAGAAGACTGTGAGTTCAAGACTGGCCTGGGTTACAAAATGAGACCCTGTCTCAAAAACAAAACAAACACATTATAAAAAAGGCATTCTTTAATTTCTTTCTCTGAAGATACCTGGTTCACTGTCCTACCAGCAATGGGGAGATAGGATATTCTAAGCAGGCAAGCTTGATCTCAAACTGTAGGCTATAGAGCTCGGATTTGACTCCCTGCAATGACTCTTCAAAATGGCCCAAGCTGCCCTTCCTACCTCTTTCTCCTTACTGACTCCTCTGGTTTTAATGAATGAAACATTTTCATAGTAATAGCTCATGTACTAGTGGCTACAGAAAACTTATAGCTTAAAGAATACAATAATACAAGGATTCCCAGGTACTCATCATGTAGGTTAAGAAAGAATACTTTACCAGTGTCTCAAGAACCCTGCTTGCTTGGAGCACCCTGCCCCTACCCTTGAGTGTAGGCTCCCTAGTGTTTGTGGCCACCATTCCTTTGCTTAGTGTTTCTGCTGCATTTGTTTGGAGAGTTTATGTTGAGTCAACTTAACTCAGATGGAACTGTTTCCCAAATTTTCTTCCTTTCAAACCAGAAGAGCACAGACCAGCAGAGACCTTTGTGTGAGATCTGGAAGCTGGAAGATGAACACTGGCAGTGTGCTTGTTACTGCCTTGGAAGGTCAGCCCGAGGCCTGTGGCATGTTCTCATCTGCTGGTTGTTGTGTTGGTGTGGAACAGCAGCTGTATCCACAGCCTCTCAGTGTGTAAAAGTTTTTCTTCATGATGCAGGTCACCAGCATCTGCAGTTGGGTGACTCATGTAAGCTTGCACCAATGTAGGTGTCAATGTGCCCTGACTGGCTCCAGTGAACATGTGTGTGTGTGTGTGTGTGTGTGTGTGTGTGTGTGTGTCCCTCTTCATGTCTGTTTTTTTCTTCAAGGTTGTCCTTCTACTAGATTCAGGTCTCATTCCAGAAGCATTGCCAAAAGTCTGGCACAGACTACTTCACAGCTCCCACCAAGAGATGTCGTCACACCTCAGATCTCTCTTCGTGGCTCTGTGCCTCGGGTTGAACCCTGACTCACATAGCAGGGATCCTCAACTGAGGGGTCTACTTTACCTGTCTTTAAGTTTTATCTTGGGCTCTGATGGCTTCTTCTACCATCTACCAGTACAAAGCAGGTGGTCAGTCCAAGCCGCTTCCACGGCTGCGTCCCCACTCCTCAGCTGGCTCTCATCTCTGTCATTACCATAGACGCTCAGCAATGTCACTTTAATGCATTCATGAGTCTAGGCACAGACAAACTGGACAGATCTTACCAGGATGTGTGAGACTCCTGGGGAAGTTACCCACACATTTTCTCACTATATTTCAGGGGCCTGAAATGAGTCAAGGATTCCCTTGTATTACTTATGCCTATAGTCCTAACACTCAGCAGTTTCATTTTGACCTACATATTGAGTTATAAGTCGATCTGGGGGAGGGTATGCTGAGTGATAGTATGTGACTTCTTGGTCACAAAAGCAAAAGATCTGGCAAAAGTTGAGCTGAGTATTTATTTGAGTTGTAGACCATCCAGCCATGAGGCAGCACTCAGTTGCTCCACCCAGCCTGGTTTTAGTTTCCTCAGTATCTATGGGTTGGGAACCTACTGACCCCATTGACCCTGAAGGTGGTGCAGTCCTCCATGGGAGTCTGTGTGCAGTGTATGTGAATATAGTGTATAAACGAGAATAACTTCTTTTAGGGAAAAGTGATCATTACTACGGTCATCATCACTGTTGTTGTTACTTTTTTTTTTTTTTAAAGATTTATTTATTTATCATATGTAAGTACATGGTAGCTGTCTTCAGACACCCCAGAAGAGGGCATCAGATCTCATTACGGATGGTTGTGAGCCACCATGTGGTTGCTGGGATTTGAACTCACGACCTTCAGAAGAACAGTCGGCGCTCTTAACTGCTGAGCCATCTCTCCAACCCTGTTGTTACTATTGTTGGCTGGAGATCAAACTCAGAGCCTCTAGCATGCTAGGTAAGTTACATGCCCAACCCTAGGAAATATTTCTGGGCATTTATTTATCTATTGCTACAGGGTCTCATGCAGGTTAGTCTGCTTTTGAGTTTGCTTTGTAGCTGAGGATAACTTTGAACCTCTATTCTCCCTTTTACTTCCTAGCAGCTAGAATGATGGGTGTGTGCTACCATGCCTGGTTTGTAGTGTGCTGGGGATTGAACCCAGGGCTTCATGCATGCTAGGCAAACACTCTACCATGGAGCTACATCCCTAGCCCCTGGGGGATACTTTTAAATGGCCCTCAAATAGACTGGAAGCCTCTTGATTTGCTCAATAAAGGGAGCCCATCCTGCAGAGACTGGGAATGTGCAGGGAGAAGCATTATCAATTCAGAGGGAGGTCACTCAGGATCTGGGCAGAAGGTGTTATTGGAAGGAGAGGAACATAGTTAAGAAGCAAGAAAAACAGGTTCGAAGCAAACAGATCCAAGCAGAGAAGGACTGGGACCTTTAGACGGTGGGACTCAGGTCTAGAATGTGGCAAGGAAGAGAAGAATCAACAGCTCAAAAGGAAGCTCTGGATTTGCCCTTTCCTGTTGATGCTCTGACTGGTGAGGGACTTGTGCCAAGACTGTTCATATGAGAGAGAGAGAGAGAGAGAGAGAGAGAGAGAGAGAGAGAGAGAGAGAGAGAGAGAGAGAGAGAGAGAGAGAGAGAGACAGAGAGAGAGAGAGAGAGAGAGAGAGAGAGAGAGAGAGAGAGAGAGAGAGAGAGAGAGAAGGGGGGCAACCAACAGTGTTCACATCAGTACAACCAAATCTCAGTTGCTTTTGCTCTGGGCTCTGGTATCGTCCTTATTTCTCGCAGACAGTGGCATCCCCAGGCCTTGTTTGAGGAGCAGAGAGCAGAGACCTGGAACAAAGGTGAACCTTAACTTGGCCTCCTCCTTCTGACAGTCATCTTGAGGAGCAATCTGGCCAGGTGCTGTGCTCAGAGAGAACAGCAACAGTTCCCTCTGGCAACTCTACGTGTTCTTTAGCACTTCCGTCCTGCTGAATCAGAAGCGAGGTTGAGTCACACTTGATCCTGATTCTAATCTCAGCTCAGGGCATCGAATGCACATGAAACAGGGACTGTATACTGACTTAATCCTTTTGGCTGAACAGTTTCATAAATTGTGAGCGAAAGCTGTCTACTCTGGAGCCTCATTCTGCCTCCTGCTCAAACTTGTAATGTTCAGTCCCTCTTAAAGCAAGAGCCCATGGCCATAGCAGGCTGCTCAGAGCCAGGGCCCCTCTTGACAAAGACCTTTCAGAGACAAACCCAGTTTGTTTAGGGCATTGCTGTATCCTAATCCCCCTGGAAGATCTGTCAGTCAGTGTATACTGAAAAGATGATTCAGAAGCTAAGGATATAGCTCAGTTGGTAGAGTGTTTGCCTAGCATGCACAGAGTCCTGGGTTCGACCCCAGTGTCATATAAAACAGACATGGTGGTGCATGTCTGTAATCCCAGCACTTGGGAGGTGGAGGCAGGGGGAGGATCTTTTGATCAAGTTCATGCTCAGATAGCAAGTTTCAGACCAACCTGGCATACATGAGACTTAAAACTGAACCCAACCCACACTCAAACCCACCCCTCTCTGCAAAAACAAGAATGACTCAAATCCTTTGTCTCTTCTGACAGGTTACAAATCACCTCCCCACTCGGCTAGTGACTGCTTGCCACACCTTGAATGAGGGTGGGTGTTGGAAAGGGGAGAAGGGAGAGAAGAACTCTCCCTGGGATCTGCTGCTGGAGTCTCCTGGCCTCTATGCTTCTCCCAGCAGGTGAGCAGCTGAACTTCTGACCCTCTGTGCCTCCTAAGCCTGTTCCTGATGCTTTTGAGTGCTGTTCCAACCAAGGACTTGGGAACACCAGAGGGATCCAGCACACATTTCTTCCAGTGATCTATGTTCAGTTGAAGGGGACAGGCAGGGATCTGTCCTCATCTCCTCACTCAGGGGGACAGTGAAATGGTTCAACAAATAAGGACCCTTGCCATCGGGTTGTCCTCTGACCTACACACACACACACACACACACACACACACACACACACACACACACACACGGAGGGAGGGGGAGAATGATAAAAACCAACCAACCAATTAAAACAACAACACAGACTCTCACCCAGGACTTCTGTTCACCATTGCCCAGTGCCTCCTTGGAAGTACTGAATAAATACCCAACTATAAGTGGTCTATATATTTTTTAAAAAGACATTTAATGGTCACACTGTACAAGAAATTATAAGATAGATAGTTCTGCATGGGTTCAGTGGTTAAAGAAACTTTTTTTTTTTAGACTTAGATTTTTATATTTTTGGTAAACTGAGGTAAAACACACATAATAAAAATGACCATTTTAGCTTTTTTTGGTTTGTTTGTTTGTTGAGGGGCTAAGGTTTGAGTCTGAGTTCTCAGAAATGTTAAATAAGCACTCTCCCAGTGAGCACAACCTAGCCCTCATTTTAACACTTCCAATACAATGGCAGTGAGTACTTTCACTCTACTACACAGGGGTCAGTGTCCACCTTCAGGGCTTTTCCATCATCCCTTACTGGAGCTGAGTCTTTAACTCCCCACCCTTCCTCACCCAGCCTCCAGTCATCACTATTTGATTATTCTTGGCACTTCTCATTGTGGGATACTCTTCCATTGTGTATAGACACTGTATTTAACTTACCCATTCACCTGTTGGCCATCATTTTGGTTGTTTTGACTTATGAATAATGCTGTTGTGAGCATCAGCATATAAATGTCTGAGCCCTGGCTTTCAATTCTTTTGGGTACCATACTTAGAGATGGACTTGCTGGACTATGTGGCAATTCTATATTTACTGTTTTATGGAAAACTGCCATGCTATGTCCCACTGTGCAAGGGGTACTATGTACATGTCTACCAGTAAGGTGAAAAGTTCCCTTTTTCTACTTCCTCGATAACACTTGCTATTTTCTTCTCCTCCACCACTTCCTTTTACTGCTAACTGTTCTGATGGGTAGGAGGCAGCCTCTCACTGTAATTTTAATGTGTGCTTCTTCAAAAAGAGTGTTTGGATTCTAGAGTTAGGATGGACCAACTCTATTAGTAGGCATACCAAGATGGAAGGGAGTGAACAGCCAGCATAGGGGTTCTAAACTCTTCAAGGGGAGCTCTGGTAAGACTGTGGCCTCTGTCTCCCTGTAACTGTATCAATTCAAATACCACAGTCTCTGGTAATGAGCCATGCTGAAGGACAAGAGGGAACCCTGAGGGGACACAGTTTAGGTGAACAGTCTTAGAGGGTAGTGGAGGTGTTTGCTGAAGAAGAGCCAACAAAAGAAGGCCTGCCCTCCTTGGCTAAGAACTCCTTGCTGACAAGGCCATAAGTAGCCATGATCTTGAGAAGTCCATGGCGAAATTTCTGGCCGATAAAGGCATAGATGATGGGGTTAAGGCAGCTGTGGAGGAAGCCAAGAATCTCAGTAGCATTCAAGGCTCTGTCAATGTCATAGCGGCGCTCACAGGTCTCCTTGATCCACTTGGTTCTCATGAGGGTGTCTGTGAACAGGACCATGTTGTAGGGCAGCCAACAGAGAAGGAAGACCAGGACGACAGCAAAGATGACCCGCATGGCCCGGTGCTTCTGCCCCATGTGGGCCTTAAAGAGCGTGCGCAGTGTGAACCCGTAGCAGAACAGCATGATGAGCAACGGCACGAGGAAGCCAAAAGTCTGAGGCAGGATGCGCAGTACCACCCTCAACCTGGCTGTATTGTTACCTACATCCTCATAGCAGACTAGGGTAGAATGGGTCTTAACAGGGTTCCGCAGAATTAAGATGGGCAGGGACAGAATCAGTGATAGTATCCACATGGTTATGCACACAAACTTGACCAAGTGTCTCTTCTGGATCAGTGTACTTGTGGCATGGACGATGGCCAGGTAGCGGTCCATGCTGATGCAGCCTAGCAGCAGAACACTGCTGTAGAAAGTAACCTCCTTTAGGTAGGAGAATATCTTGCACAGGCTTGAGCCAAAAATCCATCCCTTTACTTTAGATGCAGCCCAGACAGGCAAGGTCAGGGCAAAGAACAGGTCAGCAATGGCTAGGTTCAGCAGGTAGACATCAGTGACAGAGCAGGTGCTCCGGTTGTATAAGATGACCAGCATCACCAGGGAGTTTCCCACAAGGCTCAGCAGAGTCACCAGGACGTATATGACAACCACAGCATATCTGTTGATATCTAGGTTCTCTGGGTAGCATGGGGCAGCATCTGGCAGAATGGGGGGCAGACCAGAACTATAATTGTAAATATCAACATCTCCACTGAAGAAATCTTCAAGGTTGAAATTATCCAACGTGATTTCTCCCATGTTTGAAGTAAACTTAATCCTGTCAATAGAGGAGAGATGAAGGTTACTACATGGCAGAGACACCCCAATTCTTGTCTATCTCCCCAGGAAACTGAGGTATGAGGGTTCTTCCATTGGCTTGCACATATTGCAAGGAAGACACTATTTCCTCCAAGTTTGTAAGTGTAAGCATTTGAGACAAAATAGTAATAAATAATAAATGAGACACTGGGGGGATAAAAACTATAGTTCTCTTCAAGAGTTTTTTTTTGAAACAGGGTCTTGGTTGGCCTCAAATGTACAAATTATATATAGAATTTGTACACAGCATATTTGAGGCCAAGACCCTGTTTTAAAAAAAATATATGTATATGTATGATTTTTATATATGTATATACTATATTATATACATTATACACATATACATAAAAATGTACTTATATACATATATGAAAATGTTATAATTAAACTCATTACATGCATAACTAAATGTGCTAGTAAAACATTAAAAAGGTATACAGTCTTACAAAGCAAATACAAATATTAAAGCAATGATAATAAGAAGAATAACAAAAAATGGAGCTGGAGACATTGCTTAGTGGTTAGAGCACTGGCTGCTCTTGTAGTGCACTCATGTTTGGTTTTCAGCACACACCCAGCAGCTAACACCTCCCCGTAACCAACCCCAGTTCCAAGGGAATCTTCTGTCCTCAGGTACTAGGCACGCGCATAGTAAACATACATACTTTCAGGTGAAATACCTATGCACACAAAAAGTTAAAAATAAATGTAAAAAAATGACAAAAATGGGTGGAGGTAGAGCTCATGATCACTTGAGACTCTCAAAGTTCTAGGTAGGGGTCCCAGAACTGAATAAATGAGGTATGATGGCACCTGCTGGCAGTCCCAGCACTCAGGATACTGGGGGTGGAGGAAGGAAGATTAGCACTTTAAAGTCATCTTTGGCTACAAAGCAGTTCAAGTCTATCCTGACCTATATGAGACCCCATCCAAAACATCACCACCACCACCACCACCACCATCATCATCAACAACAACAAGAACAACACAACAACAACAAGAACAACAACAGCAAAATTGAAAACCAAAACCACGAGGTTGGGAAAGTGGCATATTGGGTAAAAGCTTGCTCCCCAAGCTTGTCCACTTGAATTTGGTAGGTAGCTAGATTTTGGAACCCAGGTAAAATGCAGAGCTATGAGGGTGGCTCCCACTCCCAGGAAGCAAGGGCAGGCTCAGTGTTGCATAGGGAGACCATGCAGGCCAGGATGGAAGCGGACTCTCAGAGGAGAGGACCAGGAGGAACTAGCCATGCACAGCCCGGGGGAGAGCACAAGGGTTGGTGTTTGTGTTAACGAACGCACTCCTCTCTGAGAGGGATGTGTCGGTGGCTGAAGGCACAGAGGAAAGAATGGAAGATGACAGTTGAGATCTGCTTTGTGCAAGATTTCCCTTGTTCATCACAAGTGCTATAATTAGCTCGTGTTTGCTGGTGGGACGATGGAACCAGAGAGGCTCAGTAAGCAGTCTGTGACCACAGGGCTGTCACAGTGCAGCTGGATTTCAGGTCCTTAGTTCACCCACATCACTCATTGCCTCAGTTTATCATTGGAAGATCACACCTGTTATATTAAGTATGTTTGCTCCTAAGCATTTTCCCTTATTCTTCCTGAAGATTGACCCTGCACACACTAAATGCACACGCTACCACAGAGCCACCAACCCATAGACCTAAGATCTTGAATTATCTTTCAGTCAGTGTGAGCACAGCCCCCTTTCATTGTGTGGAAGCTTGGGCACCAACATCCTTTGCTATCCCTTAGGCTGAAAATCAATGAATAGCTATTGCTGGAGTGGTAAAGGAAGCATCTTCAACTGAGGGCCCTGTCATGAACTCCACGATGCAGCAGGAGCTACTGGATTGAATGGAAGTACTAGTTCCTCAGAACTCCTATTAACCTAGAAGCTCCACGGCTGAGGAACAGTTCAACAACAGATAACCAACTCATTGTACTATGACCCCAGTTCTCATCCTCTTTAGAAATACAGCCCATAAGTGCCACACAGGTGTGAGAGTCCTCAGTGCCCGGTACATCTATCTCCAGACCCAATTGCAGCCCAGGCAAGGAGGGTAGGCAGGCTTGGGAAGATTGCAGGCCAAGGGTAGGGGCCGGATTGCAAGTAGTTGTAAGCAGTTTTTGCAGAAAGGGGGTCAGAAGTTCTTCCTCTATGCTAAAGAGGCATAATGTTTAGGGGTCAAGCCAGGGAGGAGGGACACACTCATGGTCAGGCTTGGGTGTTGAGTGACAGAGAGAGAAATTCTAGGTGGCGATAGGGGGTGTTCCAGACTCACCAGGATGCTGGCTTTTCACCTTGGAACACCTAAGGTAGGCAGCTGTGACCCATGAAGAGCAGGGAAACTCTCTAGAGGAAGTGAGGGACGGATTAGATTGCTCAGCAGAGGAGGAGCTCCTGAGGGTGTGAGACGAGTTTGATGTTTTAAGTATGAATTCTCAGCCCGGCGCCCACAGATGGAGTCATCTTATGGATTTAGAGAGTCCATATTGGGAAGTGACCCGATGAGGTTTTCTAGCCTGTTTTCCCAGGTCTCAGTAGAGAGGAAACAGGCCCAGACAGTGGAAGGGGTTTGCTCAGGACCACAGCTGTCTTTTCTTTGCTATGATCTCCAAGCCTCTGGCTCCTGCAGCTGAGGGTCTGCTTCTTCCCCCTCCAGCCAGCCCCCAGATGGTTCTATCTTGACATTCTGCTGAACCATTGCTCTTTCTGGTTCAAGTGGGGCAGCTGGAACAGGTAGCAGAGCTGAACTCTGAGACCCAGGCTCTTCCAGCCACTCTCCTCCCTGGACTGGAAGCTGCTCATGTTCCCTCTCCCCTAAACTCTTCAAAAGCACCCAGACTCTTCCTCCCTGCCTTGCCATGTACCTCTGAACGGCTTCATCCCCCTTGTGGGGTTCCAACCCTTCCTCCCTCTTCTTTTGCTTTTCTCCCAGTCTCCTGTGCCAACCATGTGTCCAGTTTTTGGGTGTTGCTGGGCTTTCTTGGCTCATAGACTTGGCAGCAAGTTGAGGATTTTGGTTCCAGGGCATTGCTGACCCACCCTGAGAGCCAACCCCTTCTCCCGTGAAAACAGCTTTTTGGTAAGCGTGAAAATCCCGACCCAGTATTGACACATTTTTAAAACCTGACACCAGGAATGTATCTTGCCATCTTTGCTAGTGATTTACAAATGACAGGATTACTAAAGGTAGAGTCACGAAGATCCATTATCTGCTCCCTTCCTGACATGCCCAGGGGACAGTGTTGAAATTCCACCACCTCTATTTAGCCTGTATCCCAGAGTCTAGAGCACACACACTGGGTCACAGTTGCTGAAGTGGTCTACCCTAGGGGAAGGATCTTTAAGTCCAGCAATTACTCCTTAGTGTTGATCTGGTCTGGGCCAGTGGACACTAAAACCTGGTAGTAAAAGGATCACTATCCATGGGTTGAGTGGTAGATACGTGTTACACACACACACACGCACACACACACACACACACACACACACACACACACACACACACACATGCGCGCGCGCGCATGCACCACAGCAGTAGCTTATACCATGATTCTTAAAATTGAGATAGTGTAACTACAGATGACTGGCCTCTCCCATCACATTCTCAGTCAGAGGATGAGTCAGGGAGAGAAGCAAGCCTACCTAGTTTTCAGGGCTGACTCCTGTGGGCACCTTCACATGCTCTGACCTGGATAATGGCTGTCATACTAGTTGTCATCTGTTGTCATCTGGATGGCTGACTGGCTTGCCGCCTCACAGGCAAAAGTTTGTTTTTTGTTTTTTGTTTTTTTGTTTTTTTTTTTCGAGACAGGGTTTCTCTGTGTAGCCCTGGCTGTGGCAAAGGGGTTTTTACCATCTATTTTGTCTTTCAACCCTTACATCAATGAAGTTGGCATGTTCTGGATGAGGAAACCGAGTCTCTGGAGGTTAGGCAACTTACCTTGAGTGACACAGCTGAACTGGGCATTAAGCATTTTAAAATAGATATTAAAGTCTGCTCTTACATTTTCATTTGTCAAATGCCACAAGGAGCAGGGCTCAGCCAGTCTCAGGTTTTCTAGCTTTATAGGTAACTGCTTCATCCCAGACAAATCAAATATCACTGGTATAGGAAATGAACCCAGGCTGGGCATTTCTCTACCACCTACTTCTGGGTTTTTTTTTTTTTTTTTTTAAATTTTGTTTTGTCTTACTAGGTAGCCTATGCCACATAACATAGTTTTGTTTTTTAAAAAAGAGTTCTAATCTCGGTCCTGCCCTCAGGGGTCAGGGTAAGAGCACCATCTCTCTCTGGACCCTGCTGCTCTCCTGGAAGACACTGGTTTGTTTCAGGTTTTTCCAGCCTAGAATTATAGCTTTAGCCTGTTTAGCTCTCTAAATGAAAAGTAGCTGAGTGAATAAAATTCACTTCATTGGAAGCTGGGGAGATGGTTCTGTTGGCAAAAGCACTTGCTGTTCATTGGGTGACCGGGGTTGGATCCCTGGATCCCATGTGAAGAATTGACTTCACAAAGCTATCCTCTGTCCCCCACAGGTATCCCATGGCACACACACATACACACAAAACTTAAGAAATAAATAAATAAATAAATAAATAAATAAATAAATAAATAAATTTACTTAAGTAGTTGTCACTGCTACATTTCAAGGGCTCAGTGGCCACAGGTGACCAGTGGCTTCTGTATTAGTCCATGTGGATATGGCGCATGCTTATTGTAAAAAGTGCTTTGATACAGCGCTGGCTATCTGAAGATGCAGATCCCAGCTCTAAGGGTCTACAGTGTGGCATGCCACTTCCCAGGGCTCCAGGAAAGGCAGAGTTCCCTGGTCCCTTCTACCAGAAATATATTCCCCAGTCAGTGACCATTCAGCTCTCCTACCTGCAGTAGCTCTACGATGCTGTTTTGAGTGGCGTGGCTCCCAACTCTCTGAGACTCAAGGCTTGGGAGCCGTCCGGGCTGGTTGAACTGGAAGAAAGTGAGGCAGCTGTGATGTGGAAACTACCGACCTGGGCTACCGATGGGGAAGTCCTGGAGGCCCTTGGGACCAAATGTCCCACCCCCAAGGGAGGTGTCCTACAGAGGAGCGGCTAGTCTGTTCTGGGACTCTGGCTCCAGGTTCAGGTTCACCTGGTGATTCTGAGGTGCCTGTGATGGCTTCTAGAGGAGCCTGCCAATCTGAAGGTAGAGGTCAGCTTCCTTCCCAGCCTTTTTAACAAGGAAGACGTGGGTGCCCCAGAACCTGCTGATGGATGTGGCTGAACTTGCGTTCGTACTTCCTTCCTTCCTTTCTCTTAGGGTCAGCAAGAAAGCCGGTATGCTTCCGTTTCTTGTGAGCCCCTGCCCCGGCTAGGGGGCCTCTGCCTTCACTCCTGGGTGAGGATCTGCCTTCTGCCACAATTGGCTCTTCACAGTCAGCCTGAATTTAGCCCTTCTCCCCGTCTCAGAACCCTTTGCCTCTGTTCTGCAGTTGCTATGTTCTTCCTTGCTCACCTCTCATTTGCTGCTCCACAACACACTACAAAGGGGCTCCTTTCCCGACTCTGCAAAGGTGACCAGAGATGCCTAGGGAGTGGGGGTATCCCTGGCAACCCTTTTTTTCTTCAGTTGAATTGTTTTCATATTAGCAAAATAATATCTAAATACAAGCAGATTGGAAATGAGACAAGGAAGACAAAGCACATACGTAGAACCCAGAAATTTCTCTTCACTCAAATCTTTCCCCATGATAACCACCATCCACATTGAGATCAGCCTACGCCCTACTCTAAGGTACTCCATGTAATACAAAAACCAGTGGGTTTTCAGGCCATGCTTTGTCCTGAGATATCTTTTGCCCTAAGAGGCACTTTTTGACCCTGTTTTGATTATGCCCCCCATGTGAACTCTCAAATACCACCATCTGCCTGGCACCACTTGTATAGCATAGATTGATGAATTACATTCCTGGGAATAAAAAGCTGTTATCCTATAAATTTGTTGGGGATGAATTGAGACTGTAGAGACACTTGGGCATATTAAAATCAAATCAAGGAAACCAGACCCAAGAACGTATCTGACATGCCAGACCAAGGAAAGGGTGGCGATCCCTCACCTGGACCTCGTAAAGTGGTAGACTCCGATCCTGCAATGCTGTGACTTCATCAACTGGTCATCTGACACTCGTATATGCTAAGCGCTGACAAAAAGAGACTTCTGGACTCTCCCTGGGTCTTCAACTCAGTGGCTAGGTTCCCTGCTATCGATGCAGCCTGCTTGACTGCTGTTTGACCATCTACCTCTTTGCCTGTAGGCAGGTAGGGCTGAGTCTCTTTCCCTAAAACAATATGCTCTACTTGTAGTTTCCTCTGTGAATTACTTATTCTTTTTTGTTTGTTTGTTTTTTTGAGACAGGGTTTCTCTGTGTAGCCCTGGCTGTCCTGGAACTCACTCTGTAGACCAGGCTGGCCTCGAGCTCAGAAATCCACCTGCCTCTGCCTCCCGAGTGCTGGGATTAAAGGCGTGCACCACCACTGCCTGGCGAATTACTTATTCTTATCTATTTTTCTTTTGCATTGGATTATGATTCTTTTGCCATTGCTTCGTGGAAACACTACATAACTTGGGAGTCTAATATTTTGAACATCTATCAGTCATGTTAACATACTCCCTTTCAGCTTGCTGTGCTTTTGGTTTATTTATTTAAATCATTTTACATTTATTTGTTTTGTGTGAGAGGCACATGCATGTCTCACAGCACATGTATGGGAGTCAGAGGACAAATTATGGGAGGTGATGGTCTTCTTCATAGGTATGATCCGGGGATCAAACCTAGACTTTCAGGCTTGGCAGCGAGTGCTTCTGCTGGCTGAGTGTCTCAGCAGTCCTGTTTATTTTGATGCTGGGGACAGAAGTCAGAGCCTTGTATACCTCAGGTAATCGAGCTGCACCACTGACTCTGCTGGATGCTTTTGAGCTTTATGGTGGAAGTGGCTGCTCAAGTCTTACGGTCTTTCATGTCTACATTACTGAGTCCTGCTGGCTTGTTCTCTTCACATTTACCCTTACTTCCTCTGGCTGTCATTTGCCTTGGTCTTCTCAGTCTATCAGCTCTTCATGGTGAGTCTGTCAGTCTCTGTGGTTTCAGCTAGGACCAGGTCAGTGTCTTTAGCACCTGCTGCTCCCAGGTTCCTTCCTAAGCCCCAAAATCTTATGAACTGAAGTCTCCCTGAAGCTCCCCGGATGCTGCAAACTCAGTATGTACAAGAGTTTAGATCAGCAGTTCTCGACCTTTCTAATGCTGTGACCCCTTTACTACAGTTCCTCATGCTGTGATGATCCCAACCACAAAATTATGTTCGTTGCTCTCTCATAACTGTAATTTTGCTACTCTTATGAATTGTATTGTAAATGTCTGATATGCAGGATATCTGATATACGACCCCTGTGAAAGGGTCATTTGATTCCCAAAGGGGTTGCGACCCACACGTTGAGTCACACTCACTCCTGTATTGTCCCTCCTGATAGTTCTGTTGTCCCCTCCTCTGCCCCAGCAGGAGACTTGCATTCCCTTCTCTCCCCCCACCCCCGTCCATCCTCTCCCTCCCTCTTGCTTACCTTCTCTATACCACCCTCCCAGACAGTGTTAGGCAACACTTCATCCTCTCTCTCCTAAGCAGCAGTTACGCAATGCTTGTGAGTTCCTGAGCTGGGCTGGCTGAGTTAGAATTTACTTATGGGTTATAAACCTACAGCAAGCAATCTGCTCTCACTGGGTCTTAGTTTCACCATTCATAGAATGGGCAAAATGAGAAGAGCTACTGCCCATGGTTGTTACAGGGACAAACAAGTCTCTGTGAAGCATTTAGAACGATGTTCAGCTTCTCCTCCTCTTCCTCCTCTGCCTCTTCCTCCTCCATTTTCTTGTGCCCTCCATGATTGCTGCCTTAAATCTTTCTCTTCAACCCGTCATATATTCTGCAGCGAGGGAGATCTTCCTAAAATGTAAATATTCTTACTCCATATTCCTCTTTAAAACCTTTAAGGATCCTCAACAGCCTTAGGTAAAGTCAGTCCTGATGTGCTCACATGACACCCTTGTGGCCGACTTCTACTACTTCTGACCATACCTTGGACTCTTAACTTCAACCTCTGAGAACCCCATGTGGGTCCCTAGGGGCTATTCTATTTCCTGGTGTGTGGAGGGTGGGGATCATGTGTACTCCCTTTCCTTGGGATACTCTCCCAGCCCCTGATTGGATTCACCTTTTTGCTTCCATGTTCAGTCCAGGTTTCGTAATCAATCATCTGGCTCTTTGTCCCTTTGCATCTTGAAAGCAGGGATTTCAGCTGTGAGTCTGTCTCTGTCTTCCCAAATGAATCACAGTGTGATGAGTGTCATGAACAATTGATGCATTTTTGGTGAACACTGCTAAATTGGCAACGTTTGGGGAGGGGGAACTGATGGACTTGAGAATGCCCCACAGATTGAAGAACTATGTAACGTGCTGCAAACCTCTCAGAGCCTCTCCAGCCTGGCAGCACAAATGAAATCACATCAAAAGTGACAAGCAGGGCTCTAGCCTCACTCGGAGGCACTCACTGGAGGCATCTCCCATGTGCCCTGTAGGAGCTGCTGTGACTGGGTATGGCCCTGAGAGCCTCTGCTGGAGGTCTGCTATCCTTGCAGGGATAGGCTCTGGGGTGGTCTATGGTGACCACTGTAGAACACCCCTTTAAAGGGTCCCCAAAGTCTAGGAAAACTTTCTAGTTTCTCTTCAGCTAGTTTGCTGAAGAGATCAGTAGAGGCCACTCAGAAACAGAGCTAACCTGAAGGCTGGAACTCAGTATGGTTCTTCGTTTGCCCAAACAAGGGAGCTCAAGCAAGCTCCTCATTCCTTGTCTTCAAATCCTTCCTGTGAGAGTTCTTTCCCAGATCATCCCTCTTTCTCTTAGAAAAATGGCTTCTACTGTTACTTTAACTTCCAACCATCTATGAGGAAGGCCAGAATCCATGCTGGAATTCCTGCTAATAGGTTACAAACTCTGCTCTGGTAAAATTACATGGGTCAGGCCAATCCCCAGGAAGGAGTACACTCTTTGAGGATGATTCTAGTACCTCAGTTGTTTGGGGGAGCCATCTTTGTCCATCACCTTGTGACTCCATTTGCTGAAGTCAAGTTTTTACCAGTGCTCCAAGGCAGAAGCTCCTGTTGCTAAATTCTTACTCCTTGCATGCAATAGGATGCAATGCTAGGCAGCCAAGACCCTTAAAGGCTGTCTCCAGGCTCTGTTTGGAGCCACGGCATTGCCCAAGCATTGCACAGGCTCCTGCAGCGTGGCTGGGGACCATGTGGATGCCTGCCTAGGGTTCGTAGTGTTCTCTAGAGGCTGGCCAGGGCAGCTAATTACCTTGCTATAGAGTGAGCCCACACTTCTTCTATAACAGGTTTCTCAGAAGCCCTGCAGTTAGTACCTAGTAAGAACACCACAGTTTGTATAAGCCTTCTCGGAGACTGCAGGGGAAATGATCTTACTCAAGATCAACTCATCTGTCTTTTATCAATCTGACTAAGCGAGCTCTAATACTGAGTCACCAGGACTGAGTTCCAGGTACACACAGTGTACTCAAGTCATCATAACAACGGAAAGAAAAGGACAGAGAGCTCTATGCTCCATGCCTCTTCCAGCAAAGCTGGATGTCCCAGAGAGTAGCTAAGACTCTCATATGTTGACATATGGCACATATGGGACAATAGAACACAAACCTCTTGGGAAAATACAGTTGGCCCCTTGTATCTGTGGGGCCTGTGTTCATGATTTCTGCATTCACAGATTCAATCGGCTGTAGGTTGAAAATATATTTGAAAAATTATATCTACACTGGATATGTTCAGACTTTTTCTTTTAATCGTTCCCCAAGCAACACAGTAGAACACTGTTTACATAGCATTTATGACATGTTCAGCATTTTCAGTAATCTGGAATTGGCTTAAAGCATGTGTGAAACCGTGCATTGGTTATGAGACTTGGGTGTCTAGGAGTTTGGTAGCTGCAGGGATTTTGATACCTGTATGGATTCTTTTTTTTTTTTTTTTTTTTTAAAGATTTATTTACTTATTTTATGTATATGGTACTGTAGCTGTCTTCAGATACACCAGAAGAGGGCATCGGATCCCATTACAGACAGTTGTGAGCCACCATGTGGTTGCTGGGAATTGAACTCAGGACCTTTGGAAGAGCAGTCAGTTCTCTTAACTGCTGAGCCATCTCTCCAGCCCACCTGTATGGATTCTTAAAGCCAGTTCCTTGCAGATGGTACGGTGGAAGGAAGAGCTGGCCCCAACAAGTTGTCCTCTGGCCTCCAAATGAATCATGAATGTTGAGTGTATGCATCACACACACACACACACACACACACACACACACACACACACACACACACACACACACACACACACACACAGTAGGAAAGAACCAGAGGTGTATTCAATACCTAGACAAATCTCAAACCAATTATGCAGTGTTGAGGTAGCAATAATAGAGTGAGCTGTACAATTTCATTTCTACTACAAACTTCTAGGAAGTGCCTGTGCTTCCAGGTAATATGAGGCAGGGTAAGTGGTTGACTCGGCATGGGGGCAGGAGCTGGAGGACGGCTTGGAAGCCTTGGATCCGATGCCTGTGTCTGGAGGTGGCTTTATAGATGTGTATTAAAGTAAAAACTCATCGCACTTACACAAGGTTTATTATATATATATGTCAACAACACCTCAGCAAATCTGTGAAACATGAGACAAGACAATGATCTCCTGTGCTTCAAGGGACTTTACAAAGAGGTTATACCACGTCTTCCCCATCAGACACAATGCTTCTAGAGATGTGGGATGTTCCACTCAGCCCCTTCCACAGGAAAGGCAGAGCTAGGCCTATCTGTGGACTGCCAGCTCTTCCCTCTGGCCCTCCACAGCAGTGCTGGGGCCCCAGCTCACCAGCTCCCAGAAGAAAAGAGTAGTCAGACATCAGGGTTGGGAAGAGAGATGGAGAGAGTGAACTGGTGGGGTAGCTGGTCTTAGGTTCCTTGTGCGGTCTTGGTCAGGTGACATGGATTTCTTCCTGCTGGGCACAAGCTGGGCAGCAACGGTCTCTCTTTTTGTAGTCTACAGAGCAGGCGTGGCAAACCAGGCCTCCACAGAGCCTAGAAATAGAGACAGGGAAGCCTGGGCTGGCTTTTAGGGGAGGATCTGCTTGTCCTCATGGTCCAGTAGGGCAGCCTTTGGCTAACTCAGGATGTTTCTCTTTTCCCAGTCTGTCATGATACCTCACTCCAGAGCCTCTAATTCAGGCTGACGGTTTGTCTCCTCCTCCTGTTTGTCCTCCCCATGAAGTCAGTGGAAGGGAAGGGAGTGTTCTTTTTGTACAGAGGTGCAGGGACCCTCTTCCCAGACAGGAACCCAGCAGTGCATGCTGGGAGGTTACTGGCCTCATCTTCTAAGACCTATTTTCCTTTCTGTGTGGTCCTGCCCACTGTTCTATCTCAGGATTCTGCTTAACAGCAGTATCCAGATGGGCTGACATGTAGGGACAGGCTCAAGTGGCTCTTTACAAATACCCATTTCCCACACCCTAGCATGGTGGTGAACATTTAGAATGTCAGCGTGCCCGAGTGATTGAAACTGGAGGATTGTATATCCTCCAGTGTTCTGCCTGGGTCACATAATGAGTTTAATGTCAGCCTGGGGTACATGGTCTCAAAATAACTAACTAAACCACAGTTGGTGAGATGGCTCGGGGGTAAATATACTTGCCACCAAACCGAGTGACCTGAGTTTGATCCCTGAAACCCATAAGATAGGAGAGAACCAGCTTATGTAAGTTTTTCTCTGACTTTCACATGCGTGCTCTAGCACATATGTGCATACAAGTATGCCACACACACATACACATACACACTGAAATAGATGTCAAAGAGAAAAATCCTTCAAAACCAAACAAATCAAACAAAAGTAGGCAGTTCCCATGGTCTTTCCTTTCCTGAGTAAATGGGCCTGTGAGTTGTCCCAGACTCTGTGCCTTTCCATTACCTGCAAGGATACCGCCGAGAAAGACGCCTGAAGACCCTGTTGCAGCCCATGCAGTGTCCAGGGGCCACAGTAGGCAGCTGCTGGAGTCTCTGCCATTGGAGGTCCTTCTCACTGATTGGGAGGAGGGGGAGACATAGATGTAGTGAGAACTTTGGTTTCTTTAAAAACACAGAAATATTGTAAGAATAGGATAGGTTTTTGTTTTAATCCCAGGTGTGGGATATGGACCTGGTTCAGATTGTCCACAGCAGCTGACTGTGATTTGCCTCATGCTCTCGCAGGGGCATGGTTTTGAAACAACAAGAAGAAATTAGGTCTCCTGCAGCGAAGATCAAACTTGCCCCCAAGGAACTCGATGCCCCCAATCAGTAGGAAGTAGTCTAATGATGACGACACCCCCTTTCCCCAATATCCTTTTTTCTCTCCTATCTAGTGTTAGAGGGTTGAAAGGGTGGAAGAAAAAAGAGCCCACAAAGTATCCAGAAGTCTGGCTAGACATAGAGAAGAGAGAGAGAGAGACAGGAGACAGAGAGAGAGAGAGACAGAGAGAGAGAGAGAGAGAGAGAGAGAGAGAGAGAGAGAGAGAGAGAGAGGAAGGTGGTACTGGAGGAGACAGACCTCACAGTGGCCTGAAGCGGCTGGCTAGCCAGTGGGGCCCATGGATCTGTCTTTGCTTCCTTAGCACTGGGATAGACTGTATGGGTTTTGGAGATTGTCTACTCCTTATGTTTGTATGGCAAACACCTTACTAACCTACGTGTCACCCTAGCCCTCCTCATTGGTGTGTGTGTGTGCGTGTGCATGCACGCACGCATGTGCAGTATTGTTTGCATGCATACATTCAGACAAAACACATATACATAAACAAGTCTTTTAAAAAAAACCAAATAAGCCAGGCAGTGGTGGCGCACGACTTTAATCCCAGCACTTGGGAGGCAGAGGCAGGCAGATTTCTGAGTTTGAGGCCAGCCTGGTCTACAGAGTGGGTTCCGAGATAGCCAGGGCTACACAGAGAAACCCTGTCTCAAAAACAAACAAACAAACAAACAAACAAACAAATAAAAACCAAATAGGGGATTGTGAGATGGTTCAGTGGGCAAAGGAATTCTCACAAAAGCGAAGGAGAGGACAGACTTTGCAAAGTTTTCCTCTGACACATCACCATCTATGTACATACAAACACACAATAAGAAATAAAAGGTGTTTAAGTGCCAGGCAGTGGTGGCACACGCCTTTAATCCCAGCACTTGGGAGGCAGAGGCAGGCGGATTTCTGAGTTCGAGGCCAGCCTGGTCTACAGAGTGAGTTCACAGAGAAACCCTGTCTCGAAAAACCAAAAAAAAAAAAAAGGTGTTTAAGTAAAAATCAAACTGTACAGAAGGGTTTATATAAGAAGCACAGTCACTCTCCTTCTCCTTCCCTTTTCAGTGGTAAACCATTTCTCCTTGGTACTTACCAAGGTAAACACTCCTCCACAACCATTTCCTCTTGGTATTCCTTCCATATTAAGTAACGGGCCCACATACTTCCTTCGATAGAGAACATTCTCTACAGAGATCCTCCCCTTGAAGTCATCTTACTTGTTACTGTCTCCACCAACTTCTCCTTCCTCCCAGTGTGCTCAGGTCCCTAGTGTGGTTCCTCTGTCAGTCACTCTTGTCAATTCACAGATGATAATTATATAGCTCTCCTGCTAACCATGAGCAACACCAAGTGACTTCCAGTCTGCAAGCCTCCCCTCCCCCAACTCGTCACCCGCTAAAGCACCCAGTGCAGGAGCCACTAGCCATGCGTTTGCTCTCATATAAATCAAATAAAAAGAAAACCTCAGCCGGGCAGTGGTGGTGCACGCCTTTAATCCCAGCACTTGGGAGGCAGAGGCAGGCGGATTTCTGAGTTTGAGGCCAGCCTGGTCTACAGAGTGAGTTCCAGGACAGCCAGGGCTACACAGAGAAACCCTGTCTCGAAAAAAAAGAAAGAAAGAAAGAAAGAAAGAAAGAAAGAAAGAAAGAAAGAAAGAAAGAAAGAAAGAAAGAAAACCTCAGTTCCTCAGTTGTACCAGCTCAATATCTCAAGTTTCAACTTCTTCCCGTAGCACAAATGTGGGACAGGTCCATTTTCACAGAACATGCTAGTTGAATATTTTCTGTAGTTAATATTACATTCACGTTCTGTTTCTGTGTGGGTGTATGTGTGTTCATGTGTGGTGGATGTGTATGTACATAGATAGGTCTGTGTATGTGCACACAGTGTGTGTGAAGGTCAGAAGTCGCCTTCCACTTCATCTTTTAAGACAGTGAGCTCACAGATTGGACTAGAATGGCTGACTAATGCCAAGGTCTGGGACTCCCTTGTATGCCTTCCCTGGTACTAGGGTTACAGGTGCACACTGCCATGCTTGGCTTTAACATTGAGAGAGGACCTCATGCTTTTGTGGCATGTACATTACTAACTGACCATCTGCCCAGGCTCTTCCACATTCTGTTTTATCATTCCAATTGTCTTTCTTTGTTTGTTTGTTTTAGGTTTTTCGAGACAGGGTTTCTCTATGTAGCCCTAGCTGTCCTAGATCTCTTTCTATAGACCAGGTTGGCCTCAAACTCAGAGATCTTCCTGCCCCTGCCTTCTGAGGGCTAGAATTAATGGCCACAACTGTCTGTTTTCCAATAGTCTTTTGTGAGTTATTATTAGACAATATTCCAGCACTGAAGAAGGCAAGAGGCTGAGGCTGTGGGTCAGTAGGGTAGGGCTTGCCTAATACCAGTCAGTACTGGGCTCAATCCCCAGCATCACAAAAAACAGACAGAATTAATAAGATAAATTAATTAACAGGCATGGAGGCAAGTGCCTGTTCCTGCAGAGCCATCTTGCCAACCTTCTTATTCCTATCTTGAAAGGGATGGAGGCAGGATCTCAGACTGTAGCCCAGTCTACTCTTCAACCAGTGGCTATCCCCCTGCTCCAGGCTCCTGTGTACTAGAGTTATGGGTGTGAGCCACACTCCTGGCCTTTCAGAAAGTTTCTAATGGTCTTTCTTTTAATTTCATTTTTGTTATTATTTTACGTATATGGATGTTTTGCCTGCATACATATCTATGCACACATGCAAGCAGGGCCCGAGGAGGCCAGAAGGAGGTGGTTAATCTTCTGGGACAGGAGTTACAGATGGTTGTTAGCTGCCATGTAGGTGCTGGGAATTGAACCTGGGTCCTCTCAAAGAGCAGCTGGTGCTCTTAACCACTGAGCCATCTCTCCAGCTCTCTAAATGTCTTTCTTGACTCACTGTATTATCTGCCTTTAACATACTATTTTTTTCTCTCATTATTATTATTATCACTACTACCACTACCACCACCATTGCTGTTGACTGGTTCTTTGGAGTAGCCCACGTTGGTCTTGAATACGAGATTTTTCTGTCTCAGCCTTCCTTGTACTGGGACTGCAGGCACGCACACTGTGCCTGACTCCCCCCAAGTCCTTCATCTCAGCAAGTATTCTCCTGACTCTTCCATCGGTCTGCTCTCTTAGGGATCCCCTTCTCTTTCTCCTAGGTGGGACAGCTACTCCCCGGATTACATCTTCTCTTTTCTTGGCTCACTTCCTTCTTGTTGAGGGGCACATCCTCAGCTAACTTCTTAAGAAAGGCTGTGTAGGAGTTGGATTTTCTGAGGCCTGTCTGATTAATGCCTTTCGCCCTCACCTTCGCCATTTAATTTATGGTTTGTCTGGACACGGGATTCTAGTTCATGAGTTGGCTTTTCTGAGAACTTGAGAATTATTACATCACAGATACGGACCTGCATTGAATTCTCCTATCTTTCCTATATGTGTTTTGTGTTTTCCTCTAGGTAACCTGAAAATATGCTCTTTCTCTTTGCTTTTCCGAAATTTTACAATGCCATATCTAGGTATGAATTGCGAGTTCCCTCTTTTGCTTATTGTGCTGAGCATTCAGTGAGGTCTAAAAACTGCTGCCCACCAGAGCCTGAAATGCACGCTTTTAACCTTCGCCATACTTTTGGAGAGGGTGTTGGGATTCTTAGACTGGTGTTTGTGTGCGCGTGCGCGAGTGCGCGTGCGCACATGCGTGTGTGTGTGTGTGTGTGTGTGTGTGTGTGTGTGTGTGTGTGTATGTGTGTGTGTGTGTGCATGTGGGTGTGGGTGTGTGCGTGCATGTGTTCATATGCACACACGTGGAGGCCAGAGGTTGATATTGAGCATCTTCCTCAGTTACTTTCCTCATTGTTTTTTGAGGTAGCATCTTTCACTGAATCTAGAGCTCACCCATTTGTCTAGATTAGCTGGCCAGAAAACTCCAGGGATTTTATGGTGTCTACCTCCCCAGCACAGGCCTGTTTGTTTGCTTTTTGTTTTGCTTTTCAAGATAGGATCTCTCTATGTACCCCTGGCTGTCCTGGAACTTGTTCCATAGACCAGGCTGGCCTGAACTCACAGATATCCACCTGCCCCTGCCTCCCACGTGCTGGAATTAAAGGTGTGCGCCACCACTGCCCGGCTGCCCCTGGGTTTTAATGTAAATGCTGGGGATCTTAACCCTAGTCCTCATGTCTACATGGCAAGCACTTCAGCCACTGAGCCATCTTCCCAGCCCCCCTCCCACATTGATTTCTATGTCTCCATTTCTCTTGTTATTTATGCCTGCTTAAAAAAAAATATTTAATGTATATGAGTATGCTGTGGCTGCCTTCAGACTCACAAGAAGAAGGCATCAGATCCCATTACAGATGGTTGTGAGCCACCATGTGGTTGCTGGGAATTGAACTCAGGACCTCTGGAAGAGCAGTCAGTGCTCTTAACCGCTGAGCCATCTCTCCAGCTTCACCCCTGTTTTTATTCTGTTTTCTAAGAGTCTGCTTTATCTTTATTTTCTAATACTTTTGGTGAATTAAACAAATTAACAAACGTATTGTTTTTTTTCTGAGACAGGGTCTCACAACATAGTCCAGGTTGCTCTAGAATACACAATCCTTCTGCCTCTACCTCCTCAGTGCTAGGGTGACAGACCCGAGTGTGTGTGGTCAGCGGACAGCTGTCAAGAACTGGCTCTCTCCTTCCACCGTGGCTCTGGGGCCTCTGTCTCAGGTTTTATCAGGCTTGTGCTTCGAGTGTCTTTGTCCACCCTCCTTAAATTATTTGTTAATTTTCTCCAAGCCGACCTTGCTCCCTTTTTGCTTTTCATGTGTGAATTTGATGCAAAAGATTTTAGTTGCTGGATGACTCCAGCAACCTGCTGATTTTTATGGAACCTGAGAGCAGTGGTGTGGGGACTCCAGAGCTGCGTGAAAGCAATGCACACGCGGGTGTGAGTCCATGTCTGTGGAGGTACACATGTGTGCTACCTCTCTAGGTGACCAAAGGCCTAGTGTGCTTTACATGTCTTCCATCTCAGTGAGCTTAGAGTTTGGAGTCAACTCTGGCGAGCTCAGCCTCTGGTACCCAGAATAGCTGCCCCTGGCTGTACCCAGTGGCCCAGACGTGGAAGTGCAACATGGAGGGAGGTGAAGGCATGTGGCCACTTCTTGGTAGTCCGCATTTCCCCTCCCTTCTTTCAGTCCCTTCTCAGCTTGTGAGCTAGGAGAGATGGGGGAACCTCTTCTTACCACAATGGGAGACAGAGAGCAGTTCTTGAAGTGAGAGCATAGATTATTGCCAGAGAACTCTGCTGTTTATACACCGTCTGTCTTTAGTGGCCAAGCAGTACCGCTGGCCCTCAATTTCCCCTTCTGTAACATGGGACATGTAATTAGTGACAGTATGAGGTCACTAACAGAAGGAAGCAAGTTCACATATGGGAAGGTCTAGAACCCTAGAGTGGAGTAGTCTTCAAGCCCGGTCTCCACACTCCTTCCGGTCCATCCTTCCTTTCCACCCCAGTCCTCCCTCCCAGCCCTATTCTTACCGAATCAGTTCCAACACCCTCCTTTTCATGGCCTGGACCAGGTCTCTCTGCCCTTCAAGATCCTTCTGATACATGATGTCCCTCCTCTCAGCCTCCTGCTGCTTCTGACCCAGCATCGCTTGCAACAGAGCTCTTTCTTCCTGACATCTGGAAACAGGGGGAGACTCAGTTTTGAGGAGGAAGGCTCAGAACCTGTGATGGATTCGAATCCCTGGGGAAGCTGGAGTCTACATACATATAGGTACAGTATTTATATACCACACACATATAGAGGCATGTAATATACCATATACACCACATATTGTACACACTACAAACATCTACCACTACTCGAACACATACACACACACACACTATGTATACAAACTGAGCACTGAGATAGATTCAGCAATCAGAGAGAAATAGAAAAGGGCCTAACCTTGAGCATCCTTGTAGCAGGCACTACTGAACATTTCCCACTCTCTTTCTTGCCCTCCCCCTCCCTCCCCTTCCCCCTTTCCCTTCTTCTCCTCCCTTCTCTTTAACATTTTCACTTTAAAACATAACTCTCTGGGAAGGCTCAGCTATTGGAGGCCTATCTTGGAAAGAGTGTGAATGCCTAGGAATCTGGGCTGGGAACACCACCACCAGCTGGGAACAACTGGGTGTAGAGGGAGCAGTGGAGGCCTTGAGGTGGTTAGGCCTTACTTTAAAGTATTTTTAGGAGGTATATTACATTGTCTTTTAAAAAGCAATAAGAAAAATATGGCTGTCCTAAGTTTCTCTATCTATTTTGGGTTTGGAACTGCCTCAGTTCTATTTTTGCCGTTTCTTGTTGTTGTTAGTGGTTTTCTAGAAGGTTCCAAGAAGTTTACTAAATTGAAAATAAAATGGTCCAAGCTTTTCACTCCATGGTTTTGTTGGGAATGTATACGACCAGCAAGGGGTGAGTAGCTGCTGGTGAGTCAAATCCAGGGCCTTGTGCATGCCTGGCAGGCACTTAATCAATTGAGCTACACCCCAGCTATTGAACTATTGATTTTAAAGTCTACCCATTTAGCAGGCCCCAAAGCTGGGTGCACCTTCAAATCTCACCAAGAATGGAACTTCCAAAAGACCCATGAAAGGCTCTCACCAGGCCTTCTCTGGACTTTTCTTAGTTGCTGACTTTCAGCCTTCCTGTAGAGGGCGCTAGTCAACATTTAGTTCTCTTGCTTGGTGATCCTCTGGGACTGTCATGGGGTGTGAGCATTACTTGGGTGGGAGGGAAACCTATCAGGCCCCTACTGTGTGCTGGTGGCTGCACCCAAGGCTCCTGTGGGACTTAAGGTAATTAAGTCAAGTTTTGTGACAGAGCCTGCCAGAGGCTGAAACAGAGACTAGAGGAGGTGCTGGGGAGTCATTTGAGGCATCATGGCATTGAAGTCAGACATGCAAGTCTGCAAGTTGGAGTGGTCAGCCTGCCTGAGTGACTGAAAGGAGGCGACTGAGGCTGGGATCCTAGGAAGAGGGCAAGAAACACAAGATGCAGTAGGGGTGGGGGCAGGGGGCAGAAGAAGCCACTGAAATATTGCAAACAGGGTTGTCAGGAGTAGATGTGGGAGGAGCAGGGTGTCTTGAGCCCCTAGTATATGCCAGGCATTGGGCTGAGGCTCCATGGTTCATTTCAATTTCACAGGGTCATCAGATGGGCAGTATAAGCCTCGTTTTACAAGACAGAAAAGTAGAGTCTCCAAGAGGGTATATGATTCTAGCCTAGGGTCACACAGCATGTGAGAGAAGTCAAAGTCTGGACATGGGCCTGGATTCTTTTGTCTTCTCACCCTTTCAGTCACTTGGGACCCTCATCGCCAATGCTGAGTGGGCAGCAGGTGAGAGAGAGCAAGTGGTTTCCTGTAAAGTCTCTCCTGTCTTTAGGATAGACTTGCTTTTGTTCACTGTACATTGGTCCCCTATCCACTCAAGATCACATAGGTACAGCAGGCATGGCTAGTAGAGAGAATGTGCCCGTGGAATTTGAACTGGGTGGTGGTGAACCCTTGTCACTGACTGGATGCCCATGGCCCCTTTGCCAAGTGGTGGGTTCAATGCTTGGCTCCTGGGTCTGGGCAGTGGTTGCTTTCTAGACTGGGAAGTTGATACCCCATCTGTAGTCCGACATGAATCGCCACTAACTCCCAGGCCACCTTCTCTCCAGCACATCACACCTGACTTCTTGCTCAAAGACCTGACTTAGAACTCTGACAGGTGTCCCAGACTTTACAGGTTCAAAGCTCTGCTCCTGCACTTTTCACACAAGCTTGTCCACTCCAATCTTCCCACCCCTGAGGATAGTCGTTCCTGACTCTTTCTCTCAGACCTACAGCCAGTCTCTCAGGAAGTCCTGCTTCAAAATTTACCCACAAATGAACAGCTACATCCTCTCTATCTATCACCAGCCCAGGCCAAATACCCCCAATTAGCCTTGCCTCCGCTGTGATGGCTAGTTTTATGTCAGCTTGGCACTGAGCTAGGATTGTACAGGAAGAAATCTTTCTTACTTGATATTAGATGTGTCAGGGCCCAGATCACTGTAGGTGGTTGTGGGGCAGTGATTTATGTCAGGCAATCTAATGCCCGGTTGAGCATAGGCTAGAAGCTCTGGGAGACCCGGTGAAAAATTCCACAAACAGTGGAACCTACACCAGGGACCAGAATTCATGCTTCTGGCCAACGCTCCTGGGAGATTCCCCATAGCAATCACGACCCCTGTATAGAGAGAGGCCTGGCATGTGAAACTTGTGTAGAAAGCAACCCTGAGTCCTGGGCAAGGCAAATGAGGCAACAAATAGGGCTCCCAAGCTGGCCAATGGAAAGTATCAACTACCAAGCCCCGTCTCCTCCTCTCAGAACTATAAATAGAGCACATTGACCCGAGTAGCTCTCTCTCTCCCCTCCTTCTCCACCCGCCTGCCCCGGGAGCACTGCCCTCCATCCAGAACGAATAAAGATAAAAACTATTTTGGCGTCGGAGGACTTTTGTCTAAGGGAGCTGTGACTCTTGGGTTCTCGAGGAGACCGGCTCTATAGCGAGCAGAGCGCTCTTAACAGTGATGGGCACTGGGCACCGCGGGAAGTGTGCAACGGTCAAGCCTTGGTGCCTTGGCGCCTTGGCAAGGGGCGAGAGTGCTCGTGGCTGGTCTCTATCCGTGCCCCCTCCCTACATTGCTTTGGAGGCACGCAGCGGCAGCAGCTGAGGTGACTTGGGCACCAAGTCGGCAGATACCCCTGCATCGAGGTTGGGGGTGCTCAACCCCGGCGTCTCACCCCCGAGGCATCAGGCTCCGCGGATGCTACGCAGCGACAAGGAGGGCCGCTGTAGTGAGCCTTGAAGCCTAGGGTGTGCTGACCCAACACCGGATCCGGGGGACCCACCCATGCCTGTGCTTCCCCCAACGGGAGAGAGTACAGCAGGTGGTGCCATCTCTGGGCAGGTGGTCCTGGATGGTACAGAAAGCAGGCTGGGCCCAGTGGTGGTGGCACACACCTTTAATCCCAGCACTCCGGGCAGAGGCAGACATATCTCTTAGTTTGAGGCCAGCCTGGTCTACAGAGTGAGTTCTAGGATAGGCAGTGCTACTCAGAGAAACTTTGTCTCAAAAAGAAAGAAAGAAAGAAAGAAAGAAAGAAAGAAAGAAAGAAAGAAAGAAAGAAAGAAAGAAAGAAAAGAAAAGGCAGAGCCGGGCAGTGGTGGCACATACCTTTAATCCCAGCACTTGGGAGGCAGAGGCAGGAGGATTTCTGAGTTTGAGGCCAACCTGGTCTACAGAGTGAGTTCCAGGACAGCCAGGGCTACACAGAGAAACCCTGTCTCAAAAAAAAAAAAAAAAGAAAAAGAAAAGAAAAAAGAAAAAGAAAAAGAAAAGGCAGCAATCAGCTGAGCAAACATGAGTGAGCAAGTCAGTAAGCAGCACTCCCTCCAAGGCCTCTGCATCAGTTCCTGCCTCCAGTTCCTGCTCTACCTTCCCTTAGTAATGTCCTGTTCTGTGGAACTATGAGCTGAAATAAACCCTTCCCTCCTCAAGTTTCTTGGCATCATGTTGTTTTATCCAGCAATGGAAACCCTAACTAAGACATCTGTCTATAGAGATGCTGTCTGGAAAGAAGGCCTCCTGGGAGCTGCTGATGTTTGCGTAGACTCTAAGGGAAGGAGGAACACACATAGGAAAGAGCTGGATGGAAGACCCTGAGGTGGGAATGGGCATAGCAGGTTACAGGAACATGATGGAGGTCATTTTGGCCCAAGTGGGTGAGGGAAGAACCTTCTAGTCTTGTTCCATAGGCCCTTTAAAATAAGGTCGGCCTGGACTAGTCTAAGAACTGAAAGTAAATTGCAGAATGACTGCTAATGGAAACAGGAGTTCTTTAGGGGGTGACACTGATGTTCAAAAATTGACTGTGCTGGTGGCTACACAGCTTTGTCAATATATTAAAAACTTCTGAATTAAACACACACACACACACACACACACACACACACACACACACACACACACACACACTCATGCCCTTCTTCTGCTTGGACTCTATAATGGCTCCCTTCTTACTTTGATTCAAAGCCAGGGTTATTTTGATGACTTCCCAAGCTCCCTCTAAGCTGCACCCATTGTCCATGAGAACTTCTCTCTCTCTCTCTCCTGACTGGGCTCAAAATGACTCTCATGATTCTCTTTGAATCTGCTGTGCAATCCCCACCTCTGGACCTTAGTTCCTGTTCTGCCCCACCTGCCAGGAGCATCTTTCTAGCTGGTTCCAGCAGGCTAGCTCCTTACTTCCTTCAGGTCTTTATGTAAATGTCATAGCTCCTGAGAGGCCCACAGTGGCCATGCTACCCGCTTTAAACATCATGGTGATTGCTTCTCACTCTCCTTCTCTATCTTTTCTCCTTAGAACTGTACTCTGGGCTGGAGAGGTGGCTTTGCAGGGAAAGGCACTTGTTGCCAAGACTCATACCCTGAGTTCAGGCACTGGGACCCACATGGTGAAGGAGAAAACTGATGACTCTTACTGGTTGTTGACTGATAGTTGTTACTGGCACAAGCACACCCACACTTAGGCTCATGTGCACTCATCTTCCACATTTATGCATAGATAGATGATAGATAGATAGATAGACAGATAGACAGATGGATAGATAGGTAGGTAGATAGATAGGCAGACAGATAGATGATAGATAGAAGATAGATAGACAGACAGACAGATAGATGATAGATAGATAGGTAGGTGATAGATGACAGATAGATAAATAGGTAGGTAGATAGACAGACAGATAGTTGATAGATGAATAGATAAATAAACAGACAAACAGATAGATGATAGAAAGATAGGTGATAGACAGATAGATGATAGGTAGGTAGATAGATGGTTGATAGATAGATAGATAAGTAGATAGATAGATAGATAGATAGATAGATAGATAGGTAGATAGATAGGTAGATAGATAGATGATAGATAGATAGATAATAGGTAGGTAGGTAGATAGATGGTTGATAGATAGACAGATGGATAGATAAGTAGATAGACAGACAGACAGATAGATAGATGATAGAAAGATAGAAAGATGATAGGTAGATAGATAGATAGAAGATAGATAGAAGTAGTGATGATAGTAAGCCCACTACATGCTCTGTAGTACACTTGCAGATCCTGCTTACTGCCTGCCCCGTGCTGAGAGCAACACAAAGACAGAGATTTTGTGTCTTTCCTACAAGAGTAATTTGGGTTTAGAACAGGGTGCCTTAAGTATTTAGGAATGATTGAATGACAGGTGGCAGGGTGACAGGGGTCTGTGAGGCAGTGCCCACAGATACTAGGACATCTCTCTGGTGCCTCTTAGCCACCAGCTTTTCTTGAAGCCACAGAGGCTCTTGCATGGCCAAGGCCCCCATTTTCAATGAGTGTTTGAATCATGGGAGTATTTTCTGGTCACAGCAGCAGTTTGGGTCGTGAGCATTGGGGGGAGTCCAAGGGGCCTTGAGTTGGATTCTGGGCTCCTGGATCTGGCTCAGCTGTTCAAAAGACAGATGGAGAACTTCCCAGTGATTCAGTATGATTCACAGGCACTCAGCCTAAGACTGTTCCCTGACGTGGCTTGGAGAAGGTGTCATGGTGTTTTCTAGAGACAGGCAGTATGCAAACCCTGGGCCCGTGAAGACCAAAGGCAGATTCAAGGAGATCTTTGCATGGAGTAGACTTTTTTTTTCCCGAGACAGGGTTTCTCTATGTAGCCCTGGCTGTCCTGGAACTCACTCTGTAGACCAGGCTGGCTTCAAACTCAGAAATCCGCCTGCCTCTGCCTCCCGAGTGCTGGGATTAAAGGCGTGGCCACCACTGCCAGGCTGGAGTAGACTTTTAAAACAGGAAGAGTTGTGACAGATAATGCCTTTGGGGCCTTGAGGTCAAGGCAAAGAAGCTATTTGGAGCTATTTGGTAGAAAGAGACAGGGAGAATGGACTATGGTCAGCTCTCTGTATCTGTGTCTCTGGTTTTAACCAACCACGAACCAAAAGTGTTTGGGAAACAAAAATAAACAAACAAACAAATAACCTACACTGCACTCTTGAACACGTCCAGATGTTTTTTCCTTCTCATGGTTCCTTATACTATGTAGTGGTACAAATGTTTTCACAGCATAGGACCAGGGAGGGTGTCCTGTGGTCCTGTGACGACTATGCACTATCTTTATGCAAAGCACTTGAATAGCCAGGGGTTTGGTTTCACTTGGGCTCCTGGAACTAACCTCCTGCTGATAGAGAAGACTGTTAAAAAGCAAAAACAAAAAAACCAAAACCAAAACCAAAACCTGGGCTGGGGAGGTAGCTTTGGAGGCAGAGTGCTTACCTAGCAGGCACAATGCCTTGGTTTGATCCCTAGAATCATATAAACTGGGTCAGGAGGATAAGACACTCAAGGCTGTCCTCTGTTTTTGGGATAACCTGAGCTACATACCAAAACAAAGTTGGCTGAGGAAGCTGGGTTTGGTGGGACAGTCCTACAGTCTCAGCACTGAGAGACTTGCAGATTGCAGATCAGTTTGAGCTCCATAAGAAGATTAAATAATAAACAACGAAAAGAACAAGAGAACTCACTGTTGCAGTCTGCTGCAGGGCTTGGCTCTCAGGTCCTCTCTGCTAACAGGCTGACACTGGGGTGGACTATGTGGCGTGCTCAGAACTGAGTAAGTTTTGGGTGAATGACAGGCGTTGTTATGGTTATCAGGAGGCCCCAAAAAGATTGAAAAGGTTGTATAACAAGGAATAAAAAAAATGAGGAACAATGCCAGGCATAGTGGTTGATGACTGTAATCCCAGCACCCAGGAGGCTGAGGCAGGAGAATTGTCATAAGTTCCAGGACAACCTGGGCTACACAGTGGAATCCTATCTTTAAACACTGCAGGAGGGAGATAGATTTGGAAGCATGCTGGAGTCAGAGTAGATTAAAAAGGCAGCAGAAGGGGCAGCAGGGGTCAAGGTCAAGCAGGGACAGGAACAGGGGTATCTCTTGGGGTCCTGGGGTGGGGCCTGGGGAGGAGAGGAACTGTTAGCTTTACAGGATCAGAAAAGATGCCTAGGATGGCACTGGCCTCAGTATCCTGGAGTAGTGCCCAGCATAAGCTGGGTACACTGAGAACTCAGGAGTCCTGGAGCCTAGGCCCTTGCTGGTGTTGCCAAGATTACCTGCTGAGCTGCTCCCGGAGCACCCGTAGTTTTCCTTCCTGTGCCCGCAGCTGCTCCTGGAACTGGGCTTGTTCCTCTGCTAGCTGGAGCCCACACCCGGGGTCCTGAGGAGAAAATGGGGAAGGAAGAGCTGAAAGAGGAAGACAGAAACCCCAGCCCTAGGCTCATCTGATGAACTTTCTTATAAGGCTATAGCCATGCTTCTGGGAGCTGAGTGAGCCCGGGGTTACCATTTCTTCTCTTCCAAAAATTGCCAGGTTCATGGACCTGGAAGATTCTGGCTAGGAAGGGGGCTGAGGGACATCTTGGGAGCCATCTTTGGGGACTTCTGGGAAAAGCATGTCAAAACTAGATGAGGGTGTGTAAAGCAACAGAGTTTGGATACTGGGAGACCTCTGCCGTGGTAAGGGAACCTGAAGTCTGTGATTTCTCGGAAGACTTGCTGGGCTGTGGTCCCTAACTCAAATGTTGGCATGGCTGGGCAGGAGGTGCTGATGAATGAAGTAGGCCTAGTAGGAAGCAGTCATAGGAAGGGGCATTCTGTGAGCTGAAGACTGTGTGGCCTTCAAAGAGCATCCCCAAATAGTAGCTCTGAGAGGGCGAGCCAAAATTGGCTTGCAGAGCTCTGTGTGATGGCATATACCAACAATCTCAGGATTTAGGGGTCAGAGGCACGAGGATTAGGAATTCAAAAACAGCCTGGCTACATAGCAAATTTGAGGTCAGCCTGAGTTACAGAAGGTATTTTCACAAGCAAACAACCTCTTACACTGATCTGTGGGCTGGAATGGCCACAGGCTATCTCTGTACACCCCTAGCTTCAGATCAGGCTAGAGAGGAGACAATGGATCACCTTGATCACCTCCTGCTGCAAGGGCACTTCTGCTTGACCCTCTTGCATGGTTACATTGGTCACTCCTGTCCACGCTTGTGGTTTCTTAGTGGTGGAATCTTTCCTTGATCCCAGGACCCAGGATTGCCCGAGGATACCAGGCTGATCCCACCCACGCCTGTATCCTAACTCTACATCTTCTTCCCTTCCTTGAAGGCTGGGGGCCGGCAGCCCCTGGTCATGATTCCAATCTGCTGCCCCTTTCTGGATCCCTTCTGTTGTTCTCTGACCTTCTGTCCCTGGCAGACTTCCTTTCCCTTCATCTTTCCTTCCTGTCAGCTGCATTTGAACATCCTTAGCCCTGCCCCCCTGTTGCTGGATGCTGGCTGTTGGGTTTTCCAGGAACTTCCTGGTCTTTGGGCCTCCCTCCTGGTCTAGCTGAAATCCCTCCCTTTCTGTTTCCCAAATGCTCTGGGGACAACTGAGGCTTCTGGTATCCTCTCTCTTCTCTTCCAGAAAGGTGGGAAGATGGCTATTCTGCAAGGGGGTACGGAGGTTAGGTGAGCCGTCTTCTCTGGTTGCATCTTGCAGACAGCTGGTTCCTCCAGTGTCGGGTTCCTGCAGCTGTTCTTCCCTGGAGTGTCTCACCTATAGAGAAGTCCCATTTCAGTGTCTGGTCATTGATCTGGGACATAGGAGAGGATAAAGCCCTGTTTGCTTCTTATTGGATTCTGACGCCTCCTACTGGGAAAGTTGTCAGAGCAGAGATAATCTCAGCCAGCACTCCATAGAACCCACAAATCTAAGCTGAGAACAGCAGGTATCTCAGCTGCTCCTCTGCATGCCTCCAGCCATAGGGGCTCCCTCTTTCACCTGGGTTGATCTTGTTCCCCCCTGAATTCCTCCACCTTCTCCTTTCACCTTTTCTCCTGTACTTGATTTTGTCTTTTTGCATTCTCATCTATAAAAAGGGAACAAGAAATCTTGGTTTGTAAAATGGTGATGGAATCTTAAACAGACTAATGTTCAGGGTAGAGCTCTTGTCTAGTGTGTGTGGCCCTAGATTTGATCCTCAACACAGCAGGAGCAGGGGAGTCTTCTCTGTGCTCCTGTTTTCCCTTGGCCATGTCAATGGCCTCCTTTGATACCAGGGGAGTTGTTGACTCCAGGACCTCAAGAGGGTGCTCAAAAGCTTGGGTACTGGAGACTCTTCTATAGCATGGTGTAGGATTTGAATATAACCAATGCATATCCTCCCATGTGCTTAAGTCCTTTTCAGATGGCTTTAATATTCCACATGGTGTCAATGCTTTGTAAGTAGTTATTATACTGCCTTGTTTGGGGAACATTGAGGGGAAGAGAATGCACAGTGTTCAGAACCAATGCAATAAATTCTTTTCTAAATATTTTGTATGTGTGGCTGGTTGACTCTAGGGATGCAGAACCCACAGATGTGAGTGGTTAACTGCACACTTAGCATAGATTGCAATGTGTTCCTGATTCTGTCTCCATGAACAGGCCTTGAACTCTTTCAAGGTCTGAGACTGAGTCCTAAACGATGCCATATCTGGTGTCTGGAAGCTCGTGGAATGATGACAACCTTAAGCTGCCACTTCAGAATGGCACAGGAGCCTGGAGCCTTGTGCTTAGCATCATGCGGGTTGTCTCAAGTCTACACAATTGTCCTATGAGGCAGGGCAGGAACTTGCCCAAGGACCTTCAGGTGTTTAGAAAGGGTCAGAGCTGAACTGTGAATTAACTGGGAAATCAAGCACTTTAGTAGCTCCTTTAACCGGCATAGGCCAATTTGAATACCTAGTTCAGGGTTTCAGTAGATGCGTGCTCCCTGATGTGTTTCCTGCAAGCCTCCAACCATCTCTATTGTCCGCCCCTCCTGAGAGCCCCAATGACTCCTACAGATGGCACCAGTGCTCTCCCGTCCTCCTTATTGCACTTCCCTGGGAACAAGACTCCTTACCCCTTCCTGTCTGCTGCTACACACACTGCTTCCACCTCTGTCCCCACAGGAGGGGGACAGAGCTCTCTGCATACCCGCAGGAGGTCCTGCTCAACTTGAGAGTTCCAATAGATGGTCAAGAAGCAAGTCAGGTTAAGGCAGACAGAGGTACCTCATCTGGAAAAGCTTTGGGTTTTCTGCGTCTTCTTTCTTGGGTCCAGCTGGGACTGGAACAGTGGGACCTGGAGCCAAGAGGCAGGACATCTGGGGCTTTAGTTGGCCTGGTCTTCTAGTGGAGGCTGCCCCAGCTTCCAAACCACTTCCAGCCTGCTGCACTTCCTGTTTTTCCCCTCCCCCCTGAGTGGTTCCTGGTCACCATCTAGCCAGCCATGCCTTGCTTCCTCTACACATCCGTTGCATCCCAGCACCCTGTCACCTATCCATCCTTCTCACTCTCTACTTGGACCAATTAGTCTTTAGCAGCATAGCCTAGCTTGAGATAATACTGAGGAAAGAGAAGGCTGGAGAGTGGGGATCAAGAAGGGGGAGAGGCAGCTTCCAAGGCGGGGAAGCAACCAACATTTCTACACAGCTGTGATACCTATGAACCACAAGAACTCATGTACAGACGGAGTGGGTTGTCATGGTAACCTTACCAGTGTAGTAGTGCTACATACACCTTGGTGGGAACCAACAGCTCTCTAGTTGGAATTAAGACATGCTTAACAGAGGGAAAGCATGCCTGGTACTGGAAACCTAGGCCACTACCCAGAGGTAGGTGAAGTCATGAATTCTGGAGAAGAACCTATAACCACTACTTTACTAAACCAGCATAATCCCTAACTACATCCTAAATATTTGTCTGTATAGCCACAGATCAGTTTAGTCTTCACCCCTCACTAAGGAAAGTTCTCTTTGCTGCAGATGGAGACCATTATAGAAAACCATAACCAATCAAAATGCAGAGTTGTGGGGCCCTGTCCCAACTGATACATATGTAGTCTGACTACACGTGAGTCTCAGGGATCACTGCAGAAGAGGGGGTTGAAAAATGAGCCAGAGGATCAGGGCGTTGGCCATGAGATTGTATCCTCTAGAAATGTCAGAATCTATACCTATAAAGTCTCACCAACATGACAACCTAAATATGAGCCCAACAAGGACAGCAACGACAGACATGCTAACACAGATGGGGGAAGCTCACGATGTTCCAACAAGACAAAAGGAACTGTAGGGAACTAAGGAAAGCTAAGAGCAGGAGAAACAGTCTTCCCCAGGGAAGAATGCACTAATATCAAATGGTTAGTCATGAAAACATACCTACAAGTAACATTATACAGACTGAGTGGGGTGTGTGTGTGTGTGTGTGTGTGTGTGTGTACAAGTAATGGAAAAAAGAGCTCATGAATTTGGAGGAGTGCAAGGGGGAGGTTTGGAGGTAGAAAAGGGAAGGGGAAACCAATGTGATTATAACCTCAAAATGTAACTTAAAAAGGGGAGGGAAGAGTGGCTTGGTTGGAGGCTGAGAGCCTGCTCACTCTGAGAACATGGGCCAGGCTTCGTCCAGGTCTGGCCGCTGCAGGTCCAGGTTGAAGACAACTCCATTGAGGGAATAGAGAGAGTCCAAGATGTCTTCCTGGAACTTAGGGCACAACAGAGGGCTCCGAGGGCCATACCATTCCCTGTGTGAAGAGGGACCAACACATCTTGCCATTGCTACCCTTGACCTCTGAGAATCAGTGTGTCACAGGGGACCTTCCTAGGCAGATTGTGGCTGAGCTCAGCCTTAGAGGGCAGAGGCCCAAGTATGCCAATCTGCATGCAGGACTCTAAGGCCCTTTCTCCTTGCTGACATTCATTCTCTTCTCCCTAACGGTCAGTCATCCATTTAGCAGTAAAGGAGGGTAGTGGGTTCAAGTACCGTATATGGGATGATGGCCTGGCAAACCCACCTGGTGAGTTGTGGGTTCAGGAGGCACAGCTGCATCGACTCAGCCAGCTGTCCATGGGCAAGGCAGAGTCGGATAAAGGCACGGCCTTTTCCTAGGGAAGTCTTCAGCTGCAGGGTGTGGGGAGGGCCAAAGAGAGGGTGAAATCAGGGTGGGGTGAAATGAGAAAGAGAATACAGAGGGGACAACAGTGAGGGAGAAAGAGTGGGCCAAGGGCGGAGGAGAAATGTGAGGCTGGAGGTGAAACCAGGACTAATGAGAGGTCCTCACCTCTCAGGGGAAAAGCCCCGTTAGTGGAGCAGGTGACAAGGGGCCTAGGGAAGGCCTGGACAAAGTCCAACTGCTATCCCCTGCTCCCATTACCTTGTCCTGTGAGCATATGAAGCTCATCTGCTCTGTGTATCCCCGCTGCCGTCGAAGGGCAGTGAACAGGAAGTCCCAGTAATCCTTCCGAGCCCCCAGGAAGCTCCTCTGCTCTTTCTGGTCAAACTGGGACCAAGATGAGAGAAAGGAACATATGTCAGTGGCTCCTTCTGGAACCTACCTAGCACTGTGGCATGCTGGGAAGGCACATGGGAGAAGAAAGGGCTCCTGTAGACAGGCCTTTTTGTTGGGGGATCTTCCTCTGCCCTTCCTGGGTGTGTGATAGGGACAAGAAAATCTCTCTGAGCCTGAATTCACACTCATTCATTCACAAACACTGAGCACTTTAGTATGCGCAGGCCCTGATCTAAGGCCTGTGAACAATGAACAAGGCCTGCAGGAACCAACCTCAGACAGCTTACATCTTGTTAGGGAAGTCAGAGGATGAGGAAGATAAATTCTCAAAGCATACAGCATGTTAGATAGTGATGATGGCTGTGGAGAAAAAAAAGAAAGAAGAGAAGAGAAGAGAAGAGAAGAGAAGAGAAGAGAAGAGAAGAGAAGAGAAGAGAAGAGAGAATGTCTGAAATTTTAGCCCAAGGAAGCCTCCATACTTGAGGGCCATATGAACTGATGTCATGTACATATCTAGGGAATAGCATTCCAGATAAAGGAAATGAAAGGTAAAGGCCCCGAGACAGGTGCAATGCTGGTGGGCTATGGGAAGTGGAGACAGTGTAGTAAGAAGTGCAGCTCACTGTCTAGATGTCAGAGGAGGAAAAGGAGGTATATTTATGTTTATATAATCAAATACCTCAGGAGATAAAAGAGGATCAGTCCTAGATTCTGGGAGAAAGCTTATGTCATGAAAGACTTGCTCACTGAGAAAGCAGACAGTGCCTGATAATGGAGGAAGACAGTGGCTTGGGTGTGCATCTGGGAGAGGTTCCCAGAGTACGGAAAGCTAAGGGACCGGCAGGGGCAGAGAGGGAAGGTGGACGGTCCCACCTGCAGTAGCTCTTCCAGGCAGCCACAGAGTCTGTGTAGCTCAGCGCTGGTGTCTGTCACTGGCCCCTGCCCATCCTCATATCCCTGGAGGATGGCAGAGACTGCATCTGTGAGGAGGGTGGTAGAGCGCAGACATCAGGGAGCCAGGCCTATAAGGGAGATGCTCTCCAGACCCCTCTTGGCTCCTGAACTCAGCCCCAGGGAAATCTCGCAGGGTATACTCACTTTTCAGGTTCCTGCTGATCTGGAGGATGGTCCCCCTGTCTGCCATGAAGTCTTGAAAGTGATGGATTCCCTGGGATTCTCTGGGTTCAGCTGCTGGCTTTCCTTACCTACAGACGGGATGAGAATCTAGACTTGAGAGAGTGAGAGCATACCAGGGTCACACAATGAGTGAACTCGCAGAAGGAAGCACCATTCTTTCTTCCTTCTTTTCCCTTCTTCTTCTTCTTCTTCTTCTTCTTCTTCTTCTTCTTCTTCTTCTTCTTCTTCTTCTTCTTCTTCTTCTTCTTCTTCTTCATCATCATCCTCTCTCTCTCTCTCCCTCCCTCCCTCTCTCTCTCTCTCTCTCCCTCCCTCTCTCTCTCTCTCTCCTCTCTCTGTTTCCACTGCCTCTGTTTCTCTCTCTGTGTTCCTCTGTCTGTCTCTGTCTCTGTCTCTCTGTCTCTGAGACAGGATTTCTCTGTGTAGCCCTGGTTGTCCTGGAACTTGCTCTGTACTCTGTCTCTGTTTCTCTCTGTCTCTCTCTGTCTCTGTCTCTGTCTCTGTCTGTCTCTCTCTGTCTGTCTCTGTCTCCCTTTCTCTCCCCCCCCCCTTCTCTCTGAGACGGGGTTTCCTCTGTGTAGCCCTGGCTGTCCTGGTGTCCTGGAACTTACTCTGTAGACCAGGCTGGACTCTGCCTACCGAGTGCTGGCATCAAACGCATGCTCCACCACCACCTGGCTGCTACTTATGTCTTGAAGACTGATGTATAAAGATGTGAATGTGGCCTCCACTTATGGAGCCATCACTGGTGTTGGTCACCCTGACCATTGCTGACATATTTGTCTCCTTCGGTTCCCTTAGTAGCCTCCAGAGCGGTAACTGGGCACAGAGAGGGTAAATCTCAATCCAGTATCACAAAGCTGGAAGCTGAACTCAAATTTCCTTAGGAGTCGAACAGAATGCCTATGCCATGGGGACAGCCAGCTGGGGAACTGTCACCTCCTTTCCCCTTGGTATCCTCTGAGCCTCAGCAGCATGTCATTGCCTTGGGACCCACATTCATCCTTTCCAGGGCCCCAGCTGAGTGGAAAATGTATGTTTCCTGGGAAAGCATGCAGAAGTAGACAGAGGGTACAGCGTTGGGACTGAACCCAGTGTTGGGTGTGGAGAGCAGGGTGCCTGGTTTGAACCCACCAACCTCTCTTGTAGGACTCTACTTCTGTCTCCCAAAGGTCCTGGGACTCAGAGAGGGATACTGTTGCCCTTGAGGGATGACGAGCTTAAACTGAGATCCTGGCATCAAAGCCAGGTCAGGCGTCCAGCCCCCCAGACAGGAGTGATGGTGTTTGTGGGTGGGGTAGCTGTCCTGTGGCAGTGGATCATGGGGGAAGGAAAGGAAAAGGAAGAGACGCTAGGACAGCAGTGTATGGAGCCCAGGACAAGGAGTCAGAAGACAAAGCTCCCATCCTGGACTGGTCCCTCTTTCTTAGGCTCCACTTTCCTCATCTGTAAACCAAGGATTAGACAGAAGTTCTCTTCAGACCTTTCCTCAGGATTACTCTATCCGATCCCCAAGCCCAGTGACTCCCGTGCTCACCTTCGAAAAGCCTGTCTGGTTGGGATGTGGGCAGGAGGATTCTGTAGCCTGAGTGTGTCCCTTGTGACTGTGGGCTCTGCACAGTCTTCCCTAGCTCCTCTTCCTGGGGAGTGACTCAGGCCCAGCCTGGAGGGGGCTGTACCAACCCTGGCCAGGGAGAAGTAGTAGAAAGACCAGGGCGCTGAGGTAGAATGGGTGGCTTCCTCAAGCTCATCTAGCAAAAGGCCAGTTGGTGGCCAAACACAACACCGGTAGGGGCTTCCTTTCCCGGCACCTGCTCCTGTCTTTCTGTCTTGTTGCCAGTAGATGGCGGAAAGGGGCTGAATGAAGCGCTAGTGGGCTTTTTTTTTTTTTTTTTTTTTTTTTTTTTTTTTTTTTAATTTCTTCTCGAGTTGTCTTTTCTGTCACTAGCCTGGAAGTGACACAGGTGGGGAGAGAGGGCAAACGACCACTAAGAGTCTTTCTCCCTTCTCTTACCCCAGTCAGTTGCGGGATCCCGGCCAGTGCTGGGGTGCCTTCCTTCCAGGCCTGCAACCCACTTCCCCGGGATTGAAACGCCAGGTGGGCTGCTCGATAGGTAGGTAGGGTGGCCTCTCTCGCTGACCTCGCTCAGATTCCTGGTGCTGGGGTCATCTTTTTTCCTGGTCAGGCTGGCATGGGGTTGATCCTAGTGACTGGAAACCAAGGGTTAGGGACTTCTCGAACTACTTTTACGAGCTCGAGGAACTACCTGTAAGCAGGGCACAGAGCGATCCCCAAACCTGCAGATCTCCGTTCCATGTCCCGCCCTTCTTCCCCGGGCACAGCCCGATCTAGGACCGCACCCACCTCGTCCTCCGTGCCTTCGTCTCTGTCCCTTCAGACCCCTTCTCTGGTGTTAGTCTCTCAGCAGCTCACTAGTCACGGCATCGCTTTCTTTCTCGCGCTCTCAGCTCAGCCTGTCCCGGGGATCCCGCCGCCGCCCCTCCCGCGTTCCCGCGCCCTCGGGTCCCCTCCTTACCGTCTGCCTCCAGCGTCCGTGTCGCCGCCCCTCGCCGGGCCCTGCACTCCCACTGCCTGGAGGAGCGGTGGCGGAGGCGGAGGCGGACTCCGACGGGGCGGGCCGGGGGCGTCACCCTTCTTCCCCACGTCGCAGACGCCTGGGGCCGAGAGGTCGCTGGGGCTGGGGGCGGGCCAGCTCGCGGGTAGTCCGCGTCCCCGTCCCGGGCCCGCCGGGTGCCGGGCCGGATGGGCTGCACCGTGAGCCTGGTGTGCTGTGAGGCGCTCGAGCCTCTGCCCTCTTGCGGCCCGCAGCCCCCCGGGACTCCGCCGGGCCCCGCGCGGCCCGAGCGCTGTGAGCCCGGGGGTGCGGCGCCTGTCCAGAGGAGGCGGCTGCTGCTTCAGGTAGGGAGCTGCGGGCCGGGTGCGGGCAGCGGGCACGGCAGAGCCTGGTCTACCTGGGACAGTAAGGAGTCTGGGAAGATGTATGTAGAAGAGTGGGAGGGCCCTGCAGCCAGTTCTGCGGAGGTCACACCTGGGCCTCTGGTGTCCTTGAAGGGCAAATACCTGTGAGACGTTGGTGGCAGGTCTGTGATCCACTGCTACCGAAATTGAAGCAGGAGGATTATAAGCCAAGGCCAGCATAGTGAGATCGTTCTCAAACAAACTAAAACCAACCAAAACCCCAAACTCAAACTCCCCCAAAACACCAAAACCAGTAAGACAGAAAAGCCAAAACAAGCAAGAAGAGAGAGGAAAGAGCAAGTAGCAGAGAGAGGGGGGCAGCAGGCAATTAGTGAGAATTTGGAACCACCCAAGGGTGCTGGGGAGAGGAGGGAAAGGTTGATATCCTCTTAGCTTGGGGTGGGAGGCAGAGTGGTGGCTGTCTTGGTGTTTTTCTACCAGGAGGAAGGGGCTGTCTGAGCCAGCAGGGCCCACAGCAGGCTCTGAAGAGATGGGTGGGTCCGCTAGGGTCCCCCTCCTATTCTTTTCTGGGTGAGTCTTGGAACCTGCATGTTGAAAAGTGACCAGGAGCAAAAATAGTGATGATCGGGAAACAGACTGGCTGGCCACTCTAGGCTTTGCAGAGGCTCTGCATTTTCCTGGAGAAAAAAAGGTATTTTGTATCAGCAGGGACTGGCCAGGTCTAGTCCAGTCCCTGGAGAACCCTCATATTCCTCTCCATTGGGGCAGGCAGAGCAGCCTCATGGGGTTGTGTGTTGACTTTGTTCTGGATAAGACTGGAGCCCTTCAGTTCTTTCTGCACTGGAGACCAGCAGAGTTAGTGCTGACTCTAAGAGCATCTTGCAACCTCATCCCAGCACCTCCGTATGGACAGAGGGAGGCCAATATGGCAATGTGTACTTTTATGTACACGTTTTTGTGAGTGTGTAAGACACCCCTCTGCACCACTTGACTGGCTGTCCCTCTAGGGCACAGATGATAGCATATTTGTGGTTATATGCCACAGGCACAGGCACAGGGTCGGGAACTTGTAAATGAAATGCCCTATCCTGCAAGGTAGTAGGCAGTGACTGGTCACGATGAAGGATAGATCTGGGGACAGAATTGTCATCTGTGTCCCGAAGTGGCTAGTGTCCTAGCTGGATTCTCGTGGAGTCTGGGGGAGGACTCAGGGAGCCTGGAAGTAAGAATTGGGTATCCCAATTACTGGGGTGGCATGATAGAGCTCTTAGACTTCTGGTCCCTCCGCGTCCCTCCAGAGTAATTAGGATATCCTCCCAACTCCCACCCTGGCTCAGAGCCTCTCACTACTCTCCCTTGCAAGATGTCCAGGGTTGATGAGGAAACAGTAGCCCTCCCTATCTCCAATCCTGGGTTATACCTTATAGGGTTAGTCTGAGCTTCTCGCTGGGGGCTAGGGATTGAGTAGAGAACCCTGGGAGGAATCTCAGACTCCACTGTACCTTGATGCTCCTACCTCCTGCTTGGCAGAGCTCTCCAGGCTGACCACTTCTTTGTTTTATTCTGCTGCTCTTTCAGACACAGCCCCAACCCTTCTCTGGTCTCTCTATGGGCTCAGGACTCTTACCCTCCCACTCTCCCTGAAGCCAGCCTTGACATGGGGGGTGGGTGGGTGGGGATGCCCATTGGTCATGTGACGATAGGCAGGGGTGAATAAGTGGGGCTGAGATCTGAGAAAGGAACCAGGGGCACTGGAGGTGGGTGAGTCAGGGGAGGAGGAGGGGGAGGGATTTGTATGTACCCTGTGTGACAGCGACAGGGACAGGGATGTTTGTATTCAGGGACAAGTGTCTGTCTGCATTTGGATGAGCTGGTTTTCCAGGGGCCTCTTGGGAGAGCTTGCTGTGACTCATTCCCTCCCTTATCTGCATGGATAAGGCTCCATCTCAGCCATGTGCCCAGGTCCTGGCTCAAGCAGGGGCTGCTGGGCTGGCAGCTCTCTTGCTTACCCAGGACCCCATTCATAGGCAACTCTCAGGAGACTATGCAGTCCAGGAAAGAGCAGCCTCTGCCTATCACTGGAGCCCTTGCTGGAGGAGGTGTGATACTCACGTTCTTGTTCTGAATAAACATCTCTTGGGCTCTCACCCTCCCAGGAACCCAGCTCAGAAGCTACCAGGCATCTGGGATGGCAGCCAGGGCCCTCCTACTGCCACAGACACGTGCCAGCCGCCATTCCTGCTAGCCCATCCCATGGGCCAACTTCTTGCCCTGAGGCCGGCTGGGCTCATGTCCCTGACTCCCTTTCAGCCTTGCTATTCTCCTGTTCAGGATGCCCCTTTTGCCCACTGTGGTACCCCTGTCTCTTTTGCAGGTTACCTTCCTCACTCTGCTGAGATGCCCCTTCTTCCCAGCCCTACCCACTCCGTCTCTGTAGCCACCACTACCCTGACAGGCCTGAGGAGGAGATCCGCCCCTCCTCCCTGTTTGGAGCGTGATGCCTGCTTGCACTATTTGAGCTTGGATTCTACATCCCTCAGTTAACTTTTTTTTTTTTTCCGAGACAGGGTTTCTCTGTGTAGCCCTGGCTGTCCTGGAACTCACTCTGTAGACCAGGCTGGCCTCGAACTAGAACTCAGAAATCCGAGCTTTTTTTTTTTTAATTATTAACTTTTTAAAATGTTTTTATTTTGTGTGTATGTGTTGTGTGCACACGCCATGGTACATGTGTGGAAGTCAGAGGACAGCCTGTGGGAGTCACTTCTCTCCTTCTTCCATGTGAGTTCCTAGGATCAGACTCACAGCATCAGCTTGGCAGCAGGTGCCGTTACCAGCTGAGCCATGCCATGGCCTTCAGCTGCCTTCTTTGGCCCTCACAGTTTGTGCATGCTGAGTTTTCCTGAGGCTTCTGTGGGGGCCTGAGGAGGAAGAAGGGTGGGGATTGGCATCCCTCCTGAGTGTTCCCGCCAAGCTCCTCTGACCTGGGCGGCAAAGGGCCTGGCGGGCATCTCTAGGTGCCAGCCTCGCCTCCTCACTCTGTGCTGTATCCAAGACAAGTGGGTGCTTGTCTGATGGTGGCAGGAGCAGAAGGAAGAGGCTTCTGGATGATCCCTCCTCCTCCTCCCTTCTAAAGCCACCTTTGGGGCTGCTTCTCTGGCCTCTGCTTCTCCCAGTCTGCAGTCCCTGAAGTTTAGCAAACCCGCAGTCACCTCTATTGTCAATCCTACAGCCTAGACAGAAGTCCTATGTCTAATCCAGCTCTCACTCCTGTGTGTTGGGTTAACTCCTTTTCTTCTAGTTTGCTAGAATTCTAGAGCTCCAGAGCTGAAGTTCATGGTTCTGAACCTGGGGCAGCCACACATTCTCCTGGTGAGAATAATGTGCTGAAAGCTATGGGTGCTCTTGTAGGGAGGAGTGTACACATGCCCACACGGCTGCTACACACACACACACACACACACACACACACACACACACACACACACACTGCCATGCATCTCTCTGAACTCACCCTGGCTCTGCTCCACTGCTCTGTGTTTCACAAATAAGCACCCCAAGGCTTCCTCAAGAAAGGAAGTGACTCCCCTGATGTCACACTTCAAGTGAATGCCAGAACTACTAGCATATTCCATTGTCCTGGCCTCAGAAAGATGGGGAAGTGGTACTTCCATAGGGGCCTGGAGCAGAGATAGAGAAGAGAAGAAAGGTCTAGCAGAATGAATACCATGCTCAAAGGGGTTGGGATGGAGGGTGTTGAGGACTTCCTACAGAAGTCTGGAGACTTTCTGTAGTTGCTCTGGCTCCCCAGGAGCCCCTTTCCTGGGCCATGGTTGTGGTGTGAGAAGGGTAGAGGCCTTGTGGGAAGGAAATGATGATGGAGAGGACAGAGTGAGTCTGAGGCTGGACAGGAGGTAGGGTGAGGTAGGAGAGCGCCTCCTCTCTTACAAACATGGTGACTGATGAGGTCCAACACTTCCGTGGCTCAGAGGGTTCCGCAGAAGTGTGTACAGGCACCCTAATGACTCAGACACTTATGTGCTCCACATGTAGAGTTAAGGTACAGAGCCTTTGGTATGCCTATGATCCCCACTGCTTAGAGGGCTGAGGCAGGAGGATTGTGAGTGGAGGGACAGATTGGGCTATATAGTGAAGCTCTGTCTCAAAAAAGGGGGGCATATAGCTTGGTCATGGAGGGCTTGCCTAGATATGGGAGGCCCTGGGATTGATCACCAGTTGGGGGAAGGGAAGGAAGAGAAATGGAGTTTTCCAGCCCAGCACTCTGAGGCTCTGTCCTTTCTGCCGCCTACCACTCACTGATTCCCCCTCAAAGGGATGTTCACCATCTTGCCTTCTGACAGAACACTCTGACCCGGTGAAGGATTTCTAACGAATGGAACGGAGTGTGGATTGTGCCTGTTACGATCTATACTATGGCCGTGAATTTTATCCTTATTTTTGTACATGGTTGTAAATTGCTCCTTCCCTTGGTTGGATGGTATTCCACTATGTGAAGACTGATCTCTTCTCTTCTGACAAGCATCAGGAGCTCTTGTGACTGACTTCCATGTGACTACTTTCACATGTGGCTTTTGGGGATTGTAGGTTCTAATCTCTGCTGTGTAAATGTGTGCTTCCATGTTGATGGTTGTAAGAAAACTCAGCCGGGCAGTGGTGGCGCATGCCTTTAATCCCAGCACTTGGGAGGCAGAGGCAGGCGGATTTCTGAGTTCGAGGCCAGCCTGGTCTACAGAGTGAGTTCCAGGACAGCCAGGGCTACACAGAGAAACCCTGTCTCAAAAAAAACAAAAATAAAACAAAGAAAACTCAGCAAGAATCAGGAGGTTCTTTCTATAAATGAAGCATGCCGGCTATTTTGAAAGCAGCATTGGTAGTATCCTGAGAAGGGGAAGAGACTCCCTGGCACCCTAGTGTTCTGCCCTTGTGATATGCCCCATGCCAGTCCTGTGTGCTTCTCTGTGGCCTCAGTGTAGGACTTGGGAGGGAGAGGAAGAAAGGGAGCTAGAGAATGACACCGCAGTGGGGTAGGTGGCACTCAGCTGACCACCTCCTCCTCGGTTTTATGTTCTGTCTGGGGGCAGGCCAGTCCCTTCCTGGCAGGATCAAGAGGGTATGTTATGAGACTGAGGGAGGGCCTCATTCCTTCTTTCTTTCCAGATGGGCAAGAAGCCAGCTATTGCTTCCTTGCTTGCTGTATGAACTTGCCAATGTCCCCTGGCAGAGTGTGGTGCCAAGGGCAGGCAAGCTAAGGCAGCCCTCAGGGGAACAGAGGAGAGTAGAGGTTTCCGTCCACTAAAGAGGTGCCTGGTACCCAGGGTCCTCCCTCTTCTTAATAGTCCAACTCTGATTTCCAGTTTACTGTTTCCAGAGACCCAAGACCCCATGCTTCTGACGAGCCTGAGCAACCCCAGTGTCCAGAGGCCTATCCCAGGACAGTAAAATAGATAAGCCCCACTTCTTTGTTATCTGTATACCCCCGTACACACACACACACACACACACACACACACACACACACACACACACACACACACACACGTTGGAGCACATGCATGAATGTGGAGGTTGGAGGTTGGTATCAGGTTGTCCCCCTTGATTAGTCACCTTATTTTCTGAAACAGAATCTTTCACTGAATCCAAAGCTCAATGATTTGGCTAGTCTGGCTGGCCAACGAGCTCCAGGACCCTCCCATCTCTACCCACTCCTTCCAAGTACTTGGGCTTAAGGAAGCATGCCATCTATGCCAGATTTTTTGTGTGGTTTCTGAGGATTTGAACTCAGGCCCTCATAGGTGTATGGCAGGCACATTATCAGCTGAGCCATCTCCTCAGGCCCAAATCCATTTTCTTTTCTTTCCAGAAACAGGAGGAGAGTTGGTGGGCCACTCTGGGAATGTCTATTCAAAAGACTGTTTCCCTAGTAAGTCTATAAGCAAGGATCTCATGTCAAGGAAGTTTCAGGGAACTTGGGGTCCCAGGAACTTAACAAAAGTTTTATAGCACACAGATGCTCAGTGGATGTAGTGATGTGTGGTGAGGTGGGTTAAGGCAGAGAATCCTGTGGAAGGAAAGAGGACCAAATGGAAATCCGCACCCATGTGGACAGAATTGGGAAGGGCTGGCTTGCTACCCAGGGGAACTCTTTGATCTCCTGCTCAAACTTGGGCTCCTCCTGGCTTAAGCTCCTTTGGGTGCCTGGTGGAAGGTCCATGTGTGAAGATAGAAGCCAGGGTTTGACCAATGGAATCAGTGTCAGGTGTGGTTGAAGGTCGACAGAGGCACACGCAGGGTTGGATGAAGTCAGCTGATAGGACTTCGCCAGTTTAGAAACCAGTGAGACAGATGTGATTTGGCAACCAGCTGGAGCTGGCAGTGGGTGGCAGTCACAGGAGACTGGAACAGGTGTCTCCTGGCTTCAGTGTAAACTTTTGCCTATGCACAGCTGCTCTGGGCATTTGTGCCAGCAGCCTTTTCAGAAACTTCTGTGTGTCCGTATCCATTCCCATGATCCCCTCCTCGTCTTGCCATACTTGAAGCCAGACGGTTGGGAATGGCCTGGAGGAGCCACAGACATGATCTTGGAATCTTCAGAAGCGACTGACTTGCTATGCTCTGTGGGCTGTTGGATGGGTGTCATGGTGGCTTAGCACCCAGCAAGAGCCTCTTGATCTTCTTTGCTCACCTTTTAAGCCTCCATCCTTCCCACCTGTCTCTTCCTTCTCTCACCCTTCTTCGTCTCCTTTAAATGTCCATTCTTTATCCCCCAGTACCCCGTTTCCTCCTTCTCACCCACCTGCCCTCTTTAAGCACTGTGTGTTCACATTGCTTTACTGAGAGAGTCTTAGTCAATTTCTGCTAGAGGACTAGAACGTCTGAAATGGATGATATCTTTTTTTCTTTTTTTAAAATTTGTTTTTGTTTTTGTTGAGACAGGATCTTACTATATAGCTCTGGCTAGCTCGGAACTTGTTCTGTAGACCAGGAAGGCCTTGAACTCACAGAAATCTGCCTACCCCTGCTTCCTGGGTGCTGAGATTAAACACATGCACCGTCATGTCCAGCTGATTGTTAAATTTTTAATTGCCATAGTTCATCCTAATATTGGGGTTTGGAGGGGAATTAAGAATGGTGTTTTTAGAAGACAATTCAGTTGATAAAGTGCTTGCCTGGGAAGCATAACAATCTGAATTTAAATCACTAGTAGCCAGGTAAAAAGCAAGGCATGGTGGGTGTACCTGTAATCACAGTTCTGGGGAGGCAGAGACAGGAGGATCATGGATGCTTATTGGCTGGCTAGTCTTGCTGAATGGATGAGCTTCATCATTAGTGAGAGACCTTGTCTCAAAAAATAAGTTGGGGGCTGGTGAGATGGCTCAGTGAGTAAGAGTACTTGCTACCTACACATGAGGGTCTGAGTTCAGATCCCAGCATTTGTATAAAAACTGGGGCAAAGCCACATGTACACTATAACCCCAATGTCACAGGGAGCAGAGACAAGAGAAGCGAAAGAGGCTTGCTGGCCACTAGCTTAGCTCCAGGTTCAGCGACAAATCTTATGTCAAAGAAACAAGGTGGAGAATGGCAGGGCAAGACACCGAGCACCCTCCTCTGACCTCTCTGAGTATACCTGCACACATGTGCACACACACCACAGACATGTAAGACACTGACATTGGCTTCTGGCCTCCACATGTATGGTCACTCCATACCACGCACGCGCGCGCGCACACACACACACACTGTATAGTACACACACACACAGAGAATTTAAACTTTTTATTTGTTATTATTGTATGTGTACACTTGCAATGGGAATCCGAGGGCAGCTTTGTGGAGTCAGTGCTTGCCTTCCACCCTCGTGTGGATTACACACCCAGCTCAGATTGTTAAGTTTGCACACCTTTACTTGTTGAACCGTCTCGCCAGACCACAAACTACATTTTTTCTTATCCTTTTCAAGATTATTTTATTTTATATGTGTTGAGTGGTTTTGCTTTCATATTTGTAGGTGAACTACATGTGTGCTTGGTGCCTTTGGAGCTCAGAAGAGGGGGTCAGATCTAAACTGGAGTTACAGATGGTTATGAGGTACCATGTGGGTGATAGGAGCTGAAACCCCAGTCTCTAATTTTCTTTTTTCTTTTCTTTTCTTCTTCTTCTTTTTTTTTTTAAAGACAGGGTCTCATATAGCTCAGATTGGCTTTGAACTCACTATAGAACTGAGAAGGATCTTAAACTTCAAAGTGCTGGTATTTCTGGCATTTTTACCTCCAGGCATAGTTTTATGTGGTGCTAGGGATGATGCACAGGACTTTATGCGTGTTAGGCAAGCCCTGTTGCCTTCCATCCCCAGCCAGGAACGACATTTTCTTTATTCATCCCTCTATCAGTGGGCATCTAGGTTGGTTTTTATATGTGGGCACTTCCCTGCATGTCTGCTTATACACCAGTTATGTCCCTGGTGCCCACAGGGGCTAGAGAAGCACATGGCTCCCCTAGGATGGGAGTTCTGGAGGACTGTGAGTCACCATGCGGGTGCTTGGAATCAGATCCAGGTCATTTCGCGGGAGTCAACACTGATGCCTGTGTGCCTCTGTGATGTGTGCATCTCTGTGATGTGTGAGTGCGGACCCTTGGGCTCTAGGACCCCAGGAGTAGCTGAGCTCAGCTGTAGCGAGTCAGATGGGAGCTCTGCTGCTAGTGTTTTGAGAAACCTCCATCCTGACTTCCATAGGGGTGTGTAGAAGTTGACTTTTGTCTGCATCCTAATGTTATTTTAATGACTGTCATTCTGACTGGAATGAGATAAAAGTCCAATGCAGTTTTCTTTTTTAAATGTCTTTGTTTATTTTTAGTTTATGTGTACAGGCCCACATCACATGTGTGCGGAGCCTGCGGAGGCCAGAGGAGGGCCTAGGAATCTCTGGGTCTGGAGTTACCAAGTGGTTGTGAGGCACCCTGTGGGTGCTGGGAGCTGAGCTTTTTTCTTTTCTGAAGCAGCAGTCTGTGCTTTTAACCAGAGATCCATCACTCTAGCTCCTTAATGCAGTATGTCATTGAGACAGGGTTTCTCTGTGTAACCTTGGCTAGCCTGGAACTTGAGAGGTAGACTAGGCTGGCTTTGAACTCAGAAAGTGGCCTGTCTCTGCCTCCCAAGTGCTGAGATTAAAGGTGTATGTTACCACTCCTGGTTCCCTGATGTAGTTTTAATTTGCATTTCTCTGATAGCTAGTGAGCTTGGACATTTTTCCAAGTGTTTGTGTTTTATCTTTTGAGAACTGTCTGTTTATTTCATTAGCCTATTTGTTAATTGGGTTATTGGATTATTTCTTTACTGTGTGTGGTATGTGTGTGTATGTGTGTGTGTGTTTGTATGGCTGTGTACCCACACGTGTGTGAGGGTGTATTTGTGTATGTAGAGGCCAGAGATCAACATCAGATGACTTCCTTAATACTTTTCAATCTTTATTTTTTATTTAACAGATTTTTCCAGGCTTTCTTGTGTGTTGTATATGTGCCTGTTCATGCTTGCTTGTGTGTAAGTGTGTGTGTAGAAGTGAGTTTGTGCCCAAGGTTGATGTCATTAATCGTCCTAGATTACTCTTCCAGCACATTGACCCTGTCTCTGCCTTTTGAGGCTGGAATTATAGTTGATTGGCATTCTCACTCGTCATTTTATGTGGGTTCCGGGGACCCAACTGAGCCACTAATATTCTGGATCTTAGTCTTCTGTCTGATATATGACTAGCAAGGGTTTTCTCCCATTCTGAAGGTCACGTCTCCTGGTTATTTGTTTTCTTTACGGTGCAAAGAGTTTTTAATTCCCATTTGCCAGTTGTTGGAAGTATGGGATGTGATTGGAGCCCTGCTCAGAAAGTTCTTGCCTGCATTTGTCTTTTGAAGTGTTTTTCTACTTTTTCCTCTATAGTTGTAGACTTGCAGAACTTTTTTTTTTTTTTAAGATTTATTTATACATCTGATGTATATGGATACTTTGTCTGCATGTACATCTGCACTCCAGAAGACAACATCAGACAGTTATGAGCTGTCATGTGAGTGCGGGAATTGAACTCAGGACCTTCAGAAGAGCAGTGAGTGCTCTTAACCGCTGAGCCATCTCTCCAACCCTGAGTTTCAGGACTTTCATCTGATCTATTGGGATTTGTCTCTTCACTTAGTAAACCCTTTGCTGGAACTCTCCTTTTCTAGGAGACTCTCTCCTGAGATAGCTCCAGGGTTACAGCATTAGCCCATTCACGGGGTAGTATCTCATTGAGGCTTACCTTCCAAGCAGATGTGCTATCATCTGGGTCCAGATCTGTCCTGCCTGAGGTTGTCTGGGAAGCCCTCACAGAGGAGGTTACATTTCAAATGGGTCCTTAGAAACGAGTAGGTGTTCACTGACCCAGAGGGGGAGGCATGGACATTTCACTAGGACTCAGAGCCTCAGGAAAGAGGGGGCGAGGAAGGGTTAGAAGGTAAGGAGATGACCTGCATAGGAAGGGGCTTGAATGCAGAGATAAAGGCTTTGTGAGATACCTTGGAAGTGGGGACTCTACATTTTAATCTGTTCCTGGCACAGGGTAGAGAATTCGTGGAGGGTAGGGCATGGGGTGTTTGAAACTTGTTGGCCAGTCTTTCTTATGTAGCAGGACCACATAGGAGTTCACATGTTGTGTGTGTTTAGGGGTGGGGTGTGTGTCAGTCAGTAGTTCCTACTCCCTTAGTGAACTTCCTGGAAGCTATTTGTCCTTGTCTTTGACTTCACCTCTATTACGACACCCACACCCCACTCCAAGAACTTGGGCCGAGCAGGGTAGGATGTTGAGCCAAGAACTCACCTAGTATGTCTGGCTCTCTGCCTGTCCGTTTGGCTCTGTTTACCTGCTGCCCAGCCCAGGTGTCACTCCCAGGGGACAGGCCTGGCTTTGTTGGGACCCTGAGACCTTGGTCTGGCATGTGGATCTTGCCTTTACAGAGATGTAGGAGGGGAAATGACTAGGAATGGAGTGTCAGGACCTGGGTCTATGGAAGTCTGAGTGTAGAAGTCCTGGGCTGGGTACTGCTTGCCTTGCTGGCTATGTCCCTGACCTGTTCCTGACAGGTTAGCAGTGAGGGAGCTGGTGGTTTATGGCCAGAGGTAGAGGCAGAGTAAGTGAATAGAAAAGAGCCCTCTGGCCACATCTCCTTTCTCTTGCTGCCTCTGGCCCAGCACCCTGGTCTGCTTCTCAACTGGGAGTCTTCCTTTTCCTATTTTCTCTGGTCAGCTTCTATGCCAACTCTGTTCCTTCCTGTGTATCTGTCTGTCTTGCAGGGGCAGGTAGCTTCTCTGGTATAGAGGAGACTGAGTGGGGTTGCAGCTTGGGAATGACACTGAATTCAGCGTGGACTTTTTTTTTTTTTTTTATAGCAGTTTTAGGAACATGTATGGATAAGTATATTATAAACTTCTTTGTGCCTCAGTTTCCTCTCCTGCCCTAACAACTTTTAGTAGAGTGTATGGCACATTGACTGTTGTGTTTATAAAAATATATAGAGAGATATATGTACTGTGGGGTTATGGGGAGGTAGGTGTGGGGGAAGGGTGTGCCTCAGTAGGCCCGAGCCCAGGCATCCCTTCCCCCTGAGGAACCAGCCACACATGAAGGTATAG
>CM052709.1:64933332-64987460 GCA_028551405.1 Uromys caudimaculatus | reverse complement strand
GAGGTAAGAGAGAGAGGAGAGGGCAAGCAGCCCCTTTTATAGTGGGCCAGGCCCACCTGGCTGTTGCCAGGCAACTGTGGGGAGGAGCATACCTGGCTGTTGCCAGGTAACTGTGGGGTGGAGTTTAGACAGAATGCCAACATTGACAACATGTGATAAAGTTGTGGTCATCGTCATCGTCATCATCATTGCTATTTAGTATTCGTCTGGTCTGCCAGGAAATAGAATGCAGCAGAAGCGTGAGGATCTGAAGCACCAGGAGCCTGTCAGAGGCCTGACTGCTGGGGAGGAAGAAATGGGAAGGCTGAGAGTCTCATACTGCCGTGTAGGAGACTGACCTGAGAGAGTGGGTAGAGGTGGGCACAGGCCAGGCCTCTTCATTCAGAGGAGAGTCAGGAAGGCTGATGGAGCCTGTGGGGGCATAGCTGGCCAAGTGCTTTAGCATGATCCTCTCCCTACCACCTGTGGGGTGCCCAGTCTTTGCAAACAGTGTGGTGGATTTCAGCAGGAATCAGAACCTTGTTATTTCTAGTGGCCTTTGTAGGAGGGAGAGGAATGGAGCTTTGGGTGGTGTGTGTGTGTGTGTGTGTGTGTGTGTGTGTGTGTGTGTGTGTGTGTGTGTTTATGTGTGTTTATATGTGTTTATGTGTGTGTGAGCATGTGTGTCTGTGTGTCTGTGTATATGTCTGTGTTTATGTGTGTGTGTATGTGTATGTGTGTGTGTCTCGGTGGCCTGGGGAGCAATGGGGGATGACTCAAGCATCTAGAAGAGATGGCAGTGTGCTGGGGATGGGGGGGTAGCAGATGTAACTCTCCACTGACAGGTTCTGACTTTTGCATGGATAGCCCCTGCCTCCTTTTACTTAGCTACTTAGAGCAGGGAGTTGATTCTGACACCTTTCCTGCACTCCCCATTCTGCCTTTTAGCTTGAGTGTGTCAGTGCTGAGGGGGAAACTGAGGCACACGGCACTGGGGCAGGGACAGCCCCAAGGTATGGCATTTAGAAATGGGCAGTTTACTTAGTCCCCATCCCACCCTACAGCTCACACTGGGCAGGGGGTAATGGGCATTGGACTTGACCTTGACTGGTCTTTGGGTTGGCTGGAGTGTGGGGCAGGGGTGCCTGGCAGTTGCCAAGCTGTAGCCACATTAGTCGAATGAAGTTGGAGCAAAAGCAAGTGTTTCTGGGCATCGAGCTGAGGCCATCTGTGGGCATTCGGCTCAGACCCAGCCAGGCTAGACTGTCCCCCTCCTCTACTGCCCCCTCAGCTCCCACAGCAGGGCTGACAGACTGCATTGAGCCGTGGGAGGCACCCAGACGGCCTCCTGACCCTCAGCCACTCACTATGCTAAGCATGGTTCCTGTATTCCTTTGCCTTTTAATGGAGCCACAGCAGGGGGGAGGTTTCTCTATAGTTCTCTTGTTTCCTACAAAATTCCTTCCTGCTGGTGTGGCTGCAAGCTACTTCCAGAGGCTCAGAAAGAAAGCTATACGACTCTGGAAACAGGTACCTGAGGAGAAAGCTAGCTGGGGGAGCCATTTCTTACCACTTCCTAGTTGGGTGCTCTGGTCAGAATGACTCCATGTCTGTAAGCTTCAGGAACTTCAGTTGGGAAATAGGGGGAAAGGAGCCCACCACAGCAGGCTTCTGGGAAGAGCTAGCTAGCTTCACCAGCTCTGAGACGGGGGTGGGGTGGGGTGGGGGGTGAGGGGGGTGAACAGGGGTGGGGGCTTGGGGGCTTGGGGGAAAGGTGGCACTGTCTGTGCCTGTCCTCACTGTCCTGAATGGCATCTTCTTTCTCTTGTCACTCTCTGCAGTCTGCAGGCTGCAGTACTGAGGTCAGCTGGGGATGGTGTAGGAGGAGCAGACAGGCCTGGAAGTTCCTCTGGGAGGGGGGTGTGTGTGTGTGTGTGTGTGTGTGTGTGTGTGTGTGTGTGTGTGTCCAGGGTCAGGCATTAGATGAAGCCTGGAGACACAGACTAGCTCATAGCATCCTGGAAACAACATGAGTGAAGGCTAGTTATAAAATACCATGTGCCCAGAGCCCAGGCTGATCTGGTAGCAGGTATGAAATGACGGACCTGGGAGTCTCTGCTCCTGTGTCTAGGAAATTAGAGCAAGAACAGGGGCTTGCAGGATTAAGTGAGGGATCTGGGAAACTGAGAGAAACAATGTTTCCAGCATGTTGCAGGTGCTCAGCCAGACTCGTTCCCTTCCGAAGGCCCTCTGGGTTGTTGATCCCCCTATGTATCTGCATTAAACTTCACTAGAAGATTGGGTTTGGTTATGTGGAGAACTGTATGCTTGAGGTCTCTGACTCTGCAGGCAGGCTACAAGTCAGTTAGCAATGATGACAACAGGTGCTTTTACAAACAGCCTTTTTATTTTTTTATTTTTTTATTTTTATTTTTTTTGCACACCTTTAATCCCAGCTCTTGGGAGGCAGAGGCAGATGGATCTGTGAATATGAGGCCAGCCGTGTCTACAGAGCTAGTTCTAGGACAGCCAGGGCTACACAGACAAACGCTGTCTTGGAAAACACGCACACGCACACGCACCCCTAACCAACCAACCCAAAACCCATGCTTTTTGGGCTGGAGAGAAGGCTCGGAGGTAAAAGGCACTTGCTACAGACAACCTAAGTTTAATTCCTGGGATCCACATGGGGGAGAAAGACAAAAAGTTCGGGCAGGTTGTTCTCTGACCTCATCTCATCAACAGCGACACCTCTTATTCAAACAAACAGCCATTTCTGCCAACCTGCAAAGTGTTGGACACAGTCATGACTGCTGGGCTCATCTTAGCCACTGTGCTAAGCTGCATAGTCTTTCCACCTGGCCTCTCAGTGGGGAGGGAGTCCTTTGGTTGTATGATGTCAAGGTTTTGCCTGATTAGTCAGCAGTCCTTCTCCCATCCCCAGCCTGGCCTTCAGCCTTCACAGCACCTACCTGCCCCTGCTCCAGCCGGATGAAAAGCTGCAAGAGGAAGGGGCCTGAGAAAGTATCTGTGGATACCGCCTTCTTTGGAGATAGTATGGGGTTAGATCTGTGTCCCCTTTGCACAGTGATCTCTCCTTCGGTTGCCTCCAGCGGGTGGGTGGGGACTCTGGACCCCAGTTTTCTCCACTCCTCCCCATGGGAGCATGAACCCCACTCCCAGAGCCCTCCCTGTGTCCCTCCCCCTGAGCTCTGTAGCCTACTATAGGACTGTGAGAACAACCTCCATCTTGCTTCCCATACCCACAGAGGGGCATTTCTAGCTCTGGGGTCTCTCTTGTCCCCTCCCCTCCTTCTCCATTTTTCTCTCCTTCTGAGAGCCAACGGCCCTTTGTAAAGGTCTTTGTGTGGATCTGCGCTCCCAAGCCTGCAGAGGGACAAAGGGACACACTTTCCCCCTCTCCATTGTCCCCTCTCTTCCCAGGAGGCCCTCCTCCACCATCCCACCGGCTTGGCTTATTTCCTATGTAGTTAGTGAGCAGCGATGGGTGCTGAAAGGGTTCATGGATTCTTGGGGCTCAGGACCAAGGCTGAGTGGTCCTGGTGGGAGGAAAGAGGTTGGGTTCCTTTGGGGAGGGGGGACCTCCAGGCCCTGGAGCAGGGAGGGCAGGAGGCCAAGTCATTGACACTGCTGTCCCTGAGTGGGTATGATCTCCCCCCACCTCCTTCTCTCTCTGATTTGCTCACTGTCTTCTGTCTGTTCATGTCTCTTTTCTCTCTGCACTGGTGCCCCCAGATCACTTTCAGTATGTCTTGGAGAAATCAGGCAGGCTCTATCTTCATCCTTAATGCCAGTTTGAAGGAGGCCCCTTCCTCTGTCTCTTCCCTAGCATAGACCCCTTTCTCTCTGTCCCCTGTAACCTTCAGGGTCTCCTCTAGACCACTGTCATTCCCTTTGCTCTGGCTAGTCTGATGACCCCACACCAGAGTAACCCTGCCTGGCTGGCTGTTGGGTTCTGAATAAAAATAGATATATGCCTGGTGACTGGGGCAAAGGCAGGGCCAGCCCACAGGTCCCCATGGCCTCCTGGGAACACATGCTCTTCTGGGGCCCTGGGGTCTCCCTACCACCCTGCTGCAGTAGGGAGTGCCATGGACCCAAGCAACTCTCGGGAGGAAACTGCTGGTGCTGGTAAATGACATATGGGCAGAGAGAGGCAGGCCAAGGGCAAGTCCAATGCAGGAGTCCTAGCTGGTAAGTATTGGTGGCCTGAGCCCAAGTGTAGCCCAGGACACTGCAGGCACAGCACAGCATTCCAGGCCATGGACAGTGGCCTAGGCTGCAGTGGAGTGGAGAGCCAGTTCTGCATGCATGAGTTGCTGAGTAGCAGCCCAACTTCTGAGAGCAGCCACTTCCCTACCTGGATAATGGAGGTCTCCTGTCTCTTGGGGGGAAATTGGGCAACTTCTATGGGGTCTGTGACAGGGGCCAGCAGGACCCTCTGTAGGCTCCCCAGGCTGCCAGGCTCATCAGTCTTCAATTCAGCCCTTTGGTTCCTCCCCTCCTTCTTTCTGGTCTGTGTACATCCTCCTCACAGTCAGCTCTCCATTCTCTTGCTGGTCTCAAATGTGGCTAAGCTCTTGCTTAGAAGCTCTGGACCTGAGTCCAAGAGAGGAGAGCACTGCCTTTTGCTGAAGTGGCACAGAGAATAAGGCATGCTGTGGACACTGGCTCAGTTGTGGCTCTGCTGGGGCTTCAGGGCCGTGACATTCCCAATACCTTCAGGTTCCTCAAAGGCTCTTCTTGTTTAACAGTATCCTGTTCTTGTTCCATGGATATGGTTTCTTCTTTCCTGCCCCTGAGGGTATTATGGCCATCTTGTAGCCTTTCTTCTCCTTACACTGCTTCCTCCAGGTGGCTCTGGTTCTTTATGACTTATCCTGAAAGCTCCTCTCAGATGCTTGGAGCCCAGTTTTCTGTTCAGCATTTCATTTAAAAGCACAAAGGGAGGATCTATTGTATCCCGCTGCCAGGCTGGGCCGTTTTCACAGGGGAACTCCTGTCAGTGCCATTGGGTGTCTACACTGCTTATTGGATCTCCAGAGAAGACCCCACTTTGCTGCCACCCAGAACAGTGAACACACATTTGCTTTTCAGTGCCTGCCCCATGTCCCCAGGCGCGCTACTGTCTCACTCTCCTTTGGACAACAGTTGAAGGGAGATCTGGACAGTGATGGCTTCTTCAGTGTTTTATTGGCCTTCCTGTTCCAGGTTCATATTCATCTCTGTTGACAAGGTGTCTGTGCCTGTCAGTCCTGAGTCTTATGGGGACATAGGGGAGGCCAGCTACTTACTGGCTGCTCCTCAGCCTTCTTGGGCTTACAGCGTCCACTCATGCATATCTCTCCAGTTCCCCAAGTTTAACACTGTTGTCAGGGGTGATAATGATTTATTTATATAATATATAAATATATATAATACATAAAATATAATGATAATACTTAACAAGTGATTTAACAAGGGGGTAGGTCAGGAGGCAGGAGTGGGCTCTGAGGAAAAGTCATTTGGATCTTAGTCCTTTCCTATTGGGATCAGGGAGGCCTGGGGCCTTGGAAGGGTGGTGACATGGCTGCTTCCTGGCTGGGGTTGAAGAAGCTCAGGGAAGGCTCATTCATGGCTTGGGGCTGAGTCTGACTGGAATGTCACTTCTCTGGTTTTGTCCATGTGTCCCCAACTATCATTCATCCACAGGTGGTAAGTAGGCTTAGAACAACACAGTACCCACTGGGATATGCGTTACCTACCCTCTGCTGGAGCTACAGACAGAGAGTGGACAGGAAATCCTTCCTGTGTGTCATAGTCAGGATTTGTATTCCTGTACAAACATCATGACCAAGATGCAAGTTGGGGAGGAAAGGGTTTATTCAAGCTTACACTTCCACATTGCTGGTCATCACGAAAGGAAGTCAGGACTGGAACTCAAGCAGGTCAGGAAGCAGGAGCTGATGCAGAGGCCATGGAGGGATGTTCCTTACTGGCTTGCTTGCTTCTCCTGGCTTGCTCAGCCTGCTTTCTTAAAGAGACCAAGACTACCAGCCCACAGATGGTACCACTCACAAGGGGCCCTCCCCCCTTGATCACTAATTGAGAAAATGCCTTACTGCTGGATCTCATGGAGGCATTTTCTCAACTGAAACTCCTTTCTCTGTGATAACTCCAGCTTGTGTCAAGTTGACACACAAAACTAGCCAGTACACTGTGTGAGAAGAGCTGTAAGATAGACAGACTGCACAAATGTGATCATAGACTAGAATGCTTCCCTTTTAGAGCCTTCTCAGGAGGCTGGTGGGCAAGCCTATTACAGGAGAAGAGTAGGGGGAGGTGAAGGCAGGGATATGTCATTTGGGGTCCATCATGGCCAGACAGCTCCTGTAGCCTCCATTTTCCATGTCTAGGTGACCCTGCCCTGCCTAGTAGGCTAGACGTGGCTCTTCTAACCCAAGGCCTATGAGGAACAGACCCTCTGTCCTCTTTCTCCTTGTCCCTGGCCCTCCTTCAGGCATGGAAACAACAGTTGGCTTCCTCCACAGCCGCCTTGCTTTCTGGCGCATATACTCAGTCTGCGCACCCTTACTCTACCTCCCACAGGCAGAAAGCCTGCGGACAGACAGACAGAAGTCAAGAGCAAGGAGCCAGGGGGGAGGGCCCAGGTGGGAGGGCCCAGCTGGGGAACAGCTATCCGATTGGAACGTGACCTTCTTACCCAGGGGGCGGAGTAGACCTGTGGATGATTAGGCCTGAGTTCTGAGTTTGGGCAAGGTGATTGTTAGAATGTGGAGCTGAAGGAGAGTGGAGACTCTGAGTATGGGGCTTACTGGAAAAGATGAAGAGGAATTTATGAGATTTTTGTGCTGAAAACAGAAGTCTCTGTTTTAGAGGGTTTTAAAAGAGGAGTATGGAGAACGGGAGGGCGAATACAGATGTCTCTCCAGCAGTGTAATGTCTCACTGGAGGTGCGTTCTGCTGTCCAACTTAAGTACTTTCTGCTTTAGCCCTGGCCCATTTCCTTCCATTCATCTTTGATTGTGGTGGGGGTAAGCTTACAGAAATTCATTTCTGTGCTTCCACCTCTGTGTTCCCTAAGTGAGAGGCAGCCTCTTGTCCCTCTTGCCTCCTCATGCAGCCTCATCTCGCCTCTTCTTTGGCTCACTTCCCATCCCTGGCCAGCACTATTTTGATGTCCTCTTGGGACACCTGGCTCCCCTCCCGCAGTGTTCATGCCTGGCTTGGGCTATGAACTGCGTGTTCCAGACACCGTGCTCTGGTGGAAAGCCCTGACTGGTAGATGGGGTGGTCAGTATACAGCTGGTAGACTAGGAAGAGCTATTGAGAAAAGGCCCAGGGCATCTCCAACTGATGCCAGGTCTTAAGATACTTGTCCAGGCATCTATGGGTGCCTTGGTATGTCAAGCAGGTATAGGCATTTTTACATTTAATTCACTCCTTATTCCTCCCTGGGAGGTCAGCTTCTAGTCTCCATCCTACAGAAGTGTTAATGGTGGCTCAGGATGACACAGTATCCTCAAGGTCATGTGCCCCATGGGGTCCAGGGTCAGAATTTAGGTGCTCGTCTTTTTGTATTTGGGTCCTCTGCCTCCCAAGTGCTGGGATTAAAGGCGTGCGCCACCACTGCCCGGCGTCTGGCTTGCTTCTCAATTCAGTGTCCTTGGGTGGCTGGCCTGTGACATCTCCCTCTTCCAGTGTCCCTTCCTTTTTTCCCCTTGCTCTTTCTAGAAGGGAGGAGCCAATCACCTTCTTCCTTCCCCTCGGCTCCGCCCCCTAGGTCTCCCTGTTCTGCCCCCTCCATTTACCGGTCCTCTCCCTGCTCTAGATTATGGGGTTCTGTTCAGCCCCTCCCTCTGCTAGCTTGGAGTTTTCTCTTGAAGGTCCTTTCCTTCCTTCTGTCCTCTCTGTCCTAAAGTGGTCTGTCCCAATGACCTAGCCTCTGTTCATGTTCTCAGACAGTTGTAGGCTTCAGGCTGAGGCCGGGGCTGAGGAAGGAGTAAGAGAGTCATAGGATCAATTTAGGTTCCCGTTTGCCACACTACAGAAACACTGCTCTGGAAGTGTGCTGAGAAAGGGGCCCGTGAAGAGACATGGTTTCAGGAGAGGTGGGCAGAACCTGTTGATCTGTCTGTGCCTCAGACTGCACCCCCTCTTTCCCTCAGGGGAGTGTCTGTCTCAGCCTTTCTTTCTCATCTGGGTCTCTAGTCTTGAGGCTTTAGGTCAGCTTTCTGCTCCTATGCCTCTCTGTGGAGTTGGGGTGAGGCTGGCAGTGGCTGGCTTCCCAGGAGGGGAGGGGCTGTGGAGGTGGGGGCAGGGCGCTCCATGATTGTATTAGCTAATGCTGATGCAAAAAGGGGTTTCCCTGACTGGCTCTCCTTCCACCACCCTCCTTCTTTGCGCTCCTTCCTGCTCTCCATTCATCCCCGCCTTTCTCAGATCCATCAGAATCAATTAGACCTTTCCTGCTGTAATCTTATTGTGGGGCCTGGGCTCCCACCCAGCAGCCAAGCTCCCAGGCCTGCAGTCTCCATTCTGGGCTCTGCAAAGAACATTCCAGGGAGAAGGGATGACCGGGATGACCTCAGGGCCCTTGCCCTTCCTTCCCCACACTGGGGGTCCCTAGTGGATCAATAGCCTGCTTGGCCTGTCCCCATTCCTCCCCCACCCACCGTTAATCATGTCCTAGGCGGCTGAGTGGTGATGGAAATCATTTGGAAAGGGGCCCAGAGGACCAGGATTCTCAGCCCAGAGAACAGAGAGCGGTGGGGGTGGGGAGAGGAGGGGTCTTGAACAACGTGCTGCCAGTCTGGAGGCATTTATTGTGTACAAGAGAGTGACCAAGCTATTCTTCCCTAGGCAGGCAGACTCAAGGAAACGGTTTGGAATTTGAGAGGGGGACTGGAGGTTAGCTATCAGGAGGAACTTCTGGGCTGTAGAAGATCGGAGACCTGGATTAGCAGTGGTGAAGGAACACTGCTAGAAGGATGGACATTGCCCTCTTTCCTTCTGGCTACCATGTTATGCTATGGAAAAGCAATGGACCAGGAATGGGGGCCTCTGTCAGCTTTGACACTGACACTTACTGGCCATGTACATCAAATCACTGTAGCATTCAGGGCCTCAGAGTCCTGTGAAAAGCAGGAGCAGGGAAGGGGTGGGGCATTTCTAAGTTGGAGTGGATACCGGAAGGCTGGTTCAGAAGAGGGATCATGGTGTCTCTTGTCAGGGTGGGTGGAGTGAGGGACATACAGACCTTATTGACCTAGCTGCAGTGACAGTGGAACTCTCAAAGTGACCACTGGCCTGGATCTGGAAACTGGAAGGAGTTGTCTCATCTTTCGTCCCGCCCTCTCCTCTCCCTGCCCCCCTCCAAATGTTTACTGACCACATGCTAAACCCCACATGTCAGATCCTGTGCTAGGTACACCTGAGAGTGATGGACAGTGGCCTCTAAAGATGGCCTTGTGGAGGGGAAGAAAGGGAGACTGAAGAAGCAGGCAGATATATCAACAAGAAATGACGCCAAGCACTCAGAGCTCTGGGTGCCCACAGAAGAGCTGGAGGGAGTGAGGACTCCTGTGGGCTGGCCTGGAGCTATTGCCAGTGGAGTCCTTGTAAGTCAGGGCTACTCTGTAGGAATCTGTTCTGCCATAGGCAGAGTGGCCTGGGGCTGGGTGTGAGTTCTGTGCCTTGGGCCTGGTTGGGTGGTTGATCTACCTGAGTGTGGGGGCATTTGACTGCAAACCTCCTGGGGCCCCTGTAGCATCACAAGAGAGGGTAGGGACACTGGCTCTATTGAGCAGGTGGTGAATAGAGAAAGGAGGGGGATTACTGGATCCAAGCCCTTTGTGGGGGTAGGTTGGGAGGTCCTCAGGGAGCCATGCCTGCACACCTCTCTCAGGTGTGAAAGAGAGACCAGGAGCCTGAGATCAAATGCTCTGGGATTCTCCTCTAACAGGAGTTGCTTTTGTCCCCGAAGACAAAACCAACCTGAGGCACTGCAGCCCGTAGGGCCCAACACAGAGGAGACTCTGTGCTGGGCTTCCAGGCAGACCCTCCTCCCAGGGCTGTCCCAGGGCACAGCTGGGCTGTGATCTGCTCTCTTGTTTCCCCGACACCTGCATGGCCCCTCTGGGAACCCTTTCCTTCTTGCCTTGATTTGCTGTGGGAGAGGGGAGCCCCTGGCCCTGACCTAAGAATATGTGGGTATGTGGGAGTGGGTAGGTCACAGATGGCCTCCACCTTATCTTGTTTGGGATTGGGGTCTACTTCCAGGTCAGTTCTCACCTACCGTGATCTAGGGGATCTGATGTCATCTTCTGGACTCTGTGGCTACCTGCATACACCTCTCTCTGTCTGTCTATCTCTCTGTCTCTATCTGTCTCTGTCTGTCTATCTCTCTGTCTTTCTTTCTCTCTCACACACACAAAGAAAAAAAAAGAAGAAAGAGATAAAATTTATTTTTAAAAATACCCGACAAAATCTACTCATAAGAGGGCATATTTATTTTGGCTGACAGTTTGAGGGGGACACAGCCCATCATGGTACCAGGAGCTTATACCACCCATTGATCACACCGAACGAAGAAAATCCTATTCTTTCAAGCCCTGATGAACCCACAGCACTGCCTTTATCCTGTGCCCATCTGGAGTCTAACAGGGTGGGAGGAGTGGAGAGCAGGGGCTGTCAGGGCTGGAGGTCAGGCCCCTGGGTCTGTGGAAGGTCGTGCCTTATGGACAGGGAGACCAGGAACAGTCAGTCATTCACTTGGTGGTGACCAGCTCTTTAAAGATGTCATTGGGGGATGGGGAAGTGACTCATTGGGTGTGAATGCTGGCTGCCAAGCTGACAACCTGAATTCAACCCCAGGACCCACTTGGTAGGGGAGGGCTGACTACTGCAAGTTTAACCTCTACATGTAAGCCATGACATATGCATGTTTCCCAAACAAACAAAAACAAACAAAGAACAGTCAAAATAAATGTATCAAGAGTGTCACTGGAGAGACAGATGAGAAACTGAGGTTCACTGTTGAGCCCCCACATGGAGGTAGTAGAGAAGTCTTTATGTGGCGTCTGCCAGTGAAGCCCTCTATCAGACGGGGTCCTGCCTGGATTCACCTAATCCTTCTATTGTACCATATTTCACTTCTAATCCATGGTCCCCTGTGTCTGCATATGACCCAAGGATGAGAAACTGTGTACCTTTGTTCCTGAGGCTCACAGGCCTGGAAGCAGAACTGTCAGGGATGGGCACAGACCAAGAAGCCACTGTGAACTGGATGGAGTAGCTGGTGCCCCTAGGGACCTGAGGGAGCAGGAGGCTCAAGACTGGAAGGACAAGGTGGGCATGGCGGTTTAAGCCTGTAATGCTAGCATTTGGGAAGCAGAGACAGGCAGATCTGTATGAGATCGAGGCCAGCCTGGTCTATATAGAGAGTTCGAGGTCAGCCAAGGCTATGTAGTGAGACCCTGTCTCAAACAACCCAAAACAAGACTGGGAAGAGGCTTTGGGAATTGGAAGCCTACCCCAACTCTTCCTCTGTGGAGTTCTGAAGGCAGAGAAAATAAAAAGGTTTCTTGCTTGAATCTTGCAGGAGGTTTTGGAATGGCTTTGAGAGGGTGAAGAGATTCTGAGGGATTCTGGTGGAGTTAGAACAGGGCATTTGTGCAGAATTACCTTGACTTTCATGAATTGAGACAGGCATGGTGTGCTACATTTGTGAGGACTCTCCAGGCAGCAGCAGGCCTGGCTTTCTGTCCTGGGTGTCACAAACTCTTCTCTTACCCTGAGGAGGGTCCTTGGCCAAAAGTTCCCCCTGCTGGGCAGAGATTAGCTGTGGAGAGCTTTGCCTAGGAGCCCTGTCGAGCAGGGTTCTAGTCTGCAGGAGGCTGGGTCTCATCATCACTTCCTTCCTACCAGTCCTTCCTCCTTCCAGCTCCATGGAGTATCTATCATACCCTAAGCACTGAGAATCCTTTGAAGAAAAAGCTACCCTGCTTTCCTCCCTCAGGCTTGGCAGAGCCTCGTGTCAGCCAATTCTATCTGAGGAACTTCCTCCGATCTTTAAAAATTCAGCTTGTGATTCCTTTCAGTTAAGCATCACCCACATGCTATGGATTAAACTCCGTTTCCTCCAGGCTCAATCTCTTTCCTGTGGTCCCAAGGAGGGGAGGCTATGGAGGGTGAGGCTCCCCTCAGGCTTGGAACGGGACTGAGCAGTGCCAGGAACTTCACTGGGTTTAGTGGACATAGACAAAGGCCCACTTCCCGAGAATGGGCTCTTATGAATGCAGGCAGACCACCTCTCCCCACCCCTCCAGTCTTCATCTTGAAGTTTCATCATGGGGGTCCCTTGCTTGGCTGTTCTTATGTTTGTCTATCTCTGTCTCTACCCGCACACCAGGAGCTATCTCTTCTCTCTAGCTGGCCTTTTGCCATTCTTCCCATCCGGCTCCCCTGTGTTGTCTGGTGTGGGGCAGGGAAAGCGCTTGGGGAGGGTGTGGGGGCTGGTGCAGGGGTGGACCTAAGAATACCTCTGCATTGCAGGAGAGTCTGGGGGCGGGAGAAGGATGGGGGTTGTGGCGACAGGAGCAGCTGTTAAGATTCTTTCAGGCCCTTAGCTGCAAGTTGAGAAAGACCCTGGAAGTTAGGGGACAGCAGAACACATCTAGAAACCTGGCCTTGAGATGGGAGGGGTTTGGGGGAAGCCCAGCCCCCGGGATTGCCACAGTGGGAGAGGCGCCAGGGTCTGCGGGGAGGGGCGCGGGGGGAGCAGGATCCAGTTGCTGAGGAAGCAGCCTCAGCTCAGCTCCTGGCCCGTTGCCCTCTTAGCTTCTCCTCAGCCACGGACTCAGGCGAAATTCAGCGCTGGCCGCCGCCACTCCCTCACTCTGCTTGTGGGTCCTCTCTTTGCCTTTGTCTGCCGGTTTCTCCAGAGCCCTGCGTCTGTCCTCTTTTCTTTTTTTTTCTAGTTCCAGGATCCCAGTGTGATGACCCCCAAACCCTATTCCCGAAAGCCACCCCATCTACAACCCCCAGAGTCTCTCAGAGGCAGGGAAGTGGCACCCGGCAGGGCAAAGAGAAAATGCTGAAGAAGACACGCTTCATCCCAGAAGGAGGGAGGCGTGGTTCTTCCAACCTGTTGGGGTGCTTTGTGCTCTGGGCTCCCTCACTTCTGGAGTGGGCTGAAAAGGGATCCCCGACGATTGTGGCCAGGGGTCAGAGGATGCCGAAGTTGATCAGGGTCCTCATGTGCACGCCCTGCGCCTGCAGGTTTCTGTTGGGCGGTGGAAGCCGGTGGCCTCTGTTTAAGTTAATCACATTATGCTCTGGGGAGCAATCTGGGAATCGGAGGGAGGCCTAGAGGGAATCCACGTGCGCGCGCGCGCACACATACACACACACACACACACACACACACACACACACACACACACACACACACACACACACACTCACACTCACACTCACTGCAGTGCGAGCACCATGCTGCTGTCGCTCTTTCCCGCAGGCGGCCGCCCTGCGCCTGGCACCGCCTCTGCCGGGTCCCCACCGCCTCAGAAGTTATCGGGCTCTAGCGCCCGGGAAGCCGGCGGCAAAGGCTGGAGGCTGGCACATCGCCGCGGAGGGAGGAGAGAGGGAGCGGCCGAGGAAGGCCCCCGGGGTGGAGGCGCCCAGCAGCTGCCCGAAGGGGCTCGGAGGAGATGGAGCCAGGCTGGCGCCGCGCCGAGGGTCCGCTGCCCCGCTCCTCCCGCTAGAGGGGGCAGGATACCCCAACTGCTCCTCGGGGACCGAAGCCCCGGGAGATGCCGGGAGCAGGGCGCTGATTTTCTGCCCCTAGGTCCCCAACAGGCGTCTCGGTCCTCCTCTCGCCATCCGTGTGTCCTGGGCACCCACTTTCCCGGGCAACATGACTCGGCTGAGCTGGTGCTTTTCCTGCGTGATCCGCTGGGGCAAGTACCTCTTCTCTTGCCTCCTGCCCCTGCGTCTCTGCCTTCGCAGCCAGGTAACGCGTCACCTGGTCCCTTCCAGTCCTCCAGCCAACTCCTCCCTTCCCGGTTAAGTCTGATGGATTACCTCTCACTTTCAGGGACTCACCATTGTGGCCTTGTCAGCTTTGGCTCTCATGACTATAGGGAATCCTGGGGGAGTCCCTCGTCCATGCTAGACGATTCAGGAGGGGGAGTAGCTGTCATTCCGTAGTGCAAACGCTTAGCATCAGAAGTCTGATGGATAGCCCCGAGTCATCTTGGAATGGTCCTAGAAATTAGGGAACAAGGGGGGGGGATTTTTGGAGTTGCTTTAAAAAAATTTCTGTAGGAAGAGAAGCCTTTTCCTGGAAACTACCCCCTCCCCCATCTCAGAGGCCCTTGAGTTAACACAGGAAGATGAGATGAAAAGGAATAGCTATTAGGTGGCTTCTGAAAGGACTTTTCCTATTCAGAAAGATAGAGGGGCCTCAGAACTGTGTAAGAATAAAGTGGGTCCCAGGGAGGGATCAGCAGGTAGATTTTTGGGGATCGTGATGAGGAAGCACTTGCTGTACTGAGAATGGGGGTCTTTCGGAGCATTCTTCTCCCTAGGACTCCTCTAGATAAGTCCTGGAAGTGTCTTCAAAGTAGTTTATGTGGGACACAGCTAGAATAAGAGACTGGAATATGGCAGGAATCTTGACTGGAGAGGCAGGGTACCCCTAACAGCGTGGCTGTTATTGCCCCAGGAGCCTCTAATGAGGCTTCCAAAAGCAGAGGACTGTGGCGTCTTGATCCTCTGTGGAGCTAGTTCAGATCCAGAATGGTGGGCACACTAGACTACTGTGGTTAAGAGAATCAGTGATGGAACCAGCCTGCCTGACTTTGAAATCTGACCTACAAGCTGAGGATCTGGGCAGTGATAGCTGTCTGTACTAGTTTTCCTATGTGTCGAATGGAAATGATAAAATATCTGTATCACACATGGGGTGTTTAACAATGTGCTCACTCTATTGAAGGGGATTCAACAAAATTAAGGGTATTTTTGTTCTGACTTCCTTCTTGCCCCCTTCAGGTGTGGAAGAATGTCAGTAGTCACTCTTCCCTTCTTCCTATTCCTCAGGAATTTCTAGCTCATTATTACAGGTACTGCCTCTGTACCTCAGTTTCCCTCTCTGCCATTCCGCAGTGAGGAAAGGTGCCAGCAGGCTTCTGCCCCAGTCACCCAAAATATGCTTTGAAATTTTCCAGTGAAATGCATTGTCCCTGGGGATTGGCTGGGAGGCAGGCGCTGCCTCTGGGGAGTGCAGGGCTGGAGCCCCAGCCATCACCCTTTAGGCTCTGAGTCCAGATGTTGCAGACACTGGTTTTCGGCTTTGGGAACAGTCTGCAGTGAGAAATGGCCAGTCGGGACCAGGTCAGTGGATCCAGCCGTCCAGCCATTCCCTTTCTTCATCTGCAGGGTAGGAGAGGTTCCACTCGACCTCCTTAGGGCCAGGACTGAGCTAGGGGGTTGCGGCAAGGGCAATAAGCAGTTGTAGCTGCCTCTTGCAGCCTTTGAGGGCTTGAGTCAGTCAGGAAATTAGAGCTGGGAAGGAGATCAAAATCATGGAGCCGGGAAGGAGCTTATTAAAAATTATCAGGATTGGGCCCAGACACGGTCCCCTTCCAGGGCGCTGGTGGACTGGAGGTGGGGGAAGGGGAGTGCAGGATGTCTCTGGTCCTTCCTGTGTCAGCTGTGGGAATGAAGGCTGGGATAGGGCCTGCTTGAGACTCTACTCTACCTCCCATAAAGCACTCAGATTTCTGAAGTGCAGGGGAGCAACCTTTGTCTTAGAGGGATGTTGACAGGGCTTGGGGTTGTCTATGAGGGGCCTCAATGGACATCAGGATGAAGTAAGTGCTCTGAGTTGGTGGTATCTCATGGCAGAGTGTGCTAATGGAGAACCCACTCAATCCTTTCCTGTACGTTTGTACCATGGACATCCAGCACAGTGGCACCGGAGCTACTGGGTCCCAAAGACCTCAAAGAATATCTATACACGTGGAAGGTGGTGTGGCTTGTTAGAAAGGATGGAGCTAGAAGCAGCAGGGTCCAACTCCTTCCTGCCAGGGAAAGCCAGTGGGTCTCATCTTGTCCCACGAACAGAGGAGCACTTACCTTAGCTCTTCCTGCTGTGTGTCCTTGTACCATGCTGAGCCTGGGCAGCTGACCTCCTTCCTGGAGTTGTATGTCAGCTCTTGAATGAGAAGTGAAGAGGACAGTTAACAGTCACCATAACGTGGGAGCATGACTGCTGTTCCTGGGTGACTGACTGTTATGTTCCTGGGGCAACAAAACAAATCTCTATCCCTAGGAGATGAGGAATCAGACACCCTGGGCTTCACTGACTCATGTCCTAGCTGTGTGATTCCAGCAAGCTGCTCAACCTCTCGGTGCCTCAGTTTCTTGCACCTTTAAGATGAGGGTTGGTAGGATGGTTGGTTAGTCAGTTACCTTTCCTGGGTAAGGAGCAAGTGGCAGAGTCTGGAGGGCAGACGGTGTGTGGAGATCTATAGCTGGGTGTTCCAGCCCTCTGCACTCTCTTCTGTCTAGAGAGAGGCTTTGAGTGTCCGACCTGCGTAAAGAGAATGCATTGCAGGGGAAGAGCTGAGGGTGACCTTTGCCACTGATGTCTGCTGAGCAGGTCACTTAGGAGAAACTTAGGAGAACCTGGAAAATATGTGGTCTAGGAGTCAGAAGACCATGAACTATGCTCCTATTGTGACTCCTGGGAGATCACGTGCTGCCCTTGATCACAGTGCAGTTAGTTATCTGCTCAGCAAGGACCTGAGGTGAGGTGAGAAGTGTCCCAGAGGCCAGATCATTCTGACAGATAGGTAATCTGCCTTCCCAAGTTAAAAAAACAAACAAACATAGCTAACACTTTAAAATGCGCACTTTTCATAGTTTGTAATCAGTTTTTACATAAAAATATAGATTCGGGGCTTTGATAGTGAGGTCCTCCAAAGAACTGAGGAGGGCGGGGACTGATGCCTGCCTCAGCCATCTCCCCACCTTCCCTCAGGCCCCAGCTGAGCTTAGAAAAGCTCTAGCCCTCTGTGACCTTCAGATTCTGTGGCAGGTGGGGACAAGGGGAGGCTCAGCGCCGTAATGAAAGCTGGGTGAGACACTAGCAGAGATTTTTAAGAGACATGCTTTGGGGTGGGAAGAATGGATTTGGTGGACCTTGCTTTAGGATGCTTTAACAAGGCAGGAAGTAGAGCTGGGATGGGTGCTGGGGACCATCAGCCTGACCATTTTGCAGGCAAGCGAACTGAGGAGCAGAGAAGGATAGCCAAGACCATTAGCTCAGTCCCTGGCCCATGGACCTTCCCTGGGTGTCTGGAAGCCACCACTGGTCCAGAACCCACAGTCAAGCCTGTTTCTTCAGCTGGCTGCACCACAGGGGGGGCTAGAGGGAGGGGCCGGGAGGTCTGCTGTAGAAACCAGTAACTGCTGTCTAACCATTTTGGAGGCAGGGTGGCATATGCTGGTTGGGCTCTTAGGCTCCTGGCGTCACCCATGGGGAACCCAGCCAGCTCATCAGTGTATACCCGGTGTCAGCTGCATGTAACACATTAGGCTCCAGGCACCATATGGGGCCCCCAAGATGAGCAAGACCTCCAGCGGGACTGCCTGCTGGGGTTCAGATCAGAGGCCATGTCTGGCAGGAGGGGGTCCTGAAGATGGGCATTACAAGTTTGGGCAAAGGTAACAGGCAGGGCTACTCATATCTGTTTGAGGGGGAGAAAGGGTTCGGAAGAGCTTAGGAGATGCTAGCAGGAGGAAAATATGTTAGGGCCTCTTGGCTAATTGGTTGACTTACCCTTTTCCCATTATCTCACTTTGTAGACCAGGCTGGCCTCGAACTTATAGAGATCCACCTCGCCTTGCTCCTCAATGCTGAGATTAAAGGCTTAGACCACCATGTCAGGCTCTTTGATTTTTTATTTTATTTTTATAAACTATATTTAACCCCGCATGACAACACACCCCTTTAATCTCAGTGCTCCGGAGGCAGAGGCAGGTGGATCTCTGTGAGTTTGAGAACTTTTTTTATATAATGGGTTCTAAGCCACCCAGGACTTCAATAGTGAGACCCTGTCTCAAAACCCCAAAATTACATCTATCTATCTATCTATCTATCTATCTATCTATCTATCTATCTATCTATCTATCTATGTGTGTCTCTCTGTGCATACACACACACACACACACACACACACACACACACACACACACACACTCACACACATAAATGCCACTGTGTGAGTGGAGGTCAGAGGACAGCTCATGGGACTTGCTGAGCCATCTCAACATTTTCTGTATACTTGGCTCAAGAGATACAAACTGAGAGTCCTGGGAGGACACAGGCAGCTCTGAAGAGTTGGCAACAAGGCTGGCATTTAACAGTCAACAGGGAGATAATCACTAGGTATTAGGTACTAGGGTTAAAGTACAGGAGAGGCTACCAAGAACTTGGCAAAGAAGGAGAGGAGGCATTGGTTCCTCCAAGAGGACCCTTCGGTGGTTTTGATCCAAGGAAGGGAGACTGGAGAGCCCCTTCATGGTTCATGGAGGTCAGATGAGTTGGTGTCATTGTTGGTGTCTTTGGCCTGTTTTCTGACCTGATTTTCTAGAACTCCCCAGAAAGCAGCTAGGGGTTAGGGGTATGTCTTCTGTGAGTGCAGCTAAGGGCTGTGGGAACAGGCAGGGGAGTCCTTGAGTATCTTCAGAGAGAAGAGGATCCAGGAGGGCAGAGCAAGGGCTTAGGGCTCTCAGGGAACTTTACTGTACTGCTCTGACCAGGAGAGGAGGTTTGTAAGGGTGACTGTCTGTGGACCCTTATGGCTTTTTCTGAGCCATTGCCAGCTGGGCTTTAGCAGTCAGGTTTGGGGGTAGGGAACCTGGGCTTGGAGATGCTGTAGGCACTGAGAAGCAAGGGATGCAAGCTCCCTTTCTTAGCCCTCCCCAGCTCTGCAGAAGGGTCTAGAGAAGGATGCAAAGTGGACTCAGGCTCTCCACCCTAACTCATTCACTCAGGCACTTGCTCTAGGAAGGACCAGAATTAGAGGCCCTATTTCAGAGTCCTCTGCTCTCTCACTCACCAAGCATGGTAGATAGTTCTTAAATAGTGTGAAGCCTGAGAATCTGGTGGGGTAGGCTCTTCTCAGGTGAAAAGGGAGTGTGGTCCTCTCCTTCCTCGGTTTCTAGGGGGAATAACTTGGCTGGGTTGGGAGCCTACATACCTGGCTGGACAGATCCCCATGACTCTGGGGTTGTGCTGTATGTGGCGTTGATACAGTGTCAAAGCATGATCCTGGACAGGTCAAAGAGAGGAAGGGGGCATGGAATCTTTTCTCCACACGACATGGGTATGCCCAGCACACTCATACGTGTGCATAGGAACCCAGGCCAGAGGACTTTCTTGCTGGGTGACTCAGTCCAGGCAAATGGTCTCCAAGTGCCTACTCTGGGCGGGGCCCTGTCCTTGGCCTGTGTGCATTTTTAAGTTGGACTGCTTCCTGATGTTTGTGCATCCACAGAGGGCGTTGGCTGAGCCCCTGTCTCTACGTGGATAGCTCCAGAGAGTTGTTTTCACAGCCTCCACCCACCCCTCACTTGGTCCAGCCAGGCCAGAGCTCAGGAAAGAAATCGTTTATTATTTTTGGGGGGGTGGATACAGACAGTGGGGGCCTGGGACAGATTTCGTTGGTTTCCCTGCTGGGCTTCCTGGGGACGTATTTGGGCCTGAACACTGTCTTCTTCCCAGTTTCCCCCTCCCCCGGCAGAGGTGGGGGAGCAGGGAGGGCAGGGTGTGGGGCACTATGGTAAAGATATTGCAAGGGGAAGGGTGGGAAGGCAAGAGCTGTTCTCAGGAGTGAAGGAGGAAGAAGAGGGGGAGGAGAAGGAGGAGGAGGGGAGGAGGGGGAGGAGGAGAAAGAGAAGGAAGTGGGAAAATGCAAACCAAATGTTGGCCCAGGGTACAGTCAAGAAAAACAGACTCTCGTAGGAGCCTGCAGCAGGCTCCCTTTCAGAGGGCAGGAAGGGCTGGGACAGATGTTGGAGGAAAGAAAGAAAGGGGAGGAAAAAATCAGAAAGAAAAAAAAAACAAAACAAAACTGGGATGAAATCCACAGCCTGGGGGCAGGGCCCTGCCTCCCTATCACCAGCTTCTCCTGTGTCAAGGCCTGTCCTGTTCTGGGGAGCTTGCTTTTGGCACCATCGTCTGTTTTAGCTGCATATGTGCAAATGAGTGTGTGTTCCAAGGCCAGGTATCTTGGGGAGAAGCCTAGGCACCCTGGGGTGAGCAGACTATACTGTCTGTGTGTCCACTGATGTTCCAGAAGCTTCTGGAGTGGGGTCTCTGCGTTGGCTACAATTTGGAGCAGATCTCAGGCTTCAAGACTCCAGATCAGGAGGAGGCAGGAGGGGGCTTCTGGGGCTTCTAGAGATGCTATGCTTGTGGAGGGTGTGGCTTCATAGAGCCCTGCCTTGGGCAGACTCTCCTGGGCCCTGTCCCACTCACGCCCCCTGCTAAGCTGAGCTTCTTACCCCCAGCCAGCCCTGGAGTCTGGGAGGAGAGAAGAGAGAGAAGGGCTGGGACAAGGGGAGGAGTGGCGAGGAGGGGGGCGGAGGAGGGAGGTGGAGGCCCAGATGCTGGCTGAACCAGCCCCTTAGTACTCTGCTCTCACTTCTGCCTGCTTGGTGGACGCTGCAAGTTCAGGGGGCCCTTGGCAGGCCCCCACGTGCCCTGCAGCACAAGAACAGAACCCTGGGAAGATGACGTGGATTTGTCTGTCCTGCATGCTCTGGGTAGGTTCTTGTTGCTTTACCTCTGAGATCGCACCGTTGTTCTTCAGCTAAGAGTCATAGTTGGTGGGGGACTGGGGGGTCGGATGAAGGGAATATGCACACAAGAATAGACTGGAGCTGTAGGGCCCTGGACTCTGTCTCTAGGTCCCCCAGTCTCTCTTCTTCCTCAGCTGGCCACTGATGCAGGCACTGTGAGCAGAGTCAGAAACTTTGTTTTGTTCTTCTTAATAGTGGGGTGGAAATTGTCACTCCCTAGGGTGCCTCTGTGCCTCAACCTGAGGAGGAAGGGTCAGTGCAGTGGCCAGGGGTGGGAGATGGGGGACCGAGGACCCAGAGTAGTCATCTGGAATCTTAAACCCATATAAAGCTGCGTTGACGGGGAATTCTGTTTCTGTCACATTTGTCTGTTCTAGACCCTTTCTTTCTAGTCCCCCATTCTTACCAAGAATTCCCCGTCTTGCCTGTCTCTCCTTTGGGAAGAGGTGTGCAGGGCTAGGGGTCTGCAGACAGGTCTGAGGGCCATGTGGGAGGGATAAGGCTAGAAGTGGTGGGTAAAGACTCCCAGGAAGGGGGATGGGAAACAACTTGATGCTGCCGGGAGCAGGGCAAGAGGAGACCCCTTCCTCAGAGGGACTCTGCTGGGCTGTGGGAGGTATGCACAGGGGTCAGGAGGGCGAGGAAGTCATCCTTGGCTGAGGTTTCTGAGAGCCATTGCTGGCTGGGGGAAGGGGCTTCAGACCCAGCGTCCAGATGTGGCTTGCTTGCCCTCTCTCTATTGTAGGCAGCTAGTCCTCAGGAGGTCTGTCAAGCTGAGTGCAGGATGAGGCTGAGGGAAGTTATGGGAGGGACCAGGCACCTATGGGCATATTGTGAAGGAGAGTCTGGGTGGCCCACGGGCTGGGTGACATGAAATATCTGCCTGTAGATTGAAGACTGTGGGGTGTCCCGTACAAGGGATGTTCTAGTAGTTTCCTGGGCTGCTGCTGCCTGTAAGATGGGGGTGTTGGCCCCCTTCATGTCTGGACTGAGGATGTGGTGGATAGGGTATCCTGCAGGAGAGACACAGACTCTCAGGGATGACATCAAGAGGGCTCAGTTGGTACTTGTGCTGAGAGGTTTTAAGAGAAGGACCTCAGTCTAGTGGACCTCAATTTCCCCATGAATGGAGAAAAGAATTTCCAGAGGGCCTGTCAGGAGAGAGCATTTTAATGTCCTGGGCAGTGCCTGGCACATAGTGAAATCCTTGAGAGTGGATGCCCTCCCTGGGAACAGGGGTTAGTGATCAAGGCATGTGCGGAGGGCCTTCCTTAAGCTTTGTGAGACCTGCAGAGCCTTCATTGTCTCCTCTATTCTTTCCTACCCCCTTCTAATGTCCCAGCCCCTGCCCCTACCACTGACCTTTGTGTCTTTCTCCAGGGGGAGGGTATACACAGAGTGAGCATCCTGGAATGTAATGTGTCCTGCCTGAGGCAGCTGTTAGCAGTCCTTGCTCCTGGGTGGGCATTGACCAGGCCGGGGGTTTGTTGGCAGTATTGATCAGAAGAAGGGTCCTGACAGAGACTGCGGAAACCTTCTAGGGAGTCAGTTTGCATTGGGAGGTGCCTGGAAGGATGGCAGGCGTGTGGACTTTGATACTAGGAGGTTCTGGGTTCAAATCCTGACTCCATCATTTACCTAATGGGCAGTATTAGTTAAGATAGCTTCTTAGCTTCAGTTTCCCTGTATGTAAATACATGTACAGTGCAAAGAAGAGATTGGGGACTCAGGCAGATATTGAGAAAATGTTGACCTCTCTCCTCCATACCTCCTCTATGGCTTAGGGGATTCCATGTACCCTGACATGATGGGACTGGATCTTCCTGGGAAGGACATGGTAGGTCAGGACTCATGTCTCTCCTGACATAGAGACTCTATCTAGCTCTCCTGGAGCCAAGAACTGGCTAGCTGTGCAGCCTCACTGAGACCAGCCAAGGCAGGGTCTGGAGGAAGTAGGCCTTGTGCCCAGGGCACGTGGATTCACATGTTCTCTTTGGGGAGATAAGCAGATGTTGCATCTATGAAGCTGCACATCTGTGGCCCAGAGTCCTCACAAGCCCTAGCAGCCAACCTTGCTTTATTAGCTGAGGAGCATAGCAGTGCACTATGCATAAGTTGGTTTTCCCATCAAGTGCTTCCAATTGCTATTACAGAGTTAAGTGGAGTTTATTTAGCAAATAATTACACATCTATTAATTGAGTGTGTTGGTGTGGGGAATGGCGGCAGACTCAGCCCTTCCTTCTAGAGAGGACATTGGCTCTCAGGCTGGAGAGTGGCTCATTTGGCCTGAACCAGGGACTGGAACCAGGCTCAGTCCTCACCCTGCTCTGAGAGAGCCCAGATGCCGAGGACTGGTCCCTTGAGCTTTCTGGACCTCACAGAATCTTGGATTGTGTTCTCCAAGGCCAGCTGCAGACCGTGACAGGTTCCAGTTTCTAAGCTGGGTTCCTTTTGAGGGCTGAAGGAATATTTCAGTCAGAAGCTTCCTAATGAATCCCTGTGTTCCTTAAACGGTTCGGGCCATGCGTCATCTCCGCTGGCTTTCTGCTCTAAACCTTCTCCTTCTACTTCTCTTTGCCTGATGGAGGGGGTGGGGTCGGGGCTGCAAGGCCCTAACCAGTACCAGCATCCAAACTCTACTGTTGCAAAGATCCTTAAAGTGACCCCACGAGGCACACAGGTCAGAGGGAAATAGCACATTGTCTCTTTCATGGGACTGACAGAAGTGCCATGTGCCTGGGTTTAACCCTGTCCCAGCACTCCTAAGCTGTGTGACTATGGCTAAGCTCTTCACATCTCTGTGCCATGGGGTTTCCTACCTACCTTTAGAGCTGATAGGTTTTCCCCCCTACTGTTAGAGATGGAGTCCAGGTCCTCACACATGCTAAATGAGCTTTCTGTTGCTAAGCCATGCACACAGTTATTAAATTTTCACTGGGAATCCATATATGTTTAGGCAAATGCCTCTCACACACTAGAGCTCAATAAAGGATGGCTCTCCTCATACCAAGCAGGAGAGACAGGATAGAACCCAATCTCTCGCCTACCCAGCCAGGGCTCTCGTTCTGGAAGTTCTTCATAGCAAGGCATTCAGGTCAACAAAAATGGGGTCATATAATGGTACCAAGGTCCCCAGTGTGCAGGTCTTCCTCTACCAAGGACAGAGTGTGACTTGTCAGGGTGCAAATCTCACTTCGGTCACTGCGATGGTTAGGGTTCTTTGTCAACTTGGCATCTGGGAAGAGGGAGCTTCAGCTGAGAAGTTGCCTCCATCAGACTGACCTATAGGCAAGTCTGTGGGGGCATTTTCTAGACACGTGATTGATGTGGGAGGGCTCAGCCCAGTCTAGGTGGTGCCATCCCTGGGCAGGTGGGGGTGGATTGTATTTAAATGTAAGCTGAACAAGCTATGGAGAGCAAGCTAGTAAGCATTATACTCCATGGTCCAGTGGCTTTCTCTTTGTGCAGTATCCATCTCTGTGCATTTCTTCAACTTGCACAATTTCCTTTGAATCTCACTGGTTCTGTGAGGTAGGATGGGACAAGCAGTCCATCTTTGGTCAGTAGAAGCGGGGATCATGGAGGGGAAGAAGGCTGTTTAAGGCCACCTTGCCAATGGGCTCAGTGTTCCTGAGACAAGGGAATGGGTTGGGGCAGCCACTGAATCTTTGGGTAGAAGGAGATCTTGTCCAGTACCCTTGAAGGTTAGGGATGGCTTGGGAGATCACATAATGAGAAACCAGTTAACTGCTTGTCCACTTAAGCTCCTTCTATGCTCTGTCCATCCACTGGGAGGCCTGCATGTTTCAACAACTTGTAGCCAACTGATAACTTGTAAGAGTGTTACTAAAAATCAGGGCTAACGTGGACTTTGGGAGGGGTAGTTAGGAAAGATCTCTCATGTTATACATACGTACATACATACATACATACATACATACATACATACATACATACATACATACATACATATTTTTAGAGATGGTCTGTGTAGTTCTGGCCAGCCTTGAACTCACTATGTATAAAGAACAATCTTGAAGTATACTGGTCTTCCTGTCTCTACCTCTGAAGTGCTGGGGTTAGAGACAGTCATGACCATGCCTGGTTTCATACAGTGCTGATGATAAACCTAGGGGTTTGGCATGCTGAGAAAGCTCTCTACCAACCTAGCTAAGTCCCCAGCCCAGAGGCTGTCGTTTAGAGACGAGGTCTTGCTGTGTAGCTCAGGCTGGCCTTGGGCATGCTGTGGAGTCTAGGTTGTCCTCAGACTTGCCATCCCTTTCTGCCTCAGACTCCTGAGCACTGTAATTACAGGTGTGTATCATCACACAGTTTAGGAGAGATATAGTTTCTTTTTTTAAAAAAATATTTATTTTATATGTATAAATCTTTTGCTTGCATGTATGCATGTGTGCCACATACCCATGGAAGTCAAAAGAACTGGAATTATAGATGGTTTTCGGCCACCATGTGGCCAGGTCCTCTGCAAGTGTTCTTAACCACTGAACCATCACCCAAGCCCCAAGCAGATAAATTTTAAAGTAGATTCACAGTAGAAGGGACCTCTCAGAACACAGGTCTAGGAGGTGGTTAAGACAGGAGCCAGTGGATTACCCTGGAACCAGGCACGCCAGTAAATAGAATGCCAGACCTTCTTCCTGGGGTCATCACTGAGGGCCTCTGGGGACACGCCAGAGATCACACTGATGGCAGGGCTTGGGGACTTGGGGCATTGCCTTTAACAGACCAGGGGTTCTGTTGTATCTTAGCTCATCTACATGACACAGGCAGTTCCCCAGCCTTATCAAAGTCACTGTCACTGTGTGGGTTCAAGGAGGGAACTGCACCAGCCTCTCACTGTGGAACCTGGCCCTGCTTATGGAACTCAGATTGTCTACATCTCTGTGACCTCCTGGTTCTGTAGCTGACTTCACTCAGGGAAGCAGGTTTTAATGCAGCGATACTTGGGAAAGAGCTGGGGAGGGAAGAAGGAAGGGAGAGAAAGGGGTGGGGGTTGGGGGAAGAAGAGGAGAGGAGGGAGATGGAGATAGAGGTGTTGAGGGTGAGGAGAGAGAGAGAGAGATGGAGGAGGTGCAGTGGGTGGTGAGAGGCAAGCCCTGGGCTGGGTCTAAACAGGCTCGCACGGGAGTTCTAACTAGCCAGCATAAAGCCGTCAGGCAGCAGGTCTAGTGGGGAGGTGCTTCCTAGATCGTTTTGTTCAGTCCATGGGTGTTGAGAGGGTCAGGTTAGTCAGGCCAGCCAATGGCAGTAGGAAGATACTGGATAGAACGGTGATCAAGATGGCTCATACCGAGGAACCAAGCATGGGGGTTGAACCAGAACCCGGGACCAGGGCTTCTAGTTCTACTTTTGTGTGAGAAAGCTGAACTCGTCTTTAAAGTGGAGACCAAGGGGTTGGGGATATCCCTTAGTGGTAGAATGCTTGCCTAGAAGGTGGGAGGGTATGAGATTCTGGATCCAGTCCTCAGTACTGCTAATTTTATTTTTGGTTTAAAATAGTCAACTTATTTTTATTTTATGTGCATTAGTGTTTGACCTGTATGTGTGTCTGTGTGAGGGTGTCAGATCCCATGTGAGGTGCTGAGAATTGAACCTGGGTCCTCTGGAAGAGCAGGCAGTTGCTCTTAATCTCTGAGCCATCTCACCAGCCCCAGTACTGCTATTGAGACATGGAATGATAGTTCGGGCCTGCAATGGATGGGCCTTGGATGGGGTCACAGCCTGTGTGGATTTGGGAGTGGGCAGTGGGCAGGAAGAGTGGATGGGTGTAGAGGATGAGTCTTCTGCCCGTGAGTACCGGATGCTCCCTGGACATCTTGGGGAAACATTTTGGGGTGCCATGGCCCATGCAGAGTTGAAGTTGTTCTCCTGGTGGTGCTGGGAGGTCCTGGAAACTATAACAGTCCTAGGCAGAGTGACAAGGCTGGGAAGGGTCAGAGGCAGCAGAATTGAAAAGCGGGAGAGAGATCGTCTGTGGAGAGAATTAAGAGGCGAAAGTCACAGGATCTGGCAACTAGCTGCTGGGAGGGTGGGGGAGGGCAGGGAGGGACTGAGAGTGACTCAGAGTTTTCCACCAGGGTGACCAAGAACATGGGCAAGCCCTTAATTGGGGGCCCAAGAGGGAGGTTTAGTGGAAGAGAGCAGGCACAAAGACTCCTCGACTAAGGGCAAGGGAACCTTGGATGGCCAGGTCACTGGAGAGGGTAAAGCCCTCTCAGCTTTTGGCCATCCTGTTTCCCAGGCTGCCCAGCTCCCTGGCTAGAAGACTTCTGTCCTTTTTAGCCACCCAGAGCTGTTTAACCCCAGAGGAGGGCAGAACTGGGGGATTTTCTTACAGTGGGTGGACCCCTTTAGCACACAGCCCTTTGTCTCTCTGCCCCTTGAGGCAGGGAGTTGCCTGCAAGCAGCTCTTCCCAAGCAGGACCAAGGCCTGGCTAGAGCCCCCTATGGTCCAGCCAGTTGTGCCACACCCTCTGGCTGGCTGAATGGAGAGAGGGAAGGGCTGAGATGGGCCAAAGCCTTAGGCTTTGAAAGTCCTCTGCTGCAGGGGCTTAGGGGCCGGGCAGAACGGCTTCCAGATAGATCCCTTCCCTTCTTGCTCTGACTCTGGCTTACAGGGAGGTGGGACAGTGCTGGAGCCACTGGGACACCCCTCCCTTCATTGTGGCCATGTCTTCTGCCTCTGGGCTTGCCTGTTAATCCAGGGAGGGCAGGGCCTGGCTGTGTCCCATGTGGCTGTCTGCCGCCTGTCAGGAAAACAGCAATCATTGTCCTAACAAGCCATCCGTGGATGGCACTGCACATTTTATGGGCTTGTGGACTTTATGGAGCTCACTCCCATCCTCTGCCTGGACCTGAGGAGCAAGCAGTCCCAGATGGGCAAGGAGGGCAAGGTGCCACCAGACTCAATCACTAGCCTGCTCTTATGGCAAGCTCTGACTCTGGTCTGTAGAGTTGTGACATCTTCTTTGGGTATCAGAGGGAGGAGGCTAACCCATCCTAAACCATCTCCTCCACCATCCATCTGTGACATTAGAACTCATGTGTTGACCCTTTCTTCAGCGTCACTGGATGCCCTACTTAGTGTGGGAAGCTGAGGCTGTCAGAGTCCTTGCTTCTCATTGGGGATGTTGGAACCGACCTTTCTTCCCACAGATTTTTATAGTCTGTCCTTAGGGGCCTAATGTGTCCTCATATTCTGTACTCCCCGCAGCTGTCAGCACGCCACTCCCTCCTCGGCTCTAAACTCCGAATTGTCTTGAGGACTCGGTCCAGAGAAGGTTGTTAATGCACTCAGGGCTACACAGCACAGTGTATTCCAGGCCTGTTTTTCTATCAGAGCTAGCTAGATGAGGGGAAAGTCACCCAGAACTGCTTAGAGGACTCAAGGAGGTCAGAGTCCTGGAACCACCCATTAGCCTGCGGGTCCTCTGTGGGCCTGAGTGCTGCGGGCTTTCCACAGGGATCTCTGACCCGACCAAGTTCGAAGGTTCAGGCAAAGGGGAGAGTGAAAGCAGGGACGGGAGTCACCTCCACCTTGGTTGCTCCACGCAGTTGCCGCCTTGGTTGCTCCAAGATGCTGCACATGCTGCCCTGTGCTGAGTTGAGCCTGGGCTGAGCCCGCGAGAGGCCGACTAGCCAGGGAGAGTGCAGGAAGCTTCTGGCGTTTGTTCGGGGAGAGCAGACCTCTTCCCAAGCAGCAGTGTACAGCTCTTATGATAGAAGCTCTCAGAGGACGGAGTAGTCCTCACACCTTTATTCCTTCTGGATGGGCTCTTCCCTATACAGTTTGGGATGGGTCAGGGGTCTGACAATAGGTACTTCCTGTTGGCTTGGTCTGAGAGTCTAAGGGTACTTTATCTGCATGTGGGAGGGCTTGGTGTGTTGCTCTTATGTGATAAACCTCACATGACAGACCTCTCTACAGGAGGTTGTGGGGGTTATAGCTACTTGACAGAAGCCAAGGGCCTCCCGGGAGCGTTGGCAAAACGCTTTCTGGTCCCTTGTAGGGTAAGCTCTACTGGGTCGCCTATGGTTAGGCTTGTGCTCAACCAGGGGCCCAGGCTGTCTGTCACAGTCTACTGCCCTACAGTCCACTGTGGGCAAGTTTATAAACTCAGGTTTTCCAGGACAGATAGACAGTATCATAGTTCCAGGCACGAGCCTGGATAGTCTCTTACAGCCTGGAAGGTGTCACTTGCCCCCTTCCTGCCCACTGGGCTGTAAGGACTCTTATTGTTCTCTGGGGAAAGGGACTTTTCCTTAGGCTTTGGGGGAAGAGCTGGACTTGGGGGGTACAGGGAAGGGAGTTTTGGAAGGTTAGCTAGAATGTCAAATTCTGTTTCTTTAAGTGGGGAGAAAGAAAGAGGCTTGGGACTTCCTGACTGCCTCCCTCACATAGCCCTCCAACTGGACTGCAAGTTTCCTCTCTGTTCTACCTCCCACCCCACACCATGGCTGGGGTCCCTTCCCGGGATGTCTGACAAAATTGGCCAGAAAATATGACAACCAAATTCTGAGATGAGAAAGTGGGAGAAGAGACAGCAGAATCGAAGGGGATGGAGGCCCCTACCCTCACTGAACCCAGGCATTAGCTGTCTGAAATAGCAGACCCCTGGCTGGAGCTGGGAGTATTCAGGACCAGCTCAGGGAGTGCTATTGCACTGTATGACCACCAGGAGGCACTGCTGGCATCTCCAACCTCTTCTTGGTTTGCTTTACCTCTACCCTGGACTTGTCTGTTTCCTCTTGCCTTTCACCTAGTCTGCCTGGCTATCTTTGATTTCAAAACAATCTTAGGCTTCAGAAGGGTTGCAAACATGCTGCAAAGATCTTTCCCTTCTGAACTTTGGGGGAGAGAGTTGCTGACACCCACTCCACTTTGAATACCTCCCTGATCTCACAAGGACTCCTGTTTCAGGGGACACAGAGGTCAATATTAGAGGTTGATGTCATGAAGATGCCACTGCCATCTAATTCTCAGACACTATGGTGTCTCACTGGGTGTCCCTGAGACGTCCTTAGGGCCACCACAAACATCTAGTTCAGAATCAGCCACTGCTTTTAGCTGGTGTGTCTGGAGTCGCCTCCTGTCTGGGAATCTCTGTCTTCCCTTGACTTTTGCAACCTTGTCACTTGTGAAGGCTCCGGGCCATTTCATTTGTAGACTGTGCCTCAGCCTGAGTCAGCCTGATGTTTCCTCTTGATTGGATTCAGGTTGTGGCTTTTGGCAGGACTGTCAGAGAATGACGCTCTGTTCTCGGTCAGCCATCCCAGGGGTACGACTTCCATTCATCCCGTCCTGGGTGACAGTGACTTACTTTGATCACTTGATTGGCATCTGTCAGGGAAATCTATCTCCACTTTATTTTTTGAGACAGCTTCAGGTCTGTCTCTGGCTGACCTTGAACTCAGGCTCCAGGCTGTTGGGATTACAGGTGTGCCTCCACCCCGTTTCATCCTTTGTGTCTTATATGTACACTGTGGGGAGAAGCTTTGAGACTCTATTCTGTTTTTATCCACCTTTTGATTTCTTCGTTTATTATTTTCCTCACAATGAGCTTTTTGAAGCCATGGCTATCATCCTGTCCTGAGCCTCAGTTCTTCCCTGATGTGGCCTTTGGGAGCTCCTGGGTCCTTCTGTCTGTCCCTCTTTGTTTCCTGATTCCCTCTTAGCTGTGTGCCTCTATTTATGCGTGCTCTCTGTGTACTTGTGGCTTGTGCCTTTCTTCTTCTCTGTCCTTATCTTGGTCTGCTCTGTCTGCTTGTCTCATTCTCAGAAGGCTTCCTCCTCCTCCCTCTGTCTATTTCTTCCTGTCTCTTTGGCTCGCTGCCCCTGAGCCAGTCTCTTATTGCCCACATTTCTCTGTGTTTTGGTAGCACCCAGAACCTCCTCAGTGTTGTCAGACAGGAGTCCCATGTTTGCTTAGTGTGTGGGCCACTCTTCCTCCTCCAAACCAAGTTGTTTCCTCTGGCCCTGCCTCGGAGCTGGGAGACTTAGGGACAAGGTGTGTGACAGATTTTAATGAGCAGGATCCCTCTGCACACTGCAGGGTCCGATGGCCTTGCCTCAGTGTACCCAGAATGGGCACCAGCTGTATCTGTTCCCTGGAGAGTTCCTGTAGACGAGGGATCAGTGTAGACAGAGGGGGAGTGTCAGGACAGAGAGTGCTTCCTCGAGGAGTCCCCAGAATGGGAGACTCCATGGCCCACACGGGCATGAGCTGCAGAGTGGGCTTGTGCAGCGTTCTTTGGTCTAGAGCAGTCTTCTCAACCGTCCTAATGCTGCAACTTTAGTACAGTTCCTCATTTCTTGGTGACCCCCAACCATAAAATTATTTTTGTTGCTACTCCATAACTGTAATTTGGTACCGTTATGGATCATAATGTAAATATCTGTATTTTCTGATGGTCTTAGGTAACCCCTGTGAAAAGGGCATTTGACCCTTCAAAGGGGGGTCTCAACTCCCAGGTTGAGAACCACTGGCCTAGAGTGTGTTCTTTTGTGTGGTTCAAAGGACTGACTGTCAGAACTTGGTGGGTATGTGTTTGTAGTGCTGTCTGGAGGGGAAACTGGTGTGTGTGCGAGTGTGCGTGTGCGTGTGTGTGTGTGTGTGTGTGTGTGACCTGCTGGCCTACGTACACCTGGCAGATCAGATAGAACACTGTTGCTTGTCTCACACAATTGGCATTGCAGTCTCAAATAGGAATTTAGTTCATGAGTTGTGGCACATGCTGTGATCCCAGCACCTCGGGGCGGGGTTACGGTGGAGGCAGAAGGCTCATGTGTTACAGGGCCACATGGTGAGATCTTGGCTCAAAGAAGTCAAGCAAATAGGAAATTTAACATACTGTATTTTCACAAGAGGAGGCAGCAGAGCATACAGTTAGCATACTCAAGGCTCTGGGCTTGACCCACAGAATATTTTCATAATGTAAAGAACAGGAAATAAAAATAAAGATCGAAGGGGCCCCCTGGACTAGGGTGAATGGTAAGTCTGAAGACAGGGAAATGGATGTGCGCTAGAGAGATTAGGGCAACCACCCACAGTGGAACAGAGAAATACATTTACTGCACTCACACTTGGAATACTACGCAGCTGTGAAGCAGAAGGAAAGGCTGCATCGCATCAGAACAAGCACACTGGGTTACATTCTGATCATTCCACCTGTGCAGAGTGTGTGATTCAGTGGAGCAATCTGCTGACAAGGGAATTCCCGCAGGTCAGGACTGGGTACGGTGGGTGTGTAGTTGGTGTATGGGCTGTGTGGTTGGTGTGTGCAAGGTGTCGAGGGCTTGGGGTTGGTGTGGGAGGCTTTAACTGGGAGGAGTCATGCAGTACCCTTTGGAACATAGTTACAAGAGGCGCACTGGGTACATTGTAGCAAGTAGTATTCTTTTGGCATGTGTGTTTTGTAGTGGGGGAGAAGTAGATCCAGGACCTTACACTAGATAGGCAAGCGCCAGGCCACTCAGTGTTAGCTCTGCCCAATGAAGCCACACATTTAAACTTAGTTACTTAACTTCATTTTATTTTGTACCCTAACACCAAAGTGAGCGTGAAGAGAAACATGAATGGAAGCCATGGAGGGCGATCCCTGGGTGCTAGAGTCTGCAGTCACTGTCTGGGCCCTGTCCACTGGTACTCTTAGTCTGGGAGCCTGGGATGAGTGTCCCATCATCCTATACTATTCTTGGTCCTTAGGCACTTCATTCCTACTGGGGTATTTGCCTTGGTTTTTCCTCCTCTGCCTTTGCCTCCTTTCCAGGACCCTAGTATTCACCTGGTTGACCTCTGGGCCTTTCTTCCTACAGCCAGAAGACCTGGAGGCCCCCAAGACCCACCAATTCAAGGTGAAGGCCTTCAAGAAGGTGAAGCCCTGTGGCATCTGCCGGCAGGCCATCACTCGGGAAGGCTGTGTTTGCAAAGGTGAGTGGTTGACGGGATCCAGGGTGTGTTGTTGTCGTTGGACTGGTCTGGTCTGGGGCGTGTGGGGTCTCTGCTGAGCACGTGTGCCCATCTCTTATCTGTTGGAGGACACTGAACACCTACCTAGGTGACAAGCAGCACATGGAGTGTGTGATGATGTCGCAGGTGGCGGGTGGCGTGGTAATCAATGGTAGAGACTGTGTGAAGGGACAGGTCTAACCTGTGGGTGATAACCAGATCGTATAGGAAGGCCTATGTGTAGGACGTAGTGCTGTGTGGATGGCAATGGCTGGGGGGTGGAGTCTTGTAAAGGGTTGTGGCAAGTGGCGAAAGTCATGCAGATGCCACGGAGATCATGTGTTTGAGAGATATGATAGCCCTCGGTGGTGGTGCATATACTCAGGAGGCAGAGGCAGGTGGATCCCCGAGTTCAAGGATAGCCTGGTCCAAGACAGCCAGAGAAATCCTGTCTTGAAAAACCAACCAACCAACCAACCAAGGCACATAGTGGGAATATGGAAGGTACCAGAAGGACCACGTTTGCTGTGTGGAAGGCATGTGGCTGGTGCATGGGAAATGGGTAGCTGGAGTATGGAAAGTCCATGGTCAGTGTACGGAAGGCACATGACTGGCGTGTGCCTGCCCCCCCCCCCCCCAGTGCAAGGAAGTCAAGTCAATGTCCTCCCCTTCCGGTGGTTTGGGTTGACTTTAAAAAGCCCCAAATCACAGTGGGCTAACTGGGCTCACTATTGTCGTGCTTTTTGAAGGGTCTCTGTGTCCCAGAGAGGACTGTCTTGTCACAGACCCTGAAGGACAGTCAGCCCCTGTGACTAATGCTATCACTCTCCCACCCTCAGTTACTCAAGCCATTGCCCCTCTCCCCCAGGTTACTCACACAGATACAGTTCTTTGAGCCCTACATCCTGTCTACCACCAGGGGCCCTGTGTGGTTGAATCTCTGAACTTCCCACTATGGTTCCTACCCAGTCAGCTGGCTCTCCAGTCCAGTCTCCAGTAGCTTCCCTGGGTTTGAAGAGTGTGCATCTAATTATACCAACACTCTGGTTACCTTTGAGACACAGCGCTTAGCTACAGGCCTGTGGGGCTCAGCTCTTGTTCTGTCCTGCCCCATGTTAAGGTGCTGGGCTCTTTCCTGCTCAACCTATCAGCCTGTGCTTCTCCCTGCATGTAAAGCCCAGAGGGCCAGGCAGGGGATACTAGAGTCCAGAACAATCGCTAAGGCACTTACTGAGGACCAAGCACCAGGTATTTATAGCATTTGCAAGATGTTGGTCTTACACCTGCTTTACTGATGAGGAAACAGGTTTGTGGTGATTGTGTCTCTTGTTGGCCTTTAGGGCCAGAGTGGGGCTTTCAGGATCTGAACTCTGGAGGGGTCAAGGGAAAGCAGTTGGGTATGGAGGTAGGACTGTTAGACTAGAGAGCTATGGTGTGTGTGTGTGTGTGTGTGTGTGTGTGTGTGTGTGTCTGTCTGTCTGTCTGTCTGTCTGTCTGTCTCCAGGAAAGGCCTGAATGGCCAACAGCATTGCCATCCATACTCACCTAGCCTTAATCTAGGCAACAAAAATGCTTGCAATACCCAAATCAGCCACATGGAGTCACCTTTCTCCCAAGAGATTGGGCAGGGATTCCACAAGGGATCTGGGGGAGAGGGTTTAGACTTTGTATTTTGATTATATAGCAGCCTCTATCCTGTCCTGTACCTTCAGGCCACATAAATTCATTTCTGTCTCCCCTTGCTCTCCACTTTCTTCCTCCTGGAGTCTTCCCCTCACCTGAGAGGCAGAAACAGGAACAGGGAGAGAGGGAACCCTAGACTTTGGAGTGTGACCGTGGGGCACATCTCTGGCTATTTTCTTTTGGTTTTTATACATCTGTGTCTATACCCTGATGATTTGGTCCAAGCATTCTGGCTGATAGGGCACTTGACTCCCACGTGCATGGATGACCCCAGTTTCACCCTGAACCTCGAGGCTGAGGAAGGCCTAGACTCCAGGCCAGACATTCCACTAGCTGTCAGGACTGGGCCTCAGAAGACCTAGGGAGCAGCACAGCAAGGAGATGGATGGAAGGGTGGCTCTGGGCTGGGCCTGTGGGAACCGTAGCAGGAGGGCTAGGTTTGCCTGGGCCGGGCCAGCGGTGGGAGGAGGAGGAGTGGACCAGTCTGCTATGGAAAAGAGAGATTGTGGTGGCATGAAGTAAGCAGAGCATCTTATTTGCCTGTCCACACTGCCCTCCATCCATCTGTCATCCATCTTCTCCGTCTGCCCATCTGTTCTATTGCCTGTCCATATATCCACCCAGTTTGTCCATCCGTCCATCCATCCATCCATCCTGTGTTCATTCATCTATTCCATATTTTTCCACTCATCCATCTATTCACTATTCGTTTTACTCATAGACTCATTTACTTTATCCTGTTGGTCCGTCCATCTATCCATCCACCCAGCACCACCAGATATGGGTGTACAACCTGTTTCTTAGTAGAGGGGCCATGCTTACCAAGTCCTTGTATGGCTTCTGGGACTTGACTGGGCCAGCGAGGAAATGAAGAAGAGACAGGAACATATATACAGAGAGACAGAGTAGCTGGGACTGGGTGGACTAGGTTCTCTAATGGAGAAACCACCATAGCTCAGTAGTTTAGTGTGTTTATTAGACAGTTGAATGGTGAGTGGGGGAAAGTGTGTACATCTGAACCTGTGTTTTCTGGGTCCTCTCAGTCTTTGCATCTTGGATGGCTGGGGCATGGACTGTCAGCATCTGGGAGCCAGTCTCCACAGGGCCCTTCTACTGCCAGGAGGAAGCCCTGGTTCTGAAGAGATGAGCTGCTACTTGCTTTCCCATTGCCTCGTCCTCCAGCTTCACTGTGTCCTCTTCCCCACCCTGCTCTTGGCACTCGTGCAGCTGAAGTAGGCAGGAGGGAATCACTGACACACAAAAGATGGACTAGAGGTGGAAGGAAGGCTGGATCTCTGGTGGACAGAAGGATGGGTGGATGGATGGAAGGAAGGACGCATAGATAGGTGAATAGGTAGGTATATAGATGGATACACAGCAATTGACTTTTAGGAACTGGGTCATGGGGCGGTGGGTTTGGCAAGTTTTGCTGAGGGCCATTAGGCTGGAGACTTGGGGACAAGTCTTGAGGGTCAAGTTCAAGCACAGGGTGCTGGCTCAGTTTCTCTTGCCGGGGAGCCCAGCCATTTCCTCTTCAATGTTCAAATGATTGGACGAGGCTCACCCACACCTCAGAGGGTAACATACTCTGCTCAGAGGTTGTTTTAGTTAGGGGATCATTGCTGTGAAGAGACCATGACTAAGGCAACTTTTATAGAGGCAAACATTTCATTGGGGTTGGCTTACAGTTTCAGAGGTTCAGTCCATTATCATCATGGCAGGAAACATGGCAGCATGTAGACAGACATGGCGCTGGAGAAGGAGCTGAGAGTTCTACATCTTGATCTAAAGGCAGCCAGACGAGACTGAATTCCACTGGGTGGAGCTTGAGTGTATATAGGAAACCTCAAAGTCTACCCCCATAATGATGCTCTTCCTCCAACAAGGCCACACCTCCTAAAAGTCCCACTCCCTGTTGGCCAAGCACTCAGACACATGAGTCTGCGGGGGCAGGGCAAACATATTCAAACCACGACAGAGCCCGTTACTAATTTAAATGTCTATCTTGTTTCCAAAATACCTTTCAGAAACACTTAGAATAGTGTTTGACCAAGCATCTGTACACTGTGGCCTTTGCATACTCCAGGCCCGAGCCATGGGCAGGACATACTGGAGGCTCAGTGAACAGATGGGTGACCCGATGTTTGGGGAAGAGCCAAGGCCTGGGGTGGTGATGGCCAGGTCAGGTGCACACTGCGGCTGTGTGTGCATTTTCCGACCCAAGTTCTAGAGGAAAAGGCCATTTAGATCCCAACAATGTGGTTTCCTGTGTTCCTAAGGCAGGAAGCCACCCCAGCCCAGAGCCCAGCTGAGACAGAGCAGGCCACAGGAGGGGTTGGGGTGTACCTCCCCATGATGAAGTGATCAATCGTTCTTACTATGGGGGCTCTGCTCCTTCAGGACCCTGATGGCCAGGTTAGGTAGGGCTTTCTGGAGCTTTAGGCCAATAGGCAGTCTCCAATGTCTCACCTCAGGGATCTGGCACATGAAGGCATTATAGGTAGATCTGTGACTTTGGTGCCCTCTAAGGACCTGGGAGGCCACAGTTGACCAGGTGCTACCTTTCTCAGGAGTATGAGGAAATCTGGAGACTGGAGACAGGGCAAGTTTTTCTCTGCTCCATCTTCTTTACATCCCAGTGCCTAAAAGGAGGTTAGAGAATTGTACCCAGGAGGTTGTGTTACTGCCATCTCCCAGGCCACCTTTCTAGGGCTGGAATGAGAGGTCCACTTCTTGGATCGAGAGGGCAGGTAGTAACAGATGTGGGGTATCTGACTGTCTGCTGCTACTGTACTGAATTACTCAGACTGTCATTTGCAAACAAGAGACACTTGTTGTTAAGGTTCTAGGCTGCAGGTCCAGGATGAAGGCGCTAGTCCTGATATCCAGGGAAGGGTCTACTTTGCTTTCACTAGGGCTCCCACTTGCTGCATGCCCCAGCATGCCCCAGGGGGGTCAGCAGGGGTCAGCACCATGTGGTGGGAGGGTGGAAGGCATGGGGCCTCTCAGCACTGTCACAGTAGACTTGGTCCAGCATAGGAATCCGTCAGGGACATACTCAAACCACAGTGCTGGGACAGACCAGCATGGGTGAAGCAGACTGTCAGAGCTGGGACAGGACTGGGGTCTATCTGATCTGGCCTCCTAAGGCCAGGAGTAAGGCAGGTGGATGAGAGGCTCACCCTGTGCATGGGGGTAGGGACTCCAGCCTCTGGAGAACTCTGGTCACAGCTGCAGTATCTGGGGCATTCTAAGAAAACATTGTAAACACTGAGCCATGGAGGGTAATGGTGGTCTACTCATGCCTTTAATCTCGGCACTCAAGAAGCAGAGTTTGAGGCCTGCCTGGTCTATAGAGTGAGTTCCAGAACAGCCACGGCTATCTTAAAAAAGAAAAAAAATCTTGAAAACCAAACCAAACCAAACCAAACCAAAATTGAGCCATCTAATTATGAGGGTGCAGGCCTATGGATCTTGCAAGCTGCCTGGAAGTGCAAGAGTTTGAGACCAGAGAGGGTAGTGATTTGCTCAGTGGTCACACAGCAAAATGAAAGTGGTTAGAACAGGAACCCAGGTGTCCCTTGCAATAACTAGGGCCAAGTGATAAAGATCCGGTTGACCACAGGAGTCTGAACACACAGGAGTCCTACCTGTCCTCTGAACTGCTTCCCAGTGTTTCCGTTCCCCGAGGCCAGAACATATTCTCTCATATTAAAAAATATGAGAGAAAGTTCCAGAAACAATTACTTAGTTTGAGATAGTTTTTGTGACTGTATTGCTATGCTCTATTGTTGTTATATTCTTACTGTATCTAAATTATTAACTAAATGATATCACAAGCATTTAGAAATAAGAAAAGGCACAGTACACCACACCTACTGTGCCTACTCTGTGTCCTCCCCTTCTCAGGGGCTTTAGCTGGGGACAATCCTAACTGAAAGTTTGCACATGTTTACTGAACCTGTCTATGTTAGTAGTGGTATACATAAAGCTGCAATTGAGCAGAACCCTCTTCTGCTGCAGGGAAGCAGCCGTGTGTGTGTGTGTGTGTGTGTGTGTGTGTGTGTGTGTCTATGTATGTGTATAGTGACTCTGTACAGGAAGAGGGGACCAACTATGAGTGAATAATTATCAAGAGGGACATTTTGAACTGGGCCTTGAAGCAGATATATGAGTTCTCCATTCCTGACTTGTTCCTTGCAGACTCAAAGGTCCATATGGGGAGGTTGGTATGACAGGAACAGATCCTCTGGGGACACTGACTGTGGTGGAAGCTAAAGCAGGCCATGGAGAGGAGTTGGTTTTAATAGGAATGTGGTGTAATTTGTGTGCCTTTGCCTAGGCTGCAGCCATGCAGCAAAGAGAGAGTTAGGAAGGAGCAGGGTCCTTGTATCGCACTCAGGGGCCTAATTCCACCCTAGGCCTGGTTTCTTCAACTTTTGCTCCTGTGTCAGAGCACCTGAGCAATGGACATCAGGAGAAAACACTCATTTTGCTCATGGTTTCAAAGGTGTTAGTCCATTGTGCTGGCGTGGGGTGGGGGTGGGGAGGCATGGCTGGGCAGAGCAGCCCTGTTCATGCTAGCCAGGAAGTGGGGGGCGGGGGGGGACACCCGCCTATGGTGTCTGCTTTTTCTCTTTTCCCCCTCGTATCCATCTCCTCCCCATGGGATGGGGTACCCACATTTGCCTTCCTCTCTGGAAGAATAGACAGACCCAGAGGTGTGCTTGAATGACCTCTGGCGCCTCCCAATTAAATCAAGTTGTCAACGAAAATTAACCAGCTCAAGGCTGAACTCTATGGCTTTGGCCTTTCCCTGTAACACCAGGTGCTGATGACAAAACATTTAAAATACAAACTTGATGAGCAGCTGGGCCTGAGGCGGGGTGGGGTGGTGGTGAGGGTGGTGGTGGTGATGGTGGGGTGGGGTGGGGTGGTGGTGAGGGTGGTGGTGGTGATGGTGGGGTGGGGTGGGGTGGTGGTGAGGGGGTGGTGGTGATGGTGGGGTGGGGTGGCGGTGATGGAGGTGGTGGCGAATACTCAAGATTACTCAAACCAGGGCTGGAGAAATGGCTCAGCAGTTAAAAGCCCTGGTTGCTTTTCCAAAGGACCTAGGCTCAATTCCCAGCACCCACGTAGGAGCGGAGCTCCCAACCATTTCTAACTCCAGTTCTGAGGAATCCAACTCCCTCTTCTTGCCTGGAAAGGCAACCAGGGAGACACATGATGCACAAAAATACATTTGGATGAGATATCGATCAAATAATTAATGAATAATAATAAAAGGTTATGCAAACCAGCCCCTATCAGTGTAGTGTGGGTGGGGTGTCGGTGGGGTTAGCAGAGGGCGTGAGTCCCCCTTAGAGTTGGCTGCCACACTTCCTTTCTGCACCACCCTGAATGTTTCATTGGTCCTGGAGAGGCTAGCAGCAAGGTCTGACCAAACTTTGAATGACACCAGGAGAAAGTCAATTTAGACAGCAGGACCACTGTCCCTGGAGAAGACCAAAGACAGGTGGCCAAGAATGTGAAGGAGGCTCCTTGGGAGGATGGAGACTCAATGGGACTGGGGCAGGTGCTCTGAGGTGGAGTACCATGCTTGGGGACTTGGCCCTGTGTGCTGAGCTTCTGCCCCTGAGATGGGATAGGGACAGTCACATGCAGGAGCTTACCACATTTAATGCAGGGAGCTCTGGGCTTCTGTCTTGCAATCAATTGACTGCATGTCTCCATTTGAGGACACTGGCTGAGTGTCTGTCCATTGAGAGACTATGGTCCTACAGCAGGGTACTGCTGAAGGTGTCCACCACAGTGAATGCTGGAATCATCCCAGGCTGTGGTCACCAAGTCACCATGCGCAGACCTGCCTGGAAAAAGGGTACCTTATTTATCAGATACATACCTGGTTCTGTATCACAGGAGGGTCTGCCTAGGCCTTGGATGACTTATGAGCTCAAGAGTTTGGTGCAGGCAGATAGCTCAGTTGGAAACTACTTAGAGTGACTTCAGATTGTGAACTGGTCAGACAAGAAGACAATGGGGATACCAGAAAGACTGAAGGAAGCCCACTGTAACATGCTCAGTCCGGAAAGCCCTTTGTGAGGAGACATCCTTGAGTGGATTCCACCAGCTAAGAGGGATTAGGCTCACTAAAGACTGGAGATGAGGGAGTGAGTTCCAGGCTGTCAGAACAGCATGTACAAAGGCCCCGAGGGAGGAGAGAGCTTGTTGCATCCCGAGAATGTCAGAAATGTGGACACTGGAAGAAGACAGAGTCCTAGTCCCCTGACTTGTCCCTAATGACCAGATTAGGGGTTGAGAGGACCAGAGGACTCAAATTGCTGTTGGTTGAACGTGAGGTGAGGGAGGGCCTCAGTGTAGGGAGAGACTGTGTGGGAGAGGATTAAATGATGGGGGGGCACAGAACCATGGGGAGATTTTCAGTAGGTCTAATTCAGGAGACACTTATTTTTTCAACTTTTTGTTGATTCTTTGTGAGCTTTACACTATGCATCCCAGTCCCATGCATCTCCCCAACCCCTCATATCTGCCTGTCACCTTCGTAACCCCTCCCTCAAACGAAAAAAAAAAAAACAACCAAAAAACCCAAACCAAACAAAGCGTAGAAAACATCTCATCCTGGAAGCTGTAGTGTGTCACAGTGTGTCCCACAGTGTGTCCCTCTGTCCACACATCTTCACTTACAAATGCTCATTGCAATGAGTCATTGGTCTGATTCAAGATCTCTGGCTTCTGTATTACCATCAATATTGGATCCTAATAAGGTCTCCTCTTGGTTGTCCTGTTTGTTACTCTGTGTCATGGAGGTCCTGCCACTTTGGATTAGCAGGATGCCCTTTCACCAGATCCAAAGGTTCACAATCGGTGTAGATTTTGGGGTGGGTCAACTCAGAGCCCTGCATCTGGGCCCTGGGTGGCAGCTGAGCTGGTCACCCTGCTGGCTCTCCCTTGTCTGCACCACTAGGGCAATCTCTCCAGCACTGCTCAGCCTAACCCACCCAATGGTACCATTGGCAGGAGGCGGGGTCATCTCTCCTGCTGTCATACCCTTGCCCAGCTTACCCACACCCAGAGCCAGGTCCGCTATATAGCCTATGGCGGGGGGGGGGGGGTCGGGGGGGACCAGGGAGGGTATCTCAGACTCAAGCCAATTGAACTGAGGATTTCTCAGCCCTAAGATCCCTGTCCCAAGGAAAACATGAGGATGATGTGGGGGAGGTGCTGGTGTGAGGGGAACCTTCTGGAAGGGAGGGAACTGCCACCTAGGGTGGGGAGCCAAGCTCAGGGAATCTGGAAAAGGCAAAGGTTATCAGGATGTGTATGGCATGGCGGGGCATACAGGTGATGGCCCTGAGCTGCTTTGTAGGCTGCCAGGGTCAGCACAGCCTTACTCAGCCCCTACTGAGTCACAGGTCTGAGCTGGGCCAGGACAGGTTGCCAGTGACCAAGGTGACATTCAGGCTCTACCTTGCTGGCCTGGCTGGATGTGGGTAGGTCCAGAACCTCTGTGACCGTAGAGGGGCCTCTGCACCTCTAACCCCAGGCCCGACTACTAAGAGCTGGCGGCTGAAGCTGGTAGGGGTGAGGTGGGACAGATAGAAGGGGAGCAGCTGAGAACCCATTTAGGGTGTGCTCTTGCCTGCTGCCCTGTTTCTGTAACCACTGACCAGGCTCTTCTGTCCCAGTCAACCTAAAGACCAGGAGACCCAAATCAACTCAGAGCCCAGGTCAGAGGCCCTCAGCCACCCCTGGGGAGGGCTCCTGGAACCTCCTACAAGTGCCAAGTGCCCTGGGGGTGGGGCAGCAGTACAGGGGACATTCCTGGCTTCTGGAACCTGATAGGAAATTTGATTCCAGCTTCTGTGGTGGGAGGGAGAGCAAGTTCTCAGAGTGTGTGTGTGTGTGTGTGTGTGTGTGTGTGTGCACTAACATGCAGGAAGGAACGTTGTGTGTGTGCACACATGTCCTGGGCCACAGATCCCAGGGTCTCTGCAGCACGAGTGTGTGTGAAGCTCCCAGCATGGTGTGTGTGTGTGTGTGTAGGGAGGGCGAGGGGAGAGGTTCCAAATTCTGTGTGTGCCCGCGGGTGTGCCCGGGCCTCTGGCCTAGGGGAGTGCACGTGTGACAGGCCCGCCTGCTGTCGGGTGTGAGGGGAGAGGCCCCTTGCTCCTCTGTGCCGCTGGCATTGGGCCTGGGTCCCCACCACCTCAGTCTGGCGGGGCTCCAGCGGACGCCCTCGGGGTACGCACCCGGGCTCCCCGTTCTTTCTCCCCACAGTCCCCCCTCCCTCCTCCTTGTCCCCCCTCCCCCTGGCGGGCGTGGAGGGCCGGGGTGGGAGGAGATTGCGCCTGAGTTTCCATTTCATACCTCGCGGCTAAAAACTTTCTTTCTGTCTCACTCCCACAGTCTGCAGCTTCTCCTGTCATCGGAAATGCCAGGCCAAGGTAAGGGGCAGCTGGCCGGGGTAGGGACGGGCTGGGGCGGGCTGGGGTGGGGAGGGAGAGCTGCTCTTTGTTTATGCAAAGCGCGGAGCGAGGGTCAAGGTGAAGGCCAAGCCCGCGGAGGCTCTGGGGGTCCTGGTCCCGCCATGCACTGCCTGCATGGCTCCACTCGGCCAGCCTGGGGTAGCCTGGTCCGCTGCTTGACAGAGTGGGGGCGGAGCTGCGGAGTCGTCTGACACGGTGCTACTCATTCTTCATGGGCCAGCTCCCCATTTGGGTGCTTAGTTTCTCCAATGTTTTGTGCAGGAAAGGGAAACTGAGGCAAGAAGACAGGAACGATTGCTGGGCCCTGATTGTTCAAACGTCTTTTCAGTCTGGGCAGAGGGTGGTGGGTCCACTTTGTGGAGTAATGGGGTGTAGGGAGGTAGGGAGTTGTCATGAGTTAGGAAGGAAACTGCTGGCAGGAGGCTCAGTTCGAGACTTACTAGGACTCTCCCTGGTCTTACCCAGCTTCTGCTCACGGTCGCCGCCCCATCCCCTCCCTGCCTTTCACCTGCCCTTGCTGTATAAACTTGACCTCTGGCCGGAGCCCAGGTGAGAAGGCCATGGAGCCTTCAGCAGGGAAGTTAGGCACAGTGTGCGAACTCCCCCGGCTTTATTTTTTTGTTAGTTGAGTGATGTTAGGCTCTAACTGAAGCCGCTTCATGCCAGGGAGATGGGGATAAGAAGCCCAGCTCTCAAAGCATTGTGGGTGTTAAGTGAGTAAGACTGTGAGTGCTCAGCTAAGTGCTAATGCGCCAGAAGCGCACAAACAAACAAACAAGCCGAACCAAACCAAACAAAACCTGGTGCGGAGGAGCAAGCAGGGCCTGGTTGGGAGAAGAAGGGGCTTTTGATAGAACGTCAGGTCTGGGAGGAGTCTGCCCCTTCTGTGAGATCTTGAATATGCTGTGATCACTCCCTGGAAGAGGCGTATTTCCCTGACTGTAAACTCCGGGGTGCAAAGACCCTGTGTCTTGCCATAGGAATAGGGCTGGGCTATCTGTCTGGGTTGGCTTATCTTTGGGTGATGGTGGTATGTGTTCCCCTCTCCCCGCCACTGTCCTCTTCGTTTAGTTCATCTGGGACGGAGTTCTCTATCTTTAACCCCAGAACCTTCCAAATGGATTGCTCTTCTTGCTCCCCCCTTTCTTGTATTGGTGTTTCTCAGCAAAATTGAACATTTGTGCTCTGCAGTAGTCCAGCATGTGTGCTGTCATATTTTAATCTTGTAATCCCAAGGGCCAGAAGATCATGTTGCTTTATAGCTGGAGAAACTGAGTCACCAAAAAGTGTGGGTATAGTTCCTCTGTCATAGCCTTTTGTGCCCCATTGATTGTCCTTTCCTGTCCACTGGCCCAAGTTTCTCCCTCTTGACCTGCGTCTCTTTTGGTACCCATCTCTTTAGTACCCATGCAGGAGACACATGAAGAGGCTTGAGTGATGATGGATTTACTATCAGTGAAAAGTTAGTTGGGGGTTTGGTGGCTCATAAATATGTGACAGATGGTGGTCCCTTGTTTCAGACATATACCAAAGATGACTTTTAGGGGTGGCCGCCTGCCTGACAGTTCTCACCTGTGCTAGGGGTGCAGGGACCCCAGACTGTAGCAGTCTAGCATTGCCCAGCCAAGGAGACCAACTAGAAAGGGAGGGGCTGGGCAGGGCACCTCCATACAGATGGAGCTTTTCATAGGATTTTCCTCTATAGGAAATGGAACCTCCTGGTGGTGTGTACTCCACCCAGCTGGCAAGACTCTCCCCAAACCACAGCTCTTACTGCAGCCCTGCCTCTTCCTCTAGCTGGGAAACTGAGTTCAAACTGTGGGTTTGAAGGTAGATCAGCTTGATGGGCATCTCCTCCATCCCCTGCTTCTAGAGGATTCACCAAGCAACTGGCCAGCCCTCTCCATGCATAGGACACTGCTCTGAGGCAGCAGAGAAGAGGCTCAGGCAGGATTAGCCAGCATGAGTTCTTAGAGGAGTTATGTCAAGTGGGACCCAGAAGATGTCCCTGGTACTGAAGAAGAGCAAATGCAAAGGCCCTGGGGTGAGGTGAGCTTGCAGGAAGGTCAAGTGCATGCCGGAGAGTTTAGGACACTAGAAACTGGACTGGGCTGCCACTGTGAGAGGCTGTGTTGTGCAGAGGCAAGGACAGGCCCTGAAGCTGCTAGTGGCAACCACCCAAGACTATCCAGTGTCCTGGTTGCTGGGGAGGCATTCAGAATCATAGGGTGGTGGTGAGCAAGGGCCAATGGGGGGTGCCTTTCAAGGTCCAGAGCCATGCTAGTGGGTGGGATGCTGAGTGTGAGAGGGAATGGCTGACTCACAGGTCTTTGGCCAGAGTGACTGGGGACATGTGGCTTCATTTACTGAGTGGAGGAAGTGTGGGAGAAAGTTCCTTGAAAGCACTGTGGGGATTTTCCTTTGTTTTGTGTCTTTTTCCATTTTTCTCTCTTCTCTCCATTGAGGAGTTTCCTTGCTGGTTCTTAATTCATGCCTTCTAGAATGTTCCTGTGATATGAAGCCATGCTTGGATGGGGCTAGGACGTGGATACACGGTAATATAACGTAGCAGACCTCCCTAAATTTAGAAGATCAAAGCAGAAAAAACCCATTTGTGTTTCACACCTTAGAAGGGCTTGCTGAGCAGCTGGAGGCCTAGCATGGCAGCCAACATTGTCTCCACCACCACTATCCACAACAGAGATTAAACTCAGGGCTTCAGACATGCCAAGCAAGCACACAACCATTGAGCTACATCCCTAGTCTCTTGCTACTTTTCTTTGTGATAGGGCTGTTTAGGCACACCTTGAACTCTGCGGTAGCCCAGGCTGGCCTTAAACTTACCATCCCCTGTCATAGCTTATAGAGTAGATAAGATGTCCTGGGAACAAAGGCCCACGGGGGATACTGAGATTCAAACTATATCAGAAGCTGGCCACAGCTGCCCAGAGAAAAGGGCCGGGCTAAGGGATTCAGGGAGGTTGCCTGAGTGACAGAGTACATCTCTGATGATGCATTCTCAAGTTCCCTCACCAGCACTGGCACAAGACTTCCCAACACACAAGATACTCCCATTCATTTTCACAGCCTGGGCGGTGGGTGGGGCTCACAGTAACCCTATTTTACATTTCCACCATTGAAACCTAGTAAGGCTGGCCAGTGGGGCTCTGGTATTTCTGTATAGTGGGCTTGTATCAGGGTTGACCAGGTAAGAGGGGAGCAAAGAATAAAGGCAAGTGAGAGAAACAAGGACTAGGGAGAGAAGGGGTTGGAATCTCAGTATGGTTCCTGCAAACTCCTTTTCCAGTTCCTGTAGATGCCAATTCTCCCATAGCTCCCCAACCTCATGACTTTTGGGGTTATTACCCGCACCCCATTTTTCTCTGCTGTTGAGGATTTTAAATGAACAGCCAGCATTTGCTTCCCACTCTTTTTTTTTTAATTTAAATTTTATTTTTATATGTACAGTCTTTTGCCTGCCCATATGTCTGGGCACTACTTGCCTGCCTGCTGTCTGGAGGCTAGAAGAGGAAGTTGGAGCCCCTGGAACTGGAGTCAAAGCTGATTTTTGAGCCATCATGGGACTTGAACGCAGGTCCTGTAGAAACTCAGCCAATGTTCATAACTACCGAGCCATCTCTCTAGCCCTGCATCTCCTCTACTGCAGATTTCCTCTCTGCAGTTCTCTTTGCCCCCTGCTTTCTCGTGTTCCAACCTCCCTTGTATTTGTATGTTGTTATTTTAAGTATAGCTTTAGAGTTACAAAGTTGCAGAGATACTGCAGGGAGTTACAAAATATTGAACCCAGGTTCCCAGATCTTGTAAACAGAACCTTGCTGTCCTGTGGCTTCAGATTAGGTCATGGCTTCTCCTAGAAAAATACTTAGTCCCCTGTGGGTCAGATGGAGTGACATCAAAGGAACAGGGCCTGGGTGTACTAGCTCTGGGCAGTTGACATTTCTCACCTGCTTGCTTCCCACAAGTTCTCTCTTGTGTTTGGGTCAGGCCGGGGAGGGGAAAAGACCACACCAGTGACTTGGTCTCCTCCCCCGGATGTGATGGTTTGTATGTGCTTGGCCCAGGGAGTGGCACTATTAGGAGGCGTGGTCTTGTTGGAGTAGGTGTGCCACTGTGGGTGTGGGCTTTAAGACCCTCCTCCTAGCTGCCTGGAAGCCAGTATTCTGCTAGCAGCCTGTGGAATTCTCAGCTCCTCCTGCACCATGCCTGCCTGGACGCTGCCATGTTCCCGTTTTGATAATTGACTGAACCTCTGAACCTGTAAACCAGCTCCAGTTAAATGTTCTTTTAAAGAGCTGCCTTGGTCTGTTCACAGCAGTAAAACCCTAACTAAGACACCGGTATACAAAGGGCTCCAGTTTCACATTTAAGCTCTAAAGGAAAAGGTAACCCTGTAAGGAACCCACTTTCACTGCAGCTGAACCTTCAATGCTAGGGCCCTCATTAGCATTCTCACAACCTTCCCTGTAGCTGGGTTGGAGGAACCAATTCCCCAGCCACCAAGAGTAGCCAGGGGGCTTGTGGCCCCAGGATCAGTCAGTGGCTCTGAGCCTGGTGGAGTGTGTAAGCTCTCTGGCCTTGGAGACAGACTATTGTGTGTCAGTCCTGACTGTATCAGTAATACTCACCGTGTGACCTTTGACAAGTCTCTAAAGGTCTCTCAACCTGCTTCCTCATCTGTAACATGGTGATTATTATGGTACGTGTATCGTGGCGGTCTTACAAATACTGAGATGATAACCCAACTAGAGTGCCAAGCTCAAAACATAGAGCTCAAGAAGTTAGGAGTATTGATTCACTTTAGTTTATTCTTCCTACCATCTCTTACCTCATGTAAGGGGGAGGGGGTATGAGAGCCTAAGGGGGAGGGAAGATGAGAGCCTGCACAGCTGGCTGAGACAATGATGTCAAGACTAGACATTTGCACACATGCTATCTCCTCTCCTCTCTCTCTTGTCATCAGGAAAGAGCAAGGTCATTGCATATGCCACTGTAGTGTGGCTTTGACTGTTTGCCTACTTGTGACACCTAATGAACATAGCTGCCATGGCTTGAGATCTTGTATGGATGTTGGAAGCACTTGGACACTTTAACCCAGACACTTGGCTGTGCTCTGCCTGGTGTGCGTGGGCCTAGAGGTTCTCAAAAGGTGGCCAACTGTGGCTGGGCTGGTTCTAGCCAAGCTCGGTATGGCTTTTTAGCAGTTTTTCTCTGAGGTGTTTGCCAGAGAGAAATGAAAGCATTTCTGCATGGCGATGAGTGTGGGGAAAACTGGGAAAAACTTGTATTTTGCACCAGTGAACAATGGGTGAAGAAATGGTGATGCAGTCTGCAGGGTCAAATTCCTGGGCCTTAAGAAGCCATGGACTTAGGCTGGGGATGTGGTTTGGTTGGGAGAATGCTTGCCTAATGCAGGAAGCTCTAGGTTCTAGCCCGTGTCTCATAAACCACATTTAGTGATGCATACCTGTCACCTCAGCTTGGTGGGGGTGGAGGCAGAGGATCAGGGGTTCAAGAATATCTTCATTTAGGTAGTGAATTTGAGGCCAGTCTAGACTACATGATGCCCCATTTCTTTTCTTTTCTTTCTCTTTTTAAAAAAGATTTATTTATTTTATGTATATGAGTACACGGTAGCTGTCTTCAGATGCACCAGAAGAGGACATTGGATCCCATAATAGATGGTTGTGAGCCACCATGTGGTTGCTGGGAATTGAACTCAGGACCTCTGGAAAAACAGCCAGTGCTCTTAACCACTGAGCCATCTCTCCAGCCCATGCCACACTATTTCAAAACAAACAAACGAAAGTATGAACTAGTCTTATACATAGGGACATGGAGGAGACCCAGAGACTTGGTGCTGGCTGGGAAAAAACAAACCCAGAAAGTGTGCACACAAATTAGATGGTCCGTCTTCTATAGATGGACAGAATTCCAATGATAAGGACTATCTCAGTAGATATTGGGAGCAGGAGGCTGGGGAAGAGGCCAGCAGGTTGTATGGAGAGAGCTAGGGCAAGCAGCTGTCAGGCTGCACACATACCTGTCAAACCTCTTGAGCACTCCTGGCACCCAGGAGGTGGAGTCAGGAGGATTAAAAGTTCTCAGAAAACCAAACCAGGAGGCAGGGGAGATAGCTCAGCCAGCAACAAACATGGGGCTCTGAGTTCAGATTGTCAGTGCTCAAGTAAAAGCCAGGCATGGTGGTGTGTGTTTCTAACCCCAATGCCGGGAGGAGGAGGCCGATGGATCTGTACAGCTCCTGGGCCAGCCAGTCCAGCCAATGAGCAAGTTCTAGGTTCAGTAAGAGACTCTGTCTTAGAACATAAGCTGAAGAAGCAACCGAGGAAGACAACTTCTGCTTCTCAAAGCCTATTGATAAGTATTTCAAGTATTTCAAATATTGATAAATATTTTCAAAAACTGGAACAGCCTTGTCTGCCTGAGATGGATCTCATTAGGCAGTGGTATATAACTCTTCTTACATGTCATTGGATGAGATCTGCCAGTGTTTGGATGAGGATTTTACATCTATATTTATGAGAGATTGGGCTCTTATTTAATTTTCTTACAATATCTTTGTCTGGTTTAAGTAACAAGGTGATACCAGCCTGAGAATGAAGTGAGACACGTTCTCTGCATTTTGTAGCTGCTTTTTATACTTTTGATTTTGTTATATTTTTAAAATAGTGTCCCATTTTGTTGCCCAGGCTATCCCAGAATTCAAGAGAATTTTACCTACCCACTCACCCATCTGCTATCTACCATCTCAACCTTCCTAGGAACTGGGATTACAGATGTGTGCCACTGTACTTGGCTTCTCTTTTCTTTTTGGAAGCATTTGCAGACCATTGATATTGATTATTCTTTAGATATCTGGTAGAATTCACGTGTTATGCCATCTGGGTCTGGAGTTTTCTTTGCACGTAAAGTTTTTAATTGCTCATTCAATCTATGTTGAAGGGACTATTCAACTTTTCTGTTTCTTTTTGGGTCAGATTTGGTAGTTTGTGTCTTTCTAGGAAATGTATCTATTCCATTGTAATTACACAGCTTTGTTTATGTTTGTAGTGTTTGTTTGTTTGTTTATTTATTTATTTATTTATTATTTTTTGTGGGGTTACTTACAATGTCATCTTTTCCATTTCTGATTCTGGTCATTTGCATCTTCCTTCCTTCCTTCCTTCCTTCCTTCCTTCCTTCCTTCCTTCCTTCCTTCCCTTTCCTTTCCCCTCCTTCTTCTTTCTCCCCCTCCCCCCATCTCTGGTCATGCCGACTACAGATTTATCCATTTCCTTCATCATTTAAAAGAATCCACCTTTTATAGGATTTTCCATTGTAACGCATTCATGTGTCCTTGCACAGTGACTTACCATTCTGGAAGTGCCACACATAGAGCAGGTGTGTGGCCAGGCTCTCAGAGGAGAGTGTTGAGAAATCCCTGCAGCAGCTCCACAGCTGGCAGGAAGGGAAAATGCATCCAGTGCAGGAACTACTGTTGGCTCCAGAGCTCAGTGGCTTTCACTGTACAGGGGCCCTCTCTGTTGCATGTGCAGGCTGTACCATCTGTGGCTAGACTCCATTCCTATAAGGGAAAAGTTATGGCCCAGTGCTCCCCTCCAGTAAGCCTCAGCAGCCCCTGGCTAGCCTCCTTCCACCTGGTTTAGCATACCACTTTGTCTGGGGGAGGGGATCCAAAGTATTGTCTACTACTCCCAGTGACTCTGATCTTGGATCTCCTGACAGCACCTGAGCAACCTACAGTGTAGCTCTTGGAGACTTCTCACCTCTGCTGGTTCACAGGAAGTGCTGTGCAGCACTGGCTAGTGTTCTCCAGGCTCCTGCTTTGCCTGTAGGAGGGGGTCCAAGGTGAGGTGGGTCTTGAGAAGCCATCGCCTCCCTGTTAAAAGGAAAAGTTGCTGGAAGTTGTTGCTGTTCTCTCTTTCCTGATGCTGCTCACTTTCTCAGGTTCTTTCTGAGGTAACAGAGTTTTAGTGTGTGTATGTGTAGAGGTAACACAGGCTTGGAGTGTGTTACATGTAACATACCCTCCCCATCCACAAGGGCAAGGTTAGGGGAGAAAGTTATACTGAGCCCCAGCTGGCTTCTCACTTTTCTTAATTGTGATTCCCAAAGCACTAATTTTTTTAGTGTGGGGAAGCATTTCTGGCTCTGGGCTGTGTAAACATCACATGGTAGTTCAAAAGTCAGAGAGGGCTCAGGAGTTCAGAAGGGTGGGAGGGAGGACACAGACCAGAGGGAGATGGGAGATGGAGGACTAGTGGCAAGAAGAGGGAGGAGGGGGATCATGGGAGGCACAAGCCATAGGAAATTTTCTGGGGGAACATAAGTCAGCACAGCCCCACTGTGGGGTGTAGGGAAGGTTGAGGTGTGTAGTGGGAGGTGGAGGGTAGAAGTGTACTTAGGGGACCCTCTCCAAACCACTCTCCCAGAGGCTTTTGGTGGGCTTCCATTCCCTGGCATGGTAAGTAGGCATCTGGCACTCATAGTGCCCTTTCTGCTGGGGCACCACAGGAGCTGAGAGAAGCAGTTGGCGCTCTATGCCCTGAGATATAACCTGAGACCCAGGGGGCTCTATGCAGGCTTTGCCTAGAGGCCAAAGTTTGGGGTTAAATCACTGACCTATTCTCCCCAACCCCAAACACAATAACAAGAGAGGTGGTAGGTGACGTTGGGGCTCCTGGCTTTAGACACTGATGAGTCTGAACTCTTTCATTTACACGAGCTGTGTTCTATCGGGACATACTCACTCCCTGAAATCTGGTTTCCTCCTTGGTGTCAAAATGGTCACAGAAGTATGGTGAAATGGCTCAGCCCGTAAAGGTGCTCACCATCAAGCTGAGAAACCATGGAGTAGAAGGAGAGAACTGACTCTTGCAAGTTGTCCTCTGGCCTCTGCACGCACAGAGCCAGGCCTGGTAGTTCAGACCTGTAATCACATAACCACAGCTAGTCAGGAAGCTGAGGCAGGATCCTGAAAGTTCAAGCCAGCCTTGGCTACAGGATGAGTTCAAGGTCACCTTATTGATACTTTCTCAAAAAGAAAAAGGAAAGAGAAGAGAAGAGGAGAGGAGAGGAGAGGAGAGGAGAGGAGAGGAGAGGAGAGGAGAGGAGAGGAGAGGAGAGGAGAGGAGAGGGGAGAGGGAGGGGAGGGGAGGGGAGGAGAGGAGAAGAGAGGAGAGCAGAGGAGAGCAGAGGAGAGCGAGGGGAGGGGAGGGGAGGGGAGGAGAGCAGAGCAGAGGTGGGATGTATCTTAGTGTGAAAGTGGGTGTTTACTTAGGACTTGCAGGGCTTCAGCTTCAATCCTTGTCAGCATACATGGGGAACGTGGTGACCTCGCTAGGCTGGTGTAAAGATTAGGCAGCTTACAGGTACAATCCTGGTATATGATATACACCCTTGCTCACTCAGTATCTAATATTCTGACATCCTAGGATTACAAGGTACAAAGTGTCCCCATAATAACATTAGGGCTCAAGGCCCCAAGAGATTCACAGTGTCAGCTGAGGGTAGCTCTACAGAATGACACCTACATACCTGCAGCCACCTGCTGACTGGCCAGCCTTCCTTCCTGGTTGGTCTTCCTTTTTGTTCCACCCTGCTGAGAACTCTCAGGGGGTGCTGGTGTCTGGATGATATATGACTTGGCTATCTGTCTCCTGCAGTGAGCAAGGGGGTGGATGTTCGTGGGGGGCCATTAGGAGGAGAGGGGTGTGTATGCCTTGGGCACAGAGCGAGTCACAGATTAACACCCTGGCCTGTCCCCACTGGTCCTGGCCCGGAGCACCCAAGTGAAGGTGCCCAGAGGTGGCTGGGTTCTAGCCAGGTTCTGTGGAGCACAGCAGGGGGGCAGGTCACTCCTGGGTCATGAATGATGGGAGAGGCAGCCAAAAGCCTCTTCCTGTCCATGGAAACTCACACAGCTTGGGTTCCACCACCAGGCACAGTTACAGAGATCCTGTGTCCTTGAGTCCATGGGATCCACGGGATCCAGTTCTCAGGACTTCTGGGTAATGGACGTGAATGTGCCCACTGGAGCAGATGAGGAAGTGAGCTGGGAAGTTAACTGTGCTCTCATGGCCAGTGAGATTGGCATGAGGTCCCCAGATTTGAATTTAGGATGGGGGGGGCTTTGTAGACTCTGATCTGACCTCAGGTCTTGACTTTACTAGATGGGATTTGGGACCTCTTTGTGATTTGAATTCTTGACCTGTCTTCCCTCATATGTTATGGTGAGAATCAAATGAATTGATAGACATAGAAATGCTTAGAAGAGTAGGTAAATGCCAGTGGTTGTTGACATCACTCTGCTATAAGTGAAGTCTGAGGTTGAGGCTGCAGACTGTCCTCAATTTCTGCCTAAGGCTCCTTGTCCTCCCAAGAATGATGGCCCTGGGTCTTATGAGATAGTGAGCTCTCAGCAGCTGTGTCATGGAGAGGAAGGCTGGATTGAAGGCAGTTGGTCTCTTGTTTGAAGATCTGGGGGGTTAGAGTCAACGCTGGTTTATTTCCTGCCTCTGCTGACAAAGGAGTGGCCTTGGGCCATTTCTACTGTGATTTGGTTCCCACTGATGAACTTGTCTGCTGGCAAGGATCTTGGTGTGGATGAAGCCAGCGAGGTGCAGCGTGTATTCTGCAATGCGTGGTGTACTGAAGCCTGTCGTTTGTAACTATGGTGGCTGTTCACGGGATGCTGATTTGGCCTCTCTGAGGATCCCAGCTCAGGAATACCTGTGTTACTTGATCTTCAGGCCAGGTGTGCTAAAGACTTGATTCTTTCTTCTCCTTTGGTCATTGTAACTCTAGTCTGGATCCATGTTTTTAGAAAATTGTGTGTGTGTGTGTGTGTGTGTGTGTGTGTGTGTGCACGCGCGCGCGCGTGCGCGCCCACACGTGTGCCTGTGTGTATGCATGTGTATGAAGTGGCCATAAGACAACCTCAGGTGTCACCCTCACGGACACCATCCTTTAGACAGGATCTCTCACTGGCCTGGACCTCACCAATAAGGTTAGAAGGTTGGCTAGCTTGTCCTAGAGATCTTTCTGTTTCTGCTT
>CM052709.1:64847879-64933232 GCA_028551405.1 Uromys caudimaculatus | reverse complement strand
CCTGGTCTACAGAGTGAGTTCCAGGACAGCCAGGGCTCCACAGAGAAACCCTGTCTTGAAAAAACCAAAAAAAAAAAAAAAAAGGGGGGGGGGGCTCTGGGGATTGAAATGAGGTCCTTGTGCTTGCTGACTGAGCCATATTTCCAGGCCCCTCTCCCCACCTACTTTTTTAACTTTATTTTTTCAGGGGATTTCAGATTTACAAAAGAAAAAAAATTGTGCAAGAGTTTCAGAATTTCCCTACAGCTTTCACTATGCCGTGTCATATCCAACCACATCACAGTTGTCAAAATAGAGAGGTTCCATTGATCTGATACTACCAGAGAACACTAGATACTACCAGACAGCGCTGAGTAGGATGCAGCCAGCATTCCCGTGGCCACCCTGGAATCCAGTCAGAGACTCCACAGTGTAACAGCTTCATGTCTCCTTGCTGCCCTAGCCTAAGAAAGCTCCTCCATCTACACTGTTGCTCATGGCTTCAACTGTGTCAAAGGAGGGCTAGCCAGTTACTTGGAAGTGATGTGCCTTGGCTTCATTGTCTACTCCATCACATCTACACCTGCTAATTGTAAAGAACTGCCACCTATTCCCTGGCCGTTTCTCAACATAGTCACCTGTCTTTGTCCATTTGGCCTTCACCCTGTAGGCTGTAGTCTGGGGTTGCATGCTTTCCCTGTGGTATGGGAGTCTTGCTGAGGGGGTGTGATCCTCAGTGCTTGGCTGTTTACAGAGTCAGGACACTCAAGAAAGCTGAATGTGCCCTGTCTGTTGAGTTTATTATGAGGTACAGGCTTCCCAGGACTGCAGGCTGGCAAGTGTGGGGCATGCGCAGTCAGCCAATGGGCTGCAAACTCAGACAGGGCTGCTGTGCTCTGTTCTGGAGGCAGAGTCTTTTATTTTCCAGAACATCTCAGTGTTTGCTCCTCAATCCTTCAACAGACTAGAGGAGGGCCAGCCACGTGATTTCAAAGACACATGCATCTTTTCCATCTTACAAGGTGGCTGATTGTAGGTGTCATTCATATCTATACCGTGCATCACAGCACTGCCTAGATTGTATTTGATTCACTCCCTGGTAACAGCCTGCCACGGTGGAGTAGAACTCACCATGGTACGTACTTACCCTTGCTCTAAGGAAACTGAGCTGTTTTGTGTCACCAAGAGTGGAAGGGATCAGGGTACAGGGCCAAGTTGGGAAAGAAATATGGAATTCAGGTCCAGTGTACCTAGGCTTCTAGATAGGAGCTGGGCATAGCCAGTCCTTCCTTTTATCCCTAGAATGTGAGAAATCCTGCTGATTATTGGCATGTCTGGAGCCAGCAGGATTTTCATGGCCATGTTTGAAGGGGGGTGAGAGAGTCCCCGCACAGGGTAGATCTTCAGCTACTTCCAGCCTTGGGAAGGGACAACCCCAAGTTGGAATAACTGTCCTTCTTTCTGGGGACATAGCTAGACTGCCCTTCCTTCTCATGAGAGCTGAGGTGGTCTGTCAGTTCCTCTTTCTGATCTGATCAGCTTAGGAAAGAAAAGCAGAGAGACCAAGGTGGTTTACCACAGCTCCCCGGCAGGAACTGTGGTCATGGGGCAGGTGAATGTGTGAATATATGTGGGCAACTTGAGGAAGACGCTGATGTGGTGGTGAATGTGACCTAGAGAATCAGAGGGACCTTCTGGGGTGTGAATGAGCGGGAGAGCCAGCTGCCCTTCTGACTGGCAACTGCAGTTCTTCATGGCTTGATTTTCCCAAAAGCTAGAAAGGTACCTTGAGAACTTGGGAGGAAGAGACGCTATGTAAGAGAAGAACTTTAAATATGTCTAGTCACCTCTCACCCCTAGGACTTTGATTTCTGTATTGGTTACTTTCATGTTGCTGTGACCACAGCACCTAAGTGAAATAACACAAAGCAAGAACGTTCCACTTTGGTTCATGATTTTAGAGGGTTTCAAGCCATTATGGCTGGGAAGGCATGGCGGAACAAATTAGTTTATTATTATAAACTAATTAGTATTGTGTGGCAGAAGCTGTTCACATCATAGTAGACAAAGAAGCAGAGAGCGAGGAGGAAACTAGGGGTTTAGCCTTAAAAGTCACACCCCTAGTGACCCACTCTCCCACCCTGCCTCACCTGCTTGAGAACTACGCCCCCCACCCACAACCCCACAGTTAGGAAGGAGCCTCAAAACATGAGCTTATGGGGATACTGCAGATCAAATAGTAACAGCATCTTGCTGCTTCACTGGTCTTTCACTTAAGAGGAGGCTAAGGCTTTGAGTGGTTGGAGGTATAGAAGAGGGGTAGACGTTAGAAATGGTCACGCAGAGTTACCTGGTGGTTTTCATCACTGAGAGTAACCCGATAGTTTTTTTGATCTTCACCGAAACACTCTAAGGGGACAAGAGGGAGTTGGCTTATCTCTGAGCAGACCTTCCTATGGGAGGAGCCTGAGAGGACTCCAAGGCACTGGAGGTACTGCTGGGTCCTCTTCAATGAATGAGATCTCCAGAGTGTTGGGGGTTGGAGACCAAGGAAGGGTTAGGCCATCCTGCACTGGTGATGTGTGTGTCTTAGAGGCAGTGACAGGCTGAAAGGAGAACCCTGGAGTCTTTCTGGTTGGCGTTGACCTTGGGTAGAAGAACAGCATGGGAGGCTTGCTCTGCCCACAAGAGCAGGTGTCTGTTATGTCCACTCCTATGTTCTTCTGAGAGCCCAGACTCAGGCTGGTGACAGGGAGATGGGAGTCCTGTCTGTGAGCATCTCTGGGCAGCAGGCCTGACTGTACCAGGTTCTTGTTTTCTTATCTGTGAGAAAGGAACAATGGGAATCTTCCCTGTTGTGCTGGGCTGCTGTGAAGAGCCTGGTGAATGTTGTGGGGTGTGTGTGTGTGTGTGTGTGTGTGTGTATACATGTGTCTGTGTGTGCATAAATGTGTGTGAATGGTATGTGCCCTGCTACTGGATAGACCCTGTGTAAGCTGCAACCTCCCAACCGGGGAGGCTGAAGAGGTCTGGTGGGGCCCTCAGACTTTGGTGTAGGGTGCAGAGCTGGATAGGGGCTAGACAGAGTGGTAACACACAGTGCTCCCTGCAGCTGCTTCTCCTGCCCCCTCCCCCATCCTCCCTGGCTCACACGTGAGGATGACGATAAAAACACACTGCCTGACCTCAGCGTCCAGGCATGTCCCCCCACCCCTCCACCAACCGCCTCACATTCCTGGAGCTGAGGAGGCCAGGGCCACCCTCCACCCTTGGAGCATCTAGCTGCCTCTTTGGTCCCAGTTGAGGCTGCTGCCTACCCTTCTGGATCCACTCAGCCAGTCTTTGCAGAGTCCTCTGAGTGCTGAAGGGCACAAGGGTGGGTCTGAGATGGCCCAGAGCTGAATACTAATCGTAGTAATAATAGATATACTTATTATTTATTAAGCAACCAGGCACCAAGTTTTACATTAACCACTTTCTATATAGATCACGTCAACAAATTCTCAAAATATTCCTGTGAGAAAAGTTGCTATTTTTTAAAAATATTATTCCAGTTTTAGCATGAACGGGAAAGAGACAGTGAGGAGAAAGGGTTATCTCAGGTCCAAGAATTAAAGCTGCTTGTCCAGTATCACAGCTAAGAAGTGAGTGGTGACAGGATCTCAGTGATGCTAATGTCACATGCCTAAGCTTTACTTCAGCCTGTGTCAACCCAGACTGGGGGCCGCAGACCTGAGAGAAGATGCTAAGATGGGAAGATAGACTCACTTAGCCTGGTGTCCCTTGGGCATTGGATGTCAGGAGAGATGGGTGAGCTCTACCAGGGCTGAGAGCCATGGGACATCCTTGTGGTCCCACCCCAGCTGGAAGGATAAGGTTAGGAACCTGGGCGAGTGTCAGGAGGCTTTTTCCAGGCTGTGTCTGGTGCCTTTGAGGGCAAGAAAAACACCCCCCCAAGACGTAGGACACTGGTTTCTCTTTCATGCTAACTGGGCACATCTGATTAACATCTGGGAACCAATTCTCATGCTGAGTTGGTGCATATTTCTGGCTCTCCTCACAGGCTTCCTTCCTAACTTCCAGTTCTCTTCCTGATCTTCCCCTTTCTGCTGATTCTCCCCATGTGGATGGTAGCTTTCTAGATTCTCCCAGCCTGTATGGCCCAGTCCTTCTGTCTTTCTCTTGCTTGTCTGCATCATCTCTCTGAAGCCATCCTTGCTCCAGTCCTGCTCTGGATATCTGGCTCTTGCTACACTAGTTTCTGGCTTGTCTGAAAGATTCCTTAAACATTGGAGAGACAAGTTCAGATTCTAGCTTTGCTGCCTAGGCCCCAGGACCTCCTGCCACTAAACCTTCCCCTCTGTGAAATGGTTACAATGGCATCTTTTTTTGAGAGAGGTTTGGGGACTGGAGATGGAGAGTTGGGTCAGAGCTGCTCTGGAGAAATGGCTGTGGGGATTATAGTTCATGCCTTACTTCCCATGTAGCTGTCCATCCACTGGTCTCCTCTATATGGCTCATGGCCCTGGGAAAGCCATGTTTGCATGTTCAGGGTGCAGGTGAGGGCTTAGGCAGAGGTGGTCTGTCTGTGCATAGATGTTCCACACGGGGGCCTCGAGAGATTGTGGGTGTACCGGCTGTAGCCAGGCGTATCTCTCCCCACAGAACTTGGCTGTTGCATACTGGTATCGGTGTTGTGTATTGTAAAGGCTTTTTAATTTTCACTTATTCTGAGGGATAGGATTTGTGGACTTGTTCAACAATTACATATGTGTGTGTGTGTGTGTGTGTGTGTGAGAGAGAGAGAGAGAGAGAGAGAGAGAGAGAGAGAGAGAGAGAGAGAGAGAGAGAATTGTCTTGTGTTTTTAAGACAGGGTCTGGGTTTGAACCTTTGATCTTCCTGCCTCAGTCTCCAGAGTGCTGGGATTAGCGGTGTGTACTATTGCACCTAGCAATGCATTTTCTTTCTAAACACATAATATTAAACTAAAATTGTTGATCCATGTTTCTCTTTGATGTGTACCTCTGTGTACCTGAGAGTCAGCATGAGGTCCAGTGAACTTTTCTGCAGTGTGTGTGTGTGTGTGTGTGTGTGTGTGTGTGTGTGTGTGACAGAGAGAGAGAGAGAGAGAGAGAGAGAGAGAGAGAGAGAGAGATTCTTTTGTTATTATTGTTGGTTTTGAAACAGGATCTCAAGTACTTTGCATCCTTGGTCTTCCTGCCTCCGTTTCCAGAATGCTGGGATTATGGCCAGTTTAGACAGTGTTGGGGATTGAACCCAGAGTTTCATGCATGCTAGGCAAGCACTCTTCCAACTACTATGCACCCTAGCCTCCAACTCCCCCCCTTTTAAAGTGGGAGATTTGAACTGTATACAGATGGTCTCTGCTCAGCAGCCATTGGTTTTGTGCTGTTTTTATTTCTTCTCCTCCCCAGCCCCTCCTCCCTACATTATTTGTTTACTTTTTGCTGGAGTGTGTTTTTAAAGCAAGCCCCAGACATGATATCATCTTTAATACTTCTCTGTGTGTTGTTAACAGATAAGGACCTTTTATTTTAACATTGTGGTAATACCATTAGCCTAGTTAACATCGTTAATAATACTTTCTTGAGATCAGCTTCTACCGGGTCTGTGTTCAATTTTCACTGATTATCTTAAAAGCGTCTTGTCTCTCAGTCGCTCCGGGTCAGGCAGAAGGACTTGGAAAGGATGCTTATTGGAGCCTAGGTCTACTGCGAGGCTAACCTGTGTTATCTACCGCCTTTACCTACTTGCCAATCAATTCCTTTCTCCTACAGGTCCTTAATTCCTAGCTGTCCTCCCAGCCCTCCTCCATGCCCCTCTTCCCTGCAGACTCTCAAGTGGTGAAATCAGGAGTCTGTGTCTGGCCTTGTGCTTGCCTTGAGGCATAGGAGTGGGGGTAGAACAGCACCTTGGGGAGAGTCTGTAGGGAGGGGCAGTTCCTGCTGCTTTGGATGTTCATCCAGTGTGCCTCAGTCCTCGAGATGCCCATGTAAGGATGTTGGATTGCTCAGAGCATGGCCAGTGGGCAGTGGTGGAGGGGCTGGCCATGGGTCAGTCAGCTCTGAGAAGCACGGGCAGCTACTTTGCTGGGTATGGGACTGACCAAGAAGGGAATGGTGTGAGAAGCCCACCTCTGAGCTGCATCTCCATGGTGGCCTGCTCCCCGGCCTCTGCAGATTCACTGCCAGCCCTGCCCCTGCTGGCCCAGCCTGGTTGTTGCTCTCATGCCGGGGAGCCAGTCTGATCCTCCTTATCCCCAATGGACCGTCCTTGGAGCTGGGAAAGTCACCCTCCATGGGACCCCAACCTTTTCTTAGTACTGCTTGCCAGAATGGTTGTGTTTTGGGAAACTGAGGACATTCGTGTATTCAAGTCCTCATTCCACCCCCAGGATCCTGGGTAATTTTGATGAAGCTGGCATCTTTCTCTGCCATGCTGCCCTTATCTGAGAAATGTCAGAACGTCTCTAGGTCTCACTAACTCCGTTACTAGGAGGGGTGATTGATATTTGAGTGTCTCTCTGTCTCTCTGTCTTAGTCTTAGTCTCAGTCTCTGCCTCTCTCTCTCTCTCTCTCTCTCTCTCTCTCTCTCTCTCTCTCTCTCTGTGTGCGCATGCACAGTTGCTCAGATTTTAGAAGATCAGCCTCAGAATAGAGTGGGAGTAGGGGAGACTGTTTGGGGATCACAGGGACCCACAGATGCCCATCCGTGGATCCAAGGCTCCATTCTCTCCTCGCTCCTCCTTAGGTCTGGCTGGCCCCTTTGTCATCCTTAGATTATGCTGTCTCTCCTCTTGTTGACTTCTGTCATCCCATTCCCATTGTGTCCCTTGGGGTTCATGGCACCTCTAACTCTGTCTCAATCCCCAGGGTCCAGCTCTTTGTCTGGTCCCCTCTCTCTTGTTCCTGTGATGGAGGAGCCCCTGTCTTTGTTTCCTCCAGACTCTTTGTGATTTTTGTGAAGGTTATGTCCTTCTATGCCCTAGTCTGGGAACACCCTTTCACAATGAGGCAACTGTAAGGACTGCCCCCCCAACAAGCCCCCAGTGACTGATATTTGATTAGCCATCATCCACAAGGGCCTGCACGGCTGAACACCAATTCCTATAAGATACAGTTTTGTTTTGTTTTTTTAAACCAGAAGGAGTGTTGGCCCTCACCTGCCCAGTCTATCAAGAGTGTCCAGGCGAAAGGGAAGTTTGAGGTCATGGAGGAGACCAGGCTGAGGAGCTGAAAGGTCTGGGGAAAGTCTGGGTCTCCTCCTTCACTGTCACCTGAGGAGTAACAATGCTGACGTTAGGCTGTGGTGAGGAGGCCGTGACATAAATACTGTGACCCCATGTGGGAGTGACTTCTATATTCTTCCCGAGCCCAGGCCCTGCCCTGGCACTGAAGGTGGTATAATATGGTGTCAGTCGTCTGTGGGGGACAGAATGGCTCCCGTAGCCCTCTCCTCACCTGCAGGTATGGTTTGTGCCCTCTTCCTTCCTTCCCTGTATGTATGTCTCTGAAAGAATCCTGGGCAGCAGTAGGGACCCTGGTGAGGGAAAAGCCGAGAGGATTCGTGGCAGTCCCCTGCCAAGTGTCTGTGTCCCGGCGCCAGCTTCTGTGCTTCCCCAGGACAGCACTGCGGGTGGGTGGAATCCAGAGGGGTGAGACATGGAGGCTGGGACGTGCCGGGGATGCTTGGGGCCGCTTATCTCGGCTAGGAATGCACTGCAGTATTATTAGCCAGCAGCCTTCTTGCCTAGGAATACCCCCCGGGGGCATGTTGGACACCTGTCCAACTCTGCCTGCCCAGACAGCCTGTGGGTGCTTGTGCCTGGCTAGCCACCGAGGCTAAGACTCTCTGGCATGTGTGCGTGCTGGAGAGTGTGTGTGCAGGGGTGGAGCGTGAGGTTGAGTTTGCATGTGTGCATGGTTTTTGCGTATGTGTCTGTGTGCACATGGGCCTGTGGGGGCATGTCTGCCACTGTGGCTCTTTTGGGGCCTTTAAGCATGATTATGTACTTGTTGTATGTGAGAATGGTTTACCACACCTCCGTGTGCAGGTATGTGTGTATGTGAGTTTCAGTGTGTGGGCTGTGTGTAGTATGCTTGCATGTACACCACAATGAGTGTGTGTGTGTGAGTGTGTGTGTGTGTGTGTGTGTGTGTGTGTGTGTGTGTGTGTGATGTATGGTGTGTGGTTGTGGCTGAGTGTCCTCCACTTGGGGGCTCCCTGTGGCCTCGTGAGGAGAAGCTGGATTAGCTATCCAAGATCATCCTCAGCCAGATAAGTGAGTTCAAGGCTAACCCAGGCTTGACATGACAGTCAGTCAAAACAAAACAAAACAAAACAAAACAAAGTAAAACAAAAGAGCCCTAATGTCACTCTGCTCCAAGGCCTGTCTCTGTCACTCACTAGCTTATGACATTGATGAGTGGGTTCACCTGCCCATGCTCACTTTCCTCATCTGTATGGTGGTGACAGTCATAGTTCCTACTTGCTAGATTGACTGGGAAAAGTCTAGGAAAAGTTTAATAGTGTGTAGATGGGAAAAGTCTAGGAAATGTAGTGCGTGGAACACACTCAGAACTTCAGAATGATGCCACAATGCCACAGTCACCACTATCTGTGACTACCATCGTCATCACTACCACCTCCATCTGCATCACCTCCATCTCCACCAGCTCCATCTCCACCAGTTCCATCTGCATCACCTCCGTCTGCATCACCTCCATCCCCACCACCTCCATCTCCACCACCTCCATCTCCACCACCTCCATCTCCACCACCTCCATCTCCACCACCTCCATCTCCACCACCTCCTCCATCAGCATCATCTCCATCACTACCTTCATTCCCATCTCTGGATGGGATCAGATGATCACCTCTGTCATCACCACTACAACCTATATTTCCTCCTCCTCCTCCTCTGCTGCCGCCGCCGCCACCACCGCCACCACCTACATCTCCACCATCTCCACCATCATGTTCATCACCCCTTCCACTCCACCACCACCATCTCCATCATCACCACCTCTGTCACTACTACCATCTCTGTCACTACTCTGCCATCCCCATTACCACCGGCTTTTACTTTCTGGCTTTCACCTCCTGGCTGTGATTCCTAGGCAGGGTAAGGGATCCTTGCTTATAGCAATGCAACAAAGGTCCCCTGAAGGGCTGAGGCACGGTGGCTGAGGGTTGCCAGGGGACCAGAGAATAGCTGTGAGGACCTGGCTCTACTCCTAGATGCTGTGCACCGTGCTGCACCAGCCTGCTCAGGTTACAAGGTGGCAGCACCTTGCTAGCCCGGGGAAGTAAGGAGAGCTTGGCAGGCTTTCTCCCAAGTTGCAGCCAGCCTAGAACTTTCTTGGGCAGCACACTGCTTCTCCCAAAGCTTTGGTTCTGGCTCTATCCTTCCTCTAGCTCTGGATCCACTGTGGATTTCAACTCAAATAGAGAACAGAGCTGGTGCCCAGGAGAAGGACCAAGGGAGGAGGCCCCAATACCCCTGCTTCCCCCCCCCCCCCCCGCAAGGCCAAGCAACAAGAATTGGTCATCTAGCTCTTTACACCTGGTAAGGCTGCCAACTTCCGCCTTCTGATCCCAACTCTGACCAGACAGTTCTGGAATTCCTCGGAAGTACTGGGCCCCCCTCAGAGCCCTGCTCCTCTGTCCTGGCTCAGCCCTGCCAGAACTTCCCACATTCTGTCTCAGGGAGCAGGCCAGGGTGTCACCAGCATGGTGGAGGTGGAGAAGGCACTTTGGCGCCTAGGCACAGTGGGCCAGTGTGGGGGAAGCAGAGGCAGGTGAGGTCTCTAATGGCCCTGAGGCCAGCTCTTCCCTGCAAACATGTTTTTCAGATCACTACCAACTATTTAGAAGGGGGTGGATAGAAAACAAAACACCCTAAAAAACAAAACCAACAACAAAAACAACCACTGACTTTTTTTTTTTTTTTTTTTTTGAAGTGTGCAGTTAATGGCTGGTTGGCTGTACATTATTAAACAGGCAGCTGGAGACCTGCCAGGGGAGACTACTCCAGCCAAGACTCACAGCCTGAACACAATGTTCCAAGAAGCAATCACCCACAGGACCATTGGGGAGGAGCACCCAGAGGGGGGCTCCAGCTGCTGCCCCGTTGCCTCTACTGCCCAGCTGTGCTCTGGTTCTCTTGCAGAAAGGGCTCCAGCGCCCTTTATTTACCCTGGGTCTATGAACTGCACTGTCCCTCATGGTTCTGAGGCTCCTGTATCCATTATAGGTGGAGTCAACACCTCATCTTTAGACTGGTGGAGTACAGAAGCCAGGAGAACACTCCAGAGAGTTCCTTCCTGGGGTCCACTGGACTCCTTGTTCATTTTCTCTGGGCTTCAGTCTCAACTTCCTCTGATAGGGAAAAGGTTGGCCTGAATTCTGATCGGGTGGCCTTGGGGTGAGCTTGATGAGCTTCTTCTAGGGTCTGAGGATCCTATGGCCCCATCTTTGGTCTTATTGGTGACATGCAGAGTCATATTCCAAGCAACTACTCTAAGCCGGATTCCACCTGCAGGGAGGAAGTGCTCACTGTTCCAGTCGCCTGCTAGCCTCACTTAAGCTCACGAGAGTAAAAGTCAAATGTCCGAAGGTGACATCAACTCATCCATGTGGAAGAAAAAAACTGAGAGTCTAAAGTTTGGGCATTGCCAGAATGGCCATTCCTTCTTGTGAGTGTGCGTGTGTGCGTGCATGCGTGAGTGCATGCGTGTGCGTGTGTGTATGTACGTGCATAAGCACACCTGTGTATAGTGGAAGTCAATATGGGAACTGCATCTTAATGCTCCCTCCCTCCCTTTAGAGATTGTATGGTGCCAGATTGAGAGTTTGCTCTTAGAAGTCAAGTCTTACTTCCCTTGTCTGTTTGGAGGTCATGGTTCCTGACTTTGGGCAAGTGGCTTCAGCTCTCAGTGAGTCCCTCAGCAGTGCATGCTGAGCTCAGGCCAGTGTCTACATCAGGGGAGGAGAGCCAGATAAAGCATTAGCGAGCTCATATTAGTGTCTGTCTGTGGTGACTGTATACTAGCATACAGTCAGAAGGCCTTCTAGATCTTAGGGACCCCCCCGCCACTTTTCCCTTTCTACTGTTTGTGCTATGTGTGTGGCTTGCTTTCTGTGTGTCTGTCTCTCCAGGGTCTCCTGCCTTTAAGATCAAGTGTGCTTTCAGGACAACAGCTCTCTCTGGCTTTGCTTGGTGGCTTGACCTTCCACGAGTAACTCTCAGAGCCTGTGATGAATGAATGAATGGATGGATGGATGAATGAATGAATGAACAAGGCCCAACTAGAGCAGGTTCAAACCAGAGGGACAGTAGAGCATTGGAGTGTGGGAAGCTCCAGAGATTAAGAAAGCTGAGAGGGGATACCCAGCCTGGGCTGCAACTCTCCTTGGAGACAGTATGCATGTGTGTGCTTAGGTGTGGTTTCTGGGGAAGTTTTGTCGGGATTTTGTTCTATTAAACAGAGCAAGGACTTCAGGAGGCACCTGAATCCCATGGTTTGTACCCGTGGGAGCCACGGTAGGTAAGAGGATGGGCTTGAATTCTGGGGGCAAGCAGAGGCTGTTTGATCTTTTGCTGGGCCAAGGAGGGTCCTGCAGTGACCAGGATATGCACCAGCCAGTCAGTCCCCGAGGTTCCTGCCACTTGGATAGTGTTGTCAGGTCTTAGTATGTAGCCTAGCTTGGGTTCGGATTCATGACCCTCATATTTCAGCCTCCCTTGGATAGCTGGTTACTGTCGTGCCCACAGAGCCACCGAGGGGCTTAGAATGAATGAGTAACCATGAAGTCAGACATCTGAAAAGCACTTGGTACATTTGAGCATTCATTAACAGGGTCAAAGAGATAGATAGATGATAGATAGATAGACACACAGATAAATGATAGATACATAGATAGATGATGGATAGATAGATTTGATTGATACATAGATAGATAGACAGATAGATAGGCAGACAGATAGATGGAGGAGTCATGGTCCCAGGGTGAAGGTGTCTGTGAAAGGGTAGGACCATTTCACCCCAGACCCTGCACTCAGTGCTCAGAGCACTTGAATAACCTGCCTGGAGTCACACAGTCCCTAAATAGGTAGATAGGCTTTAGAGGAAGGTCATGCAGTCTAAGTCTGGGCTCTGCTTTCCAGTGTCAGGACAGGGCCAGGTTTTCTTGAATCTCTCATGTTAGGCGGGCTGACATCCTAGTTCCAGATGGAGGAAAGTGACTACTTGTTTTGTGTGGGGTAGACCCAAACAAAGTTCTCAGGAGGGAAGTCTCCAACTCTTCCCCAGCCCTAAAAGTGAGACCTTACTAAAACCCATAGCAGCTTTGGACAGCCAGTTTGGAACAAGGTCTTGAGTAGGACTCTGGAGGGATGGGGGGTCACGTTGAGCCAGGAAGGGCAGGATGAGGGGAAGAGGTTAATGCATAGCGGTGAGAACGGTGAAGGCTATGTAATCCACCAGAGAAGAACTAGGAGGGAGTAGAGGGAGGAGGAGGAGGAGGAGGAGGAGGAGGAGGAGGAGGAGGAGGAGGAGGAGGAGGAGGGAGAGTCACCAAGGGCTTGGGATGGTGCCAGTGGGTAACCTCAGACTTTGAACGAAGGTGTCCAGCTGGGGCTAATTCCCACAGGGCTCCTGAAGGGGACCAGTGGAAGCCCTGAAGGTGAGAGGCCAGTTGGTTAATGCAATGGTTTGCTCAGGACAGCATGTGCCAGCCAAGTGTCCAGCCACCATCTGGCCCACCTCGACTCCCTTCTGCCCTGCAGCCAGCCTGGCTAAAGGTCAGCTTGTGGTGTGGCCAGCATACTCCCCAGAGGCTACTGTCCACAGGCCTGGCCATGTTACAAGACTGTCCCCTTCATAGTAGCTGCTCCTGGCTTTTTTTTTTTTTTCTCTTGGGCAGTCAGTGGGGACTGGGTCCAGGGTCCCAGGGGTTCATAGATATTGGGTAGAGACAGGAGGTGGTGGGAGGTGAAGACCGGTCTCACTTTCCCAAGGCCATTTTCACATATTTGATTATGCACTTTCATAATAAAATAAAAGATCAGTCCTTGTGTTCCTGTCCAGCGGATATTTATTAGAGTCACTGATGTCCTCTGGATATGCTTTGGTGTAGGGCATAAAGGAGACCCTGCCATTTCTGCTGGTGTCTGATTAATGTGGAGTAATCTGGAACCTTCATCTCCTTGGATCTAAACTCCGTATTTTTATGAATGCACTCAAAAGTACTGGTATCGTTTGAGGATAGTCATATCTTACTGTTAACAAAACTGAAGTTCTCTTTACCTTAAATCACTGAATTTTCCTGGAATGAATTGTTATTAGTGTTTGTTATTAATTTGGGGCCATTGTTGAGGACAGTGGCCCAAGAGAAAAGTTTCCTTCCTAGTTCTGACACAGTATAAAGTCAGTTTGGTGTCTTCGCTCCTCTCTCGCCCCACCCCCTTGTGCGTCCCTCCCACACCTCAGCCTCATTACTGATAAGTATGTCGAACAAGCCAGGGCAGAGGACAGAGCCCTTTGGCAAGTCAGGAAGTTGACATTGATCTATTAATCAGCACCCCTTTGCTGGCTAGGAATCCACTAGGCTCTCCATCTCCAAGAATGTCGCCATGATTCCGCCAACACCTTCCTGGGACTGGGAACCTCCACCCATATAACCTGGGAGTCTTAGACTATAGGGCTAGGGGTGGTGTGGTGTGTAAGGGAGGGGCTCTTAGGCTCCCTGGAAGGACCCAGATTCAGGCAAGAGACTACTAGAAAGGGAGGGAGGAGGGGGAGGGGATTCCATGAGGAATCCTGCCCTAAAGATAGGGAGGCCACTGGGACCTCTCAGCTTTAAAGCTGAGTTTCACAGGGGGAGACCAGGGGTTTATGCGCTTTGCCTTCTGCCAAGGACTAATGTCTGCTTAGAAATGTGCTCCCAAGAACACCCACGGGGCTTTGGTGGCCATCAGAGAGGTGGGTGAGGAGGTAGTAGGAGGCACCAAGGTTTCACTTACTCCGGGTCCTGAAGCTGGTGGATCCAACTTCTTTTCCTGGCAGAAAACTGAGGCAGGCTTAAGGGAGGGACACCCATGTGTGTACTGGGGAAGAACAGTAGACAGGCTGCTTCCCACTGTATCTCCTGCTCATGCTGTCTGTCACCAGAGACTAGGAAAGCATCTGCACCCCACCTCCACACTCCAAGTGTAATTCTGTGGTTCCTGTCAGCAACGAAAATACATGTAAATAAGATGCAAATACAGCTGGGTACTGACTCTCAGGGACCATCAGTAAAAATTCAGCATCTGGAAGGGAGAAGAAAGGGACTTTTGGACTTTTGGGGACAGTGGTATAGATGAGGCTTCAGGGGTTACCTCTGAAGGAGCCCTGTCAAGAGGTCTCTCAGGGGAGACACTGATGACAACCTCCTGGAGGACAGTCCAGAGTTATTCTTAGCTGCAGAGGGAGGGGCACAGCTCAAATGCGCAGACAGTGACTGATGCAGAGGGTGATCCTGGGGTCTGGCTTGCAGCCAGCTGAGCTTTTCGTAAGTCAGAGCCCAGATAGTCCCTTGCCCTCTGTCCCTTGAGGGAAGAAAAGCTATGCCCAAGTGTGCCCTTCTACTGGGACCTGCGTGTCCATCTTTGTCCTCTCAGAGTCAGAGATGGAGAGAGTGGGGTGCAGGTGCTAGAGTGGGTGCTTCCCCGTCATGGGAAGATTTTGGAGGTGCTCTTTCATATTTGATCTGACCCTGAGGGTGTGTGTGTGTGGGATCTCCAGAGTCCCCAGCTGTGCTCAGTGGTGACAGGACTATGCTCAGCTGCTGGCTGATCCTACAGAAGGGCTGAGAGCTCAGGTCTCCCACCAGACAGGATCCTTGCCACTTCCCAGAGCTCCTTGGAGCATTCATAGAAATTCACGGTGTGTGTGTGGGGTTGGGAAAGGCTCCGTGTAGACAGTCGCTAGATGCTGACTAAAGTGCAATGGAGAGACATTTGCAGGCAGTTCTGGGATGGCCCACCCTGTAGATCTGGGGCTGTGAAGCGGGCACACTGCATTTAACACATTAGGTCTTGACCCATCTGTGTCCTGTCTGTCCTTGCTCTTTCTTTGCTTCTTGGGTCTTTTGTGTCCTGTTCTGTCCTGTTGTCCCTTCTTCTTCCAATGGAAATGCTTGTTTCAGCACCTGGTCTGACATAGACCATTCATTTTTCCCTGCCCTTCTCAATGGCGTTTCTGTTGCTCCGCCCGCTCAGTTCCTTTTCTCCTCTGGCTCTCCATGGACCACTCTTTGTACCCTCAGCTCCCAGCTTCCCTGCCATATCTTTCTATGGCCCCTCTTCAGCTGACAAGCAACCCCACGGGTCCTGCTAGGTGCCAGGCACTGCCAGCTCTCTTCTGGGGTCTGGTCCCCTTACTGTCACCCTGTCTCCTGTGCTCACACTTAGCCTCTTGCTCTCCCTTCCCCCACCTCCAACACTGGTTATTATTCAGTTTTATGAGAAACCTCCAGGCCTGCCCCTGAATGGACTGACCACAACTGGAACCAGATGTGCGATTCAGGCTTGGGGATACGAGGGAGGGAGGGAGGGAGGGAGGGAGGGAGGGAGGGAGGGAGGGAGGAAAGGGCATGGCTGGCTTGAGGGGGCTGGGAAATCCTGGGAACCCTGGGAACTGGGGCATGGAGGAGGGGAGGCAGGGAAGACCAAGACAGTCTGGAGAAGCAGTGGGAGGAAGGAAAGAAGGGAGCCTAGACTTATTCAGAAAGAGCCTTTACTGTGGGATGGCTCCTGGAAATTAGGAAGAAAGCCAGCTTTTCCTCACAAGTCCTCCAGTTCCTCTGGTATGGTTTCTAGGGACTCTGAGTTCGACGTTCTATCTAGATGTGGAAGCGTGCAGGCTGGGAAAGAAAGGTCACTGTTGGGCAGAGGCAGAGAGAGAAACCTCCACAGGCTTCAGAGGATAACTGGAGGAGGGTGGGTGTTTCAGAGGAGCCCTTCTGCTGCTGCAGACCTGGGGGAGGGCAGGAGGTGTCTGGGGGCCTCTGTGTATCAGTGGGATGCTTCTTGTATCCACACAGACCTGGGTTTTCTATGGCTGTGCAGAGATAACCGTTTGCCTAGTTTTCCTGTACCCACACAGACTTGGGTTTCTATGGCTGTGCAGAGATAACCGTCTGCCTAGCTCTGTTGGAGTGCTCTGTAGCACTTCGATGTTTCAAGTGTCCCCTTGACCCATTTATTAACCAGCTGCCCATCAGGCTGTCTCCCCATCATTCACTTCACATTCACTAAGAGCAGACCATGCTTGAGAAAGTGTTGGGATTAAAGTGTGTGGCCGGCCACCCGGCTTCTCCTAAGCAATTGAATTCCCTCTAGTCCACAAGAGCAGTTGCTCACAGTGGCCTTAGAGGTCCCATGTGTGCTGGAGTCCCTGCCAATTACCTTCCCCACTCTCCAGACCCATAGCTGTCTCTTAGGTTGCATTCTCCACTGATCCAGATGCTCCCTGAAGGCCTTTGGGGAGCATCTTCCTCCCACCTCACTGCTGTCACCCCAGGCACCTTTTTCCTAATAAAGGTTTGAAAGTAATTCCTACAATTACGTAGAGCCAGATGACAGACAGCAAGAGAGACCATGAAGGTCAGGGCTTAATCACCTCCCTGTTTCCAAAGAGGGTCTTGTTCAGAATTCAGAATGGCAAGATCCCAAAGTGAGTGACCATAGAAACTACAGCGAAGGGGCAGGCATGTAGCTCAGTTGATTGAGCACTCACTGGCTCACCTAGCCTACTATGTGTGAAGTGAAGGCTTGCATGGGTTTGGTCACCAGCACTGTATAAACCACACATGGAGGCGCTCACCTGGAATTCCAGCATTCAAGAAGCAGAGAAAGAAGGATCAGAAATATCGACAACCGTCCCTGGCTACATGGCAAGTTTTGAAGCCAGCTTGTGCTTATGAGACCCTGTCTTCACAAATAAACAGCCCGCAAAAGAAACTGCACTGATGATCACAAGAAGGGTACCCTAGAGTCGCTAAAGTTTGGCATCACTGCCTAGCTTTCCGCTAGAAGTAAGGGGTCATGTCATGGAGTTCCCACCCCAACCATCATGCTGTTGACCGAGAAGAAGGTGGGAAGCCCAGTGGTGTTTGAGTTCTGATAGGGAAAAGGGAAGTGGTTGAGAAAGGTATGGAAGTCAAGTGAAAGATGGAGAGAGAGAGAGAGAGAGAGAGAGAGAGAGAGAGAGAGAGAGAGAGAGAGAGAGAGAGAGAGAGACAGCGAGCGCGCTGGGACTATTACTCAGAGCTCCTAGAACAGTCTGAGGGAGAGCTGGGAGCCCTATGAGAGGCTGTCATGTGGGTATAGAGAAGGAGACAGGAGCTCTTAGGACCTGAAAGAGTAGGAGGGGCTCCCTGTTTTGGGTATACTACTTAGGAATAGGGGAGAGGAGAACTGGAATTACATGGGATCTTCTAACTCTTTAACTGTACATGGCAGCCCAAACCAGAGGGACCCCTGGTGTGGGTGCTGGCAGGAGAACAGGAATTAGGCAGGCTGAGGTGATCCAGGGTCCCCTTTGACCCAGAGTAAAGGCAATGAGTGGGAGACTTGGTATGGGGATTATTCAGCCAGTGTCCCCACAGTTTATCATTTTCTTGGTTTGTCATCCCTGGGCAGCATATATACACTGACAAATTGAGGCTGCTGTCAAGGTTGTGGATTTGTGGGGCTTGGAGGTGTGGGAACTTCAACTCTGTCTGGGCATTGTGGGGAGGCTCTTCTCTGGAGGAAAGAGGACAGGGTATGGGGAGGGGTGATGTCACCTCTCTGCCCTTCCCATAGATTCTTGATGAGGCAACCCCTTCTTATCTGTTCCCAAAAGGTTTTATTGTTACTGGGGTACTGATGGTCCTTGTGGCTCTGATTTGAGGCGCTTGGAAGCCTTGTCTTTCTCTTTGCTTCTACCTTGCCCCTGCCACCGCCATTCTGTTCCTGGTGTGAACTAAAGTGGGGTGGGGTAGGTGGGTGGGTGGGATTTGGCTGAATGAATAAAAACATCCTTTGGATGTAAACCCATGTACTTTAGAGGAAGCTGAGGCTCAGGGTTGGAGCTACTTAGCTTACACAGGGAAGGCACAAACCTTTTACATACACCTTGGAGGGCTTGGGACCAGGGTTACCTAGTGCAGGTTCAAGTTCCTTCCTGACATTGCTTTCCCTGCTTGGTCTTGGACAGGTCATGTCACATCACCCCTCTCAGGCTCTTGTCCTCAGCTGTGATAACCGGGTGGATGAAGGCAGAGTGTTCTTCAAGTGTCTGGCATGCAGTGGGTGTGTGACAAATGACTCTCCTCTTCTGTCCTGGTCTCATTTCTGTTATTAGGAAAAATATCCTAACAAAATTCAACTTAAGAGAGAAAGAGGAGGTCACCGCTGGGGGTTGGGGGTGGTGATCAATGTGAGCATGGGTTGGGGAGGAGTTAAGTCAGGAACTTCAAACAGCTGATCATATCGTATCCATAGTCAAGAGTGCAGAGAAACAAATGCATGTGGCCTTGCTTGCCTGCTTGCCTGTGCTTGGCTCCCTTGATCCCTCTATTCTTATGCAGTCGGGGAACTCCTGCCTAGGGAATGGACTTGCTCACTGTAACCTGGGTCTTCCCACATTAGTGAACTTTAATTAGCACAATCTCCCACAGATTTGTTTACAGTTTGCTTACAGGGCAACCCAATGTAGACAGTCCCTCACCGAGAATCTCTTCCAGGTGATTCTGGGTTGTGTTAAATTGACAACTAAAGCTGACTGTCCCTAGCACTTGGGACAGGGGCAGGGGCAGGATCAGTCAGGGTCAGAGTTAGGGTCAGGATCAAGGACAGAGGCAGGAGGATCTCTGAGAGTTTAAGGCCAGCTTGGTCTATATAGCAAGTTGCAGCCAGAGCAACACAGTGGGATTAAAACAAGAAAAAACAAAGTTAACCATAGCATTTTCAGGAGACTCCTGTCTGCTTCTATCATTTACATGGTGACCCAAACTTTTCAAGTGCTTTTTCCTTCATTATTTTTAGTATAAACACATTTCATAGGTACAGAGAGTTGTTCTGATTGTACGGTGGGTTCTTGAGATTCAGCAAACATTTTGGTATATAATTAGCCCTCTAAACTGGTGCGTTCTTCTCCAGAGTCCATAGCTGCTGATTGAAAATATTTGGAAAGAAACTCATGACTGTCCCGAACAAGTACAGACTTCATATTATTGTCATTCTTCCTTAACAGCTCAGCACAACTACTAGTTACAGAGAGTGTTTACACAGTCCTAGGTTTTACAAGTATTCTACGGGATTCAAAGCAGACGGATGTGGCTCAGGTGGAACAGAGCTTGCCTAGCATGCAGGAGGTCATGGGTTCAATCCCCAGCACCACGTAAAACCAGGCACGGTGGCCCATGCTTGTAACTCTCAGGCACGGTGGCCCATGCTTGTAACTCCGGCACTTGGAAGGTGGAGGCAAGGATCTGAAGAACAAGTTTATACTTGGCTACACGGCTACTCCAGCCGTGCTATCTGAGATCCTATCTGTCAATCACTCACGCAGGATCCTGTGCCAGAGTTCTGTGCAAACACTGTCCTTTCACTTAAGGGATCTGATTAGCCACAGGTTTGGTGTTCACAGGGGATGTGAGAACAGTATCCCAGGGTAAAGGTATGATTGTATGACTTGTCCATCGTCCTAATTTATTTATTTATTTTTTTGGGGGGGGATGTATTTTAAAGAGAGTGGAAGCATGCTTTTTATGAACCGGAACTCCACTCCAATGACTTTTGAATATAGGATCACATATGTCTTCACTCACTTCAGGAAGGGGAGGAAAAAGCAGGGATTACCACATCACATTTGACAGCCAAGGAAAAGTTCACAAGGGAGATGGTCGGTAGTTGGTACCCAAATGTGTTGGAACTGAAACTTGTTCTTCTATCATCACCACCACCACCACCACCACCACCACCACCACCACCACCACCACCACCACCACCACCACCACCACCACCACCACCACCACCACCCAGCAACTTTGTGGCAATGACTTCACAGCTGTATCTTTCCTATAGGCTCCTCGACATTTTGATTCTTATCTGTCCCTTCCCACCTATGTCCCTCAAGTCCTCTGACCTGTTCCCCAGGAAGCTGCTGGACAGCTAGCCTGCCCAGGTGCACAGTGGTGCGGGCCTGGTGGAGCACAGTTTGTGCAGCCGAGCGTAGCAGGGGTTAAAGGAGGCGGCGGTGGGGGGCGACGCGCTGACTCCGGGAAGGAGGCGGTGCCCTAGGCCGCCCGCCTGGGAGGGAGCCGGCAGTGCCCTGGGCGCGCTCACTCGCTCCTAGCCGCGGCCTTGGGACCTGGCTCAGCTACCTCTGCCCTGTTGGGCCAGCTCACTCACCGCTTCTCCACCAGCTTCCTGCCAGCCCAGACACTGGCCCTGCCACTGCCCACCGCCCTGGCCTGCCACCCAGTGGCTCCTCGTTTGGAAAGGTAAGCGGGTGCGGTCTGAGGGTGTGAATGAATGTGTAAGGGCTCAGGGATACAGCCCAGCAGTCGGCATGCACAGATGTCTGGCCAGCCTCGGATCCTGAACTTGGGGAAGGTGAGGTCAGTTCCTCTCTTGCCACACTTCTAGACTAAGCTAGCCCCTCGGGGGGCCAACTTGTCAGCCCCACTGCTGTCAGATGTTCCCGAAGTCTGCCAGGGATGTCTGGGGCGCGGCTGTCCCTGCAAGCGCTGAGCCAGCTCCAGGAAGAGTTTTGTGTTCTGCTAAGTTGCTGGTGTTAGCAAGGCTTTATACAACAGGGAAGAGGGAGGGACCGCTGACCACCAGAGGCAAGGAGGTAGAAGAGAGGGTCTCTTCTGCTCACTTCTTGCCCATTGCAGGGTCCAGAGGTGGAAGCCTGTGAGAAGGCATGAGTCTTCCCTGCCAGTGGCTGGAACTTCTTTGGGATACCTTTCTCTCTTTGGGGGTGCTCTCTCTGCCCTCAAGATCTGTGTGACATTGCAGGGGAGGGGCTGGCTGCTGGGGGGGTTAAAGTTAAAAAGGTCGAACATCACTTTTCTCTCCTTTATGTGAGCTCCTGCCCCCTTGCCATGGGCACAGCCTGGCATGTGTGCCCCTTGCCCCTCCCCCAGCCGTTAGGCTCATTCCTTCCTCACCCCTCTGGGCAGAAATGTCTAATCCAGGTGGTTAATGAACACACAGGGCCCCCCTACACTGGTCCCCTGCCTGCTACCCCTTACGAAGCTTGGAGAAGCCACCCAGATCTAACCTCAGGACCAGGGCCAGTATTGCCAGCCCAGATGTTTTTAGGCTGTCCTCTGTCCTAGTGCAGGAAACTGAAAGTGGTGTTGGGGGTCAGGCAGAGAAGCCTGCTGGGCTCTTGGGCTGGGCTCTCAGCAGGGGTGTGGGAGAGGGTTAGGGGACAGGATGGGTACTGGTTGGCGAAGTGTCTAGAATCATGAATTGAGGAAGGCAGTTGTGGTGGGAACAGGAGGGACAGCTGGAAAGTAGGGTTCTGTTTGGGGACAGGGGCTTCTCCCTTGGAAGCCCTTCTGTGTGGCCTAGCAGAGCTGGGGTAGGAGGTGGGAGGGAGGGCCCTTTCCCCTTCCTGAGGCTGCCTGGAGGTGGGGTGGGGACCATTGTGGCTCAGACTTGGCCTCCAGTGCCTCCTGTTCTTGCCAGCTGGCGGCAGTCCTTGTCTCCTAGACCCCAGCTCTCCCCCAAGATGCAGAGCTTACTACAGCCCAAGGACCTTTAGCCATAACTCATGTGGCCCAAAGTAGGGAGAGCCCTCCATGGCCCCAACACTGGGTTCTCAGCATGGTCAATGGAGAAGAGTTGAGAACACGGCTTGAGGGGGGGTGTATGAGTGGTGAGGAGTGGAGGAGGACTTTGATCTGAAATTGAGGATTCTTTGGAAGTATAGGAGCTAGCCTAGGAACTTTTCAGACTTCCCTAGTCCTGGCTTTGAACCTCTAGCTCTCTTTTCCTAGCCTTCACCCCATACGTCTTAACTTATCTCCCTTAGAGCCCTAGAGCAGAACTCAGTGTGGCTGACAGCCAGGAGGAGCGGGCTGAGGAGGTGCCTGGGAGACCGAGAAGGAGGCTGCTGTTCTGGGAGCACCCAGCATTGCTAGACTGCATTCAGGGAGCAAGGGAGCACCGGGATGATGGAGATTTGACTCGAAGAATGAGGGTTTAACCAGGGGCTTCCGGAAGTTCTTGCTGGTCAGCGAGAGAGTGGGCTTTGGTGTAAGGTAAAGAGTGGCCTGTCCCAAGGGACAGTTTGGACAAGCTGGACACTGTGAAAGGATTCCTGTGCTGAGATGTGGTGAGAAAAATGACCTTTAAGGTCTCTGGGGATGCTGAGGTCCTGGGAGTCTTAGAGCTGGGGAATTCTCTGGCTCTGGAATAGGGGCTTGGAATGGGGGTCAGAACTGTGGCTTCAGGCTTGGGGCGTGGGTGGGGATTCAAGGGTCACCTTCCCTGCCTGCACTGGGGAATAGAGAGCGCTTGCATGCGCCTCTCCCTGGCACCCATAGCTGACTGCCCACTGGGTCTACCCCAGCTGCTTCCTGTGCTGCTGTTGTGAAGTACTTCCTCTTGGTTACTCTGCTTGGCCCTGTGGTTAACTCCTGGAAGGCTGGGTGGACCCTGCAGCATATGACCCAGGGTAAAGGGGAGGGGATGGCATGTGCCACAGGTCTTTAGTGTCTGAGGACAAGGAGTGGTTTTCATGTTGGGCATTCTGAAACCCTGCCCTGTGTAGCCCAGTGTAGTTTCCTTGGCTGTTGGAGATGGTGGGCAGAGATGCCAGAATCTGAGATCCAGGAGAAGCCAGGGGGAGGCCTCAGTTTCCCTCTTTACAAATACTTTAGGGTTGTCAGGGCTTCACCAAGTGCCTTGTGTAATAGCCAGTATGTTGGGATAACGTTGGAGGAGGGGAACAAACCAAGGGCATTTGTTCTCTCTGGAGGGGTAAGGAGAGGAATAGGTGACCTCCTGTGGCCTCCTCAAACCTGTTTTCCCTAGGAAGGAGGGGCAGTGGGGGTTGACACTTCTCCAAACTCAGTGCTGGGGGTGGGGTGTCCTGATGGCCTCCTTTGGGGTTTAGGACCCTCCCTGGGCTCCATCCTTTCTAGCTCAGCCTGTTCAACCCAGCTTGCCTCTCCCCACAACCAATTCTATGGATGCCTGTGGCCCCTTCGCTCCTGAGGTTCTGCACACAGCCAGCTTGCCTCTAATCAGGGCAGGACCTCTCACCCTTCTGGCTTCCTCTGAAGAGGAAGTTCTTCTCATTGTCTGACTTGTATCCCTCATCTCCAGCCAGGAGGCTGGGGAGGCTTCCTAATAGGAGTATTTTTTTCTTCCGGATGAAAGGGATCCAGTGATGGGGGAGCAGAGAGGAATGTGAAGGCGGAGTAGAGGCATACACTGAGCTGCAAGTCTCTTGTCTCTCACTTAAGTTTCCTTGACCCTAGAAAGGGAAACTGAGGTTTTGGGATGGAGGATAGAGATTTGCCAGAAGACAGGCTGAGCCCAGCCAATAACAACAACAACAAACAATAACAACCACCACCACCACCACCACCACCATCACCAAATCAGAAAGGAGCATGACTGTGGGAGAGGGAGAAGGTTGTTTTTAGACACTGGGGAGGGACAGGCCTCTACTTTGTCCCCAGCATTATCCCCTGAGGCCTCTGGCTTCATGGCTCCCTGGTTGGCTGGCTTTTAGCTTTCCAGAGCTATTAGGCATGTAGAGGTGTGGGCATAAGCCAGCTGGGAAAGGAATGGTGGGGGTGGTGGGGATGCCAGCCTCATACACAGCCTGTGCTGCCTCCGTGGATGCCCTGTGCTGGCAGCTGAAGGCCCTAGGGTAGCTGGTTCTCTGCTTAGGTTGTGGCTCTGGGCCAACTCCCTTCTTGTCCTCACCTTGGTTTCCCTGGAAGAGTTGGAACTGTGATGAGAGGGGACAGGGTGAGTCCCTGGCCCTTCCTCCTGCAGGGCTTGCTAGGCTGTGTGTTCCCTGCCTTTTTAGGGCTTGAGCTCCAGCTCAGGCTGTACCAGGCAGGCCAGGGACTGGTGCAGAAGGGTGGATCTGACCAGATGAGGGCCATAGGAGGGCTTCTATGAGCTCACCGCTCTCTGCCATTGGAAGTGTCCTCCAGGGACCTTCCTAACCATCTCTTGGAGTGAATGTGGGACTCATCGGTTGCAAATGTTCCTCGCTTTCACGTATCTGCCTGTCATCTGGCTGCACTGATGCTCCCTGGCTGTTCAGTATGAGGCTTTTGGTGCCAACTGAGGCTGGAGGACTGAGGTTTGGGACAGGCCTGCTGAAGAGCCGTAAGCCTACAATGCTGCTTTTTCTCCAAAGGATAGAGCAAGGCAGAGGAAGGGTATGAGGCCGGAGCCAGCCTGCTGGAGACTGACCTATGGCAGCTGTTCCTGTCTACTAACTGTGTGCTCTCAGCAAGTGATTAGGTTTCGCCTCAGTTTCCCCTCTAAAATGGGGGAGTAGTATTTGGCTCCCGGCATGGACATAGAGGTTCAATGAACTCATCAGTTTAAAGTGCTTTGCCACAGGGGGTGTGGATCAGCTGGTAGCGTGCTTGCACAGCACACAGAGAACTCTGGGTTCTTTCCCCAGCACTGTGTAAATTGGGCATGGTGGTAGACACCTGTAATCCCAGCACGCATGAGGCTATGGATCAGGGATTCAAGATCATCTATGACTGTAAAGTAAGTTCAAGGTTAGCTTGGGATGCACAAAAGCCTGTCTCAAAAACAAACATCCAAAACAAAAAAGTCAAAGGTAAGCATTGCTAGTGGGTGTCATTCCTTCCAGAGCCTGCCTCTTGTTGGTTCTGTTCTCTTTCAGGACGGTTGTTACTTCCCTATCCTGGATGACTGTAGGTCAGGATTCCACAGGCTTCCTTTAGGGGCTGCTAATATCAGGGCAGTGTTTTCCTTCCCTGACTTTGCCTCTGTCTGCAGTTAGGAGGCAGGCTTGGAGTTGAGGGGAATCTCAGGCTTGTCTCTCCAGGGAGCTGGAGTAGATATGTGTTTATGTAGGACTCTGAGAAAGTTGCCATCCCAAGTCCCTCTGGGATCCCTTCCAACCCTTCAGACAGCCACTGCCTGAGTTAGAACCTCCCAGGCCTGGTAAGGACCTGGTCTGCCTCCCTCCAAACAGGCCACCCTTGACTTTAGCCATAAGGATGGCATTTATGTTTCAGAGTGCCATTCTCAGGTAACCACTGAGCCGACTTAGACCCTCCAGGGCTCCTTGAAGCCTGGCATTTCTCTCTACAATCTAATTCAATCCCTCGTTGGTAAGGGTGGGGATAACCACCCCAGCCCTTCCTGTGTGTACATAAGAGCTGAGAGCTTTGAAGAGTGGTCAGTAGATCTCCTGGCCACACATGTCATTCCCTCTCAGGCCTCTCCCCTCTTTGGGGTCCATGGCTTTCTAGTGTCTCTGACATTCCTCCACCAAGGACCAGCCTCTTGACTGCTCTTTTACCCGGGGATCTCCACCCAGGAGGCTGAGGTTGTTCTGGGTCAGGGGTGAGCACTGTTTCCGGACCCCTGGCCCGCCCAGTTGCAGCTGCAGAAAGCATTAAAGATTCTTTTGAAGGAAGTATGTTGTAGGCTGATCATGATGACCACTGGAGAGACTCTCTCTCTGGCCTCCCTCCTCAGCCCGGCTCCCCTCTGCCCTTCTAGACCCTTGATCCTGGAGAGATGAGAAGTGGCCTCATCTTGAACACATCTTCCAGAAGGCCAGGCAATCAGCTGGCCCATAGCCACCCTTCAGGGAGTGGGCTGAGGTTTAGTGCTGGGCTTGGTGCTAGCAGGGGACAGGACTATGGCCGAGGCTCTAGAGGAAGTACAAAGGGGTCTCCAGCCTGGGGACCCCTGACCTAAGGCAGTGCAGGAGTGCTACTCTTCTTACCAACAGATCTCAGGCTGGCCTGGTTTTCTCTCCCTCATGGCTGACGCCCTTCCCTCTCTGGATCTCAGTATCCTCACTTAGCTGTCAAAGATTTGGAGAGGTGTAGTGCTGGAGGCAGCTAAAGTGAGTCTGCCAGTGGGTGGATGGAGCTCCTTGGGTCCCTGGCTGTGAAACTTCACCTTGGTTTGACCTTGCTTCCCTCCCGCCCTGCCCCCACCTCTGGCAGTGGCTGGCAGGAAGTCCTGCCTGATTAGGGCCCTAATCACCGGCTGAGACTCCCAGATTCAGAGCTGGTGGAGCAGAGAGAGGCTGAGCTTAGGAGGGGAGTATGAGACCAGGGCCCTGGCTGCCTGCCTGCCATCTGGGTCTGGAGGAGATGGGCTGCTGGCTTTGGCTCCCTGGGTCCGGCAATGCCCGTGAGCCTGCTGAGGAGGGTAGGAGCCAGGGCCAATGCAGCTGGGCCTGGGGGCCATTCTGATTTCACATTAACAGCCTTTTAGGGCATCTACTCTGTGCCAGGCAGGGTGCCAGATATAGGGCTGGAAAGGCCAGTGAGACACCTTCTAGTTGGAGACAAAGGGGAATAGACAGCTCTTCTGCAAAATGAGGGAAGGATGTGAAACAGGAAGCAGTTCTGTGAGTTGGTGGGGTAGATGAGGCCTCTGGGAGGAAGAGCCTTTTGAGATGGGTTTTGAAGATTGAGAAGGAGTTTTACAGAGGTACTTGTTCAGGTATGGGGCAGGCATGCATGTAGATGGGTAACACAATGACTCTCTGTCTTTCTGCTACTTACACGCTGTGTGACATTGGCTTGGCCTCAGTGTCCCACCGAGTCTGTAAGATGAGGTCCAGATTCCAGCATAGCCTTGTGTGCTGTGGGGTACAGTAAATGCGGTTTAATGAGGGAACCTGTGACAGAGTGGCTTTGGGGAGAGCCCAGAGGCCTTGCTTGGGTGGCAAGGGTGAGAGATCTCCTGGGCTAAGTCAAAGGTGGGAGTAGCAGAGGGATTTTTACATAGGAGAGATGCAATAGGTTTTGGTTTATGAAGGGTTGGATAGGGGACTCCTGGGGATGAGCTCCATCCAGGACCTGTGTTCCTGGAGTCCGGCACCTGTGTCCTTAACCCCTGGGACTGGGAAATCTTCTTGGTGTTACTGTGCCCCCTCTCATCCCCCGAACTCTCTTCCTGTGCTCTGAGACCAGAGCCTGCTGGCTGTGGGATCCTTCCCCACCCAAGGCTTCTTAATAAGCAGTGATGATGGTGGTGGAGTTAGGGGCAGGCAGCTCACATATCTAAGGTGCCAAGAGGCTCTTTTAGGGAGTATCTTTTACTGTGGGTCCCAGAACACAGTAGACCCACTGTGTGTTGAATGAATGAATGAATGAATGAATGGTCAAGGGGATCCCTTAGTCTGGTGGAGGAGCCTGTTTGCTGGAAGTCAACAGTGCCCAGTCTGACTTTAAGTGGCTGGTGAGTGTGGGGACAGGGCCAGTCTGTTTAAAGCCAGGAGGAATGTCAAGCGTCTCAAAGGCCAGGTGCCAGCACCTCACACGTGCTCAGGTACTGTATGTTGAGGGAGGAGAGGGAATCTCAGGAACCTTTGATTCTTGAGTGGCCTTGGGGTTAAGTCATAGGCTTTGCAGCCCCACTGTGTAGGTTTAGATCCCCACTCTACCTCTGACAGGCAGTGCAACTATGGACAGTATGGAACAGACCAGCCTCTGTAAGCTCTGTCACTGTGACTGCTGCTGTTCCTGATGCCAGTGGAGGAAGCAGGTCAGGAGAGGGAGCATGCAAAGCTTCTTCTGCCTGTGGCTGAATGCAGCAGCTGCCTGGATGGGAGAACACAAGAGATGGATGGATTCCTCTGGAGGCTTTGCTACTCCTTGGACCACCACACATGTGGCAGCTGCTGCCTCTGAGCTCTGTGGCTGAGCTAAATACGGGAGCAGAGGAGCCTGGTGATTAGGGATGAGGTGGGGCGGGAATGAAGGAGGAGAGGTGAACAGGAGGGAGGCAAGACTCTTGAAATTCCCCAGATGGGACCCCAAGAATTCCACCCCTTGTCCTGTGCCAGAGGGTCTGGTCTTCAGCCTGAAACCAGAGGTCCTAGCTCTGTCTCCTGCTTCTGGTACTAGCTTGAGCCCCAATTCTCTTAGTGACTAGCCTGGCTACAGCATCTCTAGCCCTCCTCTTCTCTTCCTGAGTTGCTACCCCTTTACTGTGAGGACTATAGCAGCTCTGTGACAAGGGGAGAGTAGACTGGGGGAGATTGTCCCTATCTGAGTCAGAGGGGCTGTTGCTGAGTGTTGTGGAACAACTCAGGGTGTCGGGAGTGGGGGTCACACAGCTGGTTGCTGTTTGACACTGCAGCTTTGGGTAGTTGACTGTCCTTTTCTGGGCATCAGCAGCCTCACCTGTGGAATGAGAGGCTGGGCTTAGCAGAGTTCTCTCTTCCAGCCAAGGAGCTTTCTGCATGTAGGCTCCTGTTCTTGTGCCTGGGAAGAACTGTCTTGTTGAGATCTGGCTCCCAAGTATCTTCCAGCATCTGCTGGGATGCTGGCCGAGATTCTGGGAAGCTCCTTTCTGGGTTGGGCTGTTCTGTGTCTGGGGACAGTGACCATTTCTCTAGGCATCTGTTTCTTGGAACAGAGCAGAGGGAAGCAGCTGTTACTGGGAGCAGGCCAGAGTCTGGTGTGTCCCTGTGACTCAGGTGGGGATGCTCTGACCAGAGGGAGGGAAGGCATGGATCTGGCTTCTCCATGGTCACTCTCAGGGAAAGAGTGGGAGGCTCTACTTGCCAGGGTGAATGCCAAGGCAAAGTGAGTAACTTGTGAGTAATAGTTTGGTGTCTCTAGAGCAGGTGGCCCTTAGACTTAAGAGTGGGACTGAAGTGCTGGAATGCTCCCCAGAGGTTGCTGAATCACAGTTGCTGAACCCAAACTCCCAACCCCTCCTTTTGAGTAGAAGGTCCTGTCTGTGTCCAAGCCTTGGCCACACCCTCTCCTTATTCCCTCCGATTCCATCTGCAGTATTAGTCCCACCCACCATCTGGGCTAGCATCCTTCCCTGGACTTGCTAAAGGGCACCGAGTGTACAGTCTGGCACTTCTGGATTTGTGTCTAGCTCAGCCCCTCCCAGATGTGCGACCTTGGGCAAGTCACTCTTTTTTTCAGTTTGGGTGGCTTCCTGTGGAAAAAGGGGAAATTACTTGAATCTCTGGTGGCTTAAAAAGAATCACATGTCCAGTAGATCCAGATACTAAAATAGCTGTTTTGGTGCCTGAATACTTTGGAGACTGTTTACCTTCCATTTAGCCCCACCCTGCTGGTTCTGACACTTCCAGTCCTTTGCGCATTCCTGTGTGTGTGTGTGTGTGTGTGTGTGTGTGTGTGTGTGTGTGTATGTGTTTGCGCACGCAAGTGCATGAGTGTGAACATTCTCCTTCTTCTTCTTCTTTTTTTTTTTTCTCGAGACAGGGTTTCTCTGTGTGGCCCTGGCTGTCCTGGAACTCACTCTGTAGACCAGGCTGGCTTCGAACTCAGAAATCCACCTGCCTCTGCCTCCCGAGTGCTGGGATTAAAGGCATGCGCCACCACTGCCCGGCTAATATTCTCCCTTCTGTGCTTCTAGGATAGGCAGGGCTCAGGCAACCATCAAGTTCGAGTCCAAGGGTCAGTAGAGGGTCTCAGGTGTCAGTAGAGGGCGTGGTTCCTATAGGTCTTGGGGGTGGGTAGGGGTGCAGAGACCTGATGGTGCTTCAAGGACCCTCAGATTCCAATTCACTTTCATCTACTTCTTTCCCACATCTGGCTTTCCGCTGCACTTGGCTCTGGCTCCCCAGTGCTCTGGGTCATACAGGCAGCTGGATGTTGGCAGTGCCTTCATGAGTCTGTTCTGGGGTGAGGCCAGAGGGCTAGGGAGTGACTTTGCATCTGGCAAAGTGGTGTGGTGTGTGTGCTGGGTGTGGAGTGTGTATTGCCTGGGGCATTGAGAGCTGTGTGTGGTCACAGCTGCGCTGTCTGTGGGTGTCTCTGGGTCACAAAGTCTCTATCTGATAGGCACTTTCTCTCCTCCTCTCTAACCTGCCTGCTGTCTGAGCCAGTGAGAGCCAAGTCTGCTGCTGCCTTCCTTCCCTGGCCTGTGAGCTTTTCCCGGGAACAAGGAAACATGACTGGAGTGGATATGCGTCACAGAGCCAAACAATGCTAGTTACAGCCAGGCTTGCTCTGGCCTTGGGGCTGGCCCTGCTTCAAGTCTCTGTTGCTGGCTAATTGGGAGCAAGAAGGGTTTCCTGCCTCTTGCCACAGATGGTCTTAAAGGAGATTCGTGAGGCTGGGCTGCCCTGCCGTAGGGACCTCTTGCTTCCGGGGCTCTGGGCCATCCTTTGTTTACCACTGTCCGTGGGTCAGAAATCTCTGCAGAAATGCTTTACAGATAACTGAAGCTTATGCTACATAAAGACTGGAAATCTTAAGAGAGGCCAGGGTTTTGATGAAGATTGCTATTGGATAGTTGTTTTTGATTGACAGATGGGATCTTTGGATGCTTATTTATTTGTACTTTATGTGTATGACTGTTTTCCCTACATGTGTATATGTGCACATGTATGTGTCTGGTGCCTGAGGAGGTCAGAAGAGGGTGTCAGATATCCTAGAACTGGAGTTGTAAATTGTTGTGAGCTATCATGTGAGTTCTGGGACTTGGATTCGGGTTTTCGTCAAGAGCAGCAAGTATGCTTGACCACTGAGCCATCCTTCCAGCCTAGATGAGAATCTTCACAATGTACTCCTTTCTCTATCCTGCAGATTCTCAGTTTCTTCCATAAAAGGGGGCTAGCCATGGAACTTACATCACAGGGAGGGGCCGGGGATTCAGTGAGTGGAGACAAGTCGATGGAGAGCTTTGAGGCACAGAGAGCACTGTTGCTTTGTGTACCCGGCATTCCTACAGATGAGAGCTCAGTCGATTGCATCTTGATGATTTGCAGGGTGGGTAAGGCATGTGCTCCACAGCTGAGCTACACCCTCAGCCTGATCACCGTCTTGTTACCAATTCCCAGCCAGTCTACAAAGTAGTTCCCATCAGTCCCTTTTCCCTGTGAGGGTACTGAGAGTGAGGGGGTTAAAGGATGTCCGAGCTCACACTGGGGTTGTCGTCCATCCAGTTCCTTGTACTTTAGTTGGTCACTTGTGGCATCCAGGAGGCATCCAGGAATTTGGGAAGGGCATCAACCTACAGAAGGTGTTGTGATCCTGTGGAGCAGAATCTGCTCCCAACTGATGGGTTTGGTTTAGTGCTGAGCTCTTTAGAGTTGTGAACAGAACAAGATGGTCCTTACGGTCCAGGAGACAAGAAGTTCACAGATAGACTTGGAGGCTGTGGAATTTCCCCTGACGAGCACGAGACTGGCTTTGCTTTCATCCTGCTTTGGCAAACTTTAACTCCTTTTAAAAAGAGAAGTAGTGCCGGGCAGTGGTAGCACACACCTTTAATCTCAGCACTTGGGAGGCAGAGGCAGGTGGATTTCTGAGTTTGAGGCCAGCCTGGTCTACAGAGTGAGTTCCAGGACAGCCAGGGCTACACAGAGAATCCCTGTCTCAAAAAACCAAAATAACTGTCTCGAAAAAAACAAAAAAAAACCAACAACAACAACAAAAAAACCAAAATAAGAGAGAGAGAGAGAGAGAGAGAGAGAGAGAGAGAGAGAGAGAGAGAGAAAGAGAAGTAGCTAGACACTGGGAAGGCCTTCCTGTCAGTTCCATTAGGCACGGAGAGATAGGCTATTTAGGGAGTCCAGAAATTTAAGGCATTTCTTCAAATTTGAAATAACACTTTTGACACTTCTGTGTTGCTGGAATTACAGTCATCCTGAGGACGGAAGGCTACAGTGAATGTATTTAGTATTTCTCCCTCTCCTGGGACTGCATGACAGGGCTCAGTTGGCACAGTGCTTGCCTAGCATGCAAGGCATGTTGGCTTTCAACTTCTGAAATACCTAGAACTGGGCAGAGTAGTGCACACCTCTAACCCCGCCACTTGAAAGTTGCAGGCAGGTCCATCAGAAGTTCAAGGCCATTCTCTGATAAGCAAAACAAAATCAACCTATTATCTGGCTCGTGGATCAAGGACTTTGTAGAATTTGGGAAACAGGGTGGAGCTCTTGCTTCCCAGGGAACCCCGCAGCTGTACGAGGGCAGAGGTCTGCGTGCTGTTGGACTGCACTGCAGCAGAAGGCACGGTTTAGGAGACAAGGGACTGATGAGGCCCCCGTGGGATCTTCTCCACAGTGCCTGACTCAACCCAACGGCTGTCTCCCTCCCCCAGCCTTCCCTGACATATCCCGTGACAGCCGATCCAGCCCCTAGCAATCCTCGAGACCTTTGGCTCTCTGGATTTTCCCATTGCTCTTAATTTTTTTCCCCCTCTCAGGCATCCTTCCTGCCTCCTTGTTCAAATATGGTTTAAGGTCAAATATTTTTATTCTCTAAGGTTCTCGTGTAGGGACAGACACCCTCAGATGGGAGTGTAGGGTGAGGAAGGCCACCTCCTTCTGGGTGTAACCTTGGGAAAAACAGATGGACAGTCATCCTAGAGCAAGAACAGCCTCTTCCAACTTCCACTGTCGCAGTTCCGGGCAGATTTATAAGTCTGTTTACATGCTTGTCTCCTCCTGAGGCCACAACTTCCGTCCAGGGTTGGGGCCGTTCTCTTTCCCCTCTTTCTCCTTAGCTGGGAGCTCAGTCACCATGGCCTAAGTGGCTGCTTAGGTCTGTTTCTTGGGCCTGTCACTTCCTCTGCCCTCTCCCTTCCCCCCTCCAAGACCATAGCCTGTCCCTGGACCAGCTTCTAGGAACTTCCTGGAAGTCATCTGTGTGCCATGGGCTGTGCCCCCTGCCCCCGCCCCCTGCAACACATGCCTGGCCCCAGAAGGATTGGGGCTTTCCTGTTCTCTGTATTTCAGAGACTGCTTGGAAGTGGGCTCAGCCCCTGCCCTCAGGACAGAGGCCTGGCTCCTGCATCAAGTGGCAGATTGCCCAGGTGCCTACTGGGCTATACCTTTGCACAAGCTATGTGAGCACTCTACAATAGCACTGCCTCGCCAGCACGCTCCGTACTTTTTATTCTGAGACAGCAGCGCAGCCTTGAAACTCTAGTCCTTGAGCCCCAGTCTCCCACATAGCTGGGATTCCAGGCCTGTGCTAACAGGCCTGCCTTTTGCCATCTTCTCTTTTAAGTACCCCCTTCTGTCCCCTTTAAGTACCCTCTTCACACTGTCTTCTGTCCCCTTTCAGAGCCTTCTCACTTAAGTGCAGCTGCCTCTTTCAGGAAGGCCTCCTGGCTGCCAGCCCCGCCCTGCTCTTGCCCTCTTGCTCTCTCATTGGCCTTGGAGCTATCAATGGGCAGGAAGTGCATAGGGGTTTGGAGGGAAGGTTGAGAAATGGGCCTGCAGGGGTGACCCCACAGGTCCCCATAGACTGTGGCAGCTCTGTTGGAACATTTAGACTGGATTCTTGAGCTCAAGATGGTAAGGCCTTTAGGTCGAGGAGTAACATGGCTTGGGCACATTTTAGAAATGGCTTCCTGGTTGCCAAGAAGAGGCCAAGAGCAAGAGAGGAGGTCCTGGGATGGGTTAATGTCACCATGTCTTTGACTCAGGCAGGGTACTGCAATGGTGGCTTGGGAGAGGGACTGCCAGACTTGGGGGAATAAGGGATAGGAGAAGTAGAGGGGGGATGCACAGATTTTGGCTTGAACCATGTTGGTGACCCAGAGAAGGGTGACAGTGGCTGGTGTCAAGCCTGGCCATGCTCTCTGCAGTGTCCCCTCTCCCCAACCCATGTTTCCTGACCATTGCCTGCCTCTTGCTCTTATGACCCTGGGTCTTAAGCTCCAGGCATGTGCTCAGTAGGTGCTTGGAGCTCAGATTCTATTGCTCTCAGATTCCCAGTGGGCACCCTTGCTCTTTTCCTGGCTTCCCCAACTGTGGGTATCAGCAAGCATGGTCATTGTGTTGGCACCGTGGGGTCTTGGAGTTGGGCTCCCTAGGTGCAACCCATAGAATCTATAGGGCAGTAGTTCACAACCTGTGGGGCACAGCTCACTTCGGGGTCATATATCAGGTATTTATATTACATTTCATAACAGTATCAAACTTAAAGTTATGAAGTGGCAAATCATTTTATGGTTGGGGTCACCACAAGATGAGGGACAACAAAGGATCACACTGGACTAGGAAGGTTGAGAAACACTGCTATAGGGTATTAATTCTAGTTGTCATTGTGTGCCATCTTCCAGGATAGCTCAAAGGCAGTCAGCTTCAGTGATGAGGCCTGGGTCAGCTCCTCTACTCCTTAGCTGTTTGAGGCCCTTCTGACTGAGGATTGCTCTGAATGCTGCCTTCCATAGGTCCCCGGAGGCTCGGGCACACCAGTCATCTTATCCCCCTCCAGGCAGACTGTTTGATGAGTGGGCTGTGTTGTGTGTGGTGAGAGCCACCCCTGTATGTGGGGATGGAGGGGTCTGCCAGGAGAGCGATTTCCCTGCCCGAAGAGCCCATCTGACAACTATGTAGGACCCGACAGTGGGCCAGGCAGACAATGACAGGTGCCACAGAAGAGGACCCAAGCCAGAGGAGGAACTTGGGGACATAGTGAGGTAGTACTGGGGGTCTTGGGGTCTTCGGTGTTCTGAATCAGTCATTGGAGACAGCACTGGGTCCTGTCTTCATGTTCTGAGTCTAGTCTGGTTTTATAGGAAGAGCAAGACCTTCTGAATCTCTGTCATCACGGGATCCTAGGGATTCAGGGCAGGGGCTATCCTTCTGGCTCAAGGTGTCCCTGGGAACAGGCCTCTTAGCAAGAAGCGACTCTGCACACTTCCTTTCCTGGTCATAGTTGAACTCTATATAAGGGAAGGAAAGAGCCTTGCAACTGGCTGGGAACTAGAGAGGAACAGTCCCCTGCAGGATTTGTACAGACTCAGAGGACATGTAGCCAGAGCAGTGCCTACCTGCTCCCCAAGACCTCTCCTGCCTAGGACATGATGCTCATCTTGGGAGACTAGCGACTTTGAGCCCTGCTGGCACTCCAAACACTCTTGCCTTTCCTCTGGGCCTCAACCTCATGGTCTTGGCAGTGTGCGGACACCCACAAGTCCTGAGGGAACCTAGGCTTCCAGGACAACACAGGGTGACTTATCTGGGGTCTTTGATTGTCCCAGTGCACTGATGATATGAATCCACAGATGAGGCGTCATTTAGTTGTCTCCTCAGTTATAGGCATGGACACTTGACTTTTCTGCGGCCACCATGTGGTGACACTTGGTGACCAGAGTTAAGATGCTGGCTGTCTCTTGGTACAACAGAGTAGGGGATGGTGCCTCTGCTTGGGAATGGAAGGTGTAGAGGCTGAAAGCCTTGGCTAGAGTGTTTTATGGGCCCCTAGATTTTTGGGGGTACCCAGTGTTTTCTTAGCCCTAGGCTTCAGGCTCCTCCTTTTTCCTTCCCTTTCTTTTCCTGGCTACTCTTGATATGGTTACTGCACCACCATGCTCGCCCTCAGTTCTCTACTCTTCCCTTCTTCCTGCCCCTGCTCCAGGACTTCTCTGCCTGAAGCGTAGCTTCTGATGGTCCTTCCTCTACTCCAGGACCTTCAATGGCTCCTCAGTGCCAGCACCCAAGTCTATATCATCTTTTCTTGGTCATTGATAGTTGCCCATGTCACGCATGAAAAGAGTGGGATGCAGGCTCCTCCCCTTTTCTACCCACCTTAGTGTCCATTCATCATCCCCTCACCCAGCCTGGGTTCCAGCTGAAGGGGAGACCTGTTAGCTCTTTTCACATCCCTACCTCCATGTCTCTCACAAATATTAATTCCACCTAAATAGCCTTTTCCTATCTTCCCTTTCAAAACAAACTTCACTTCATCAGGCCAAGCTGCACACTGGAAATGGCCTGCATGCCTCCCTTCTGTGGGAGTAGGGATGAGGGGCAGAGCAGAGCAGGGGGTTCACAGGGGAGTGTGACACAGGAAGTGAGCAAGCGGAGGGACTGAAGTGAAACCTCCTCTGTGCCTGGCTCACTGTCCCTCCTTGGGATGTCACACTCTCTCAGTGCCCTGCAGCCCCAGCAAGGCTTTCCTCAGTGTGATCCTCATCCAGCCACGGGGCAGAGAACAGGCAGGAGAGGGAGGTGTTTGAGGCAGCCTGAAGCAGGCGACAGTTTGTTGGGAAGTGGTCTGAGACCCTGGGAGATAATGATGCTCGCCTTGCTGGAGATGGGGTGGGGGAAAGAGAGACCATATGTTAGACTAAAGCTTGATGTGCAGAAACCTAGGTGCCCTCCTGGCCATTGCTGTCCTGCTACTGTTGCCAGATGTTTGACTTTGAGCAAGTAGCTTAACTTCTATGAGCCTTATTGACTTTAAAAACTGGTCTGGAAGTGAAAATATGAATGACTGTAAAGTGCCCAACCCAGTGACACACAGTAGGTGCTTTATAAACCCTAATGTCCCTATGTTCTGTGTACCATTTGGTGTCATTGATGTAGGTATCTAGACATATTGGACAGGGATGTGAATCACCATTAACACTTCTCTGGAAATGACACATGTGGGTCCATCAACTGGTGAACAGATTCTTTTAGGGTAGTGGAGCACACAGTGGGACAGCTTTTAACTTTTACCTTGAACCTTGGTGGATCATAGAAATGTGGATTTGGGGTCATGAAATTCACTCTCATGGCTTCCAGGCTGGGTTCTGTGATCAGGATCAGCAGAGCAGTTGTCTCCTGTGACCTGGCTCCTTGGTATATGAGCACTGCCTTCACTTTGTGTCCTCATGGGATCTCCCTCCTTGGTCTGTGTCTGGATCTCTTCCTGTAAGGACAGTAGGCTGTACTGAGTCAGGACTCACCCTGGTGGGCTTACTTAGTTACCTCTTTAAGGACATTGTCACTGGGCACATGCCAACTTGGGGGATATTATTCAGCTATAACATGAGGTGGATCAGCCAGACACAAAAAGGCAAGCATGTGATTGGTCTTTCATGAATATCTCTGTCAGCAAAACACAGATGTCCTGGTTTCTGTCACACCAGATAGCACAAGACTTTCTGTGGCTTCCAGGATGTGTATGTGGGTCCTTTCCCCAGCAGCAAACAGCTCTGCAGTGGTGACACCTGCAGGTAGCCTCCAGCCCAGTTTAGCTCAATATCACACCAGACACAGTGACATGCTGCATAGGTTGGGTACTTGATCCCAAGGACTGCCATCTGTCCTGTAGATGTCAGTTCCAAACTCCAGTGTGTACTTCTGACCAAATGGGTATCAAACTGGGATCCATATGCCCCTGCCTTGGGCGCCATCAATTTGCTGTAGTGGCCTGCCCAGTAGTTTTGGGAGGCATGGTTTGTGGTATATCAAGAAGAATTTGATGAAGGATATAGGTGATGAGGTATACAGGGTGAACAGTTGGAGAGTGAGAGGCGAGCTTCTCTCCAGGAATATAAGCTCCCCCAAGTCCATCCTTTCGGGTTTGTGTGAGACCTTGTTGCGTGGTTCTGATTGTTCACAGTCTGGGTGGCAAACCCAGGAAGGCCTTTGTGAATATTCTTCTTGGCCTCTCTGGGCATCATTCCTTTCTTCGTAATGAAGAGGATCCTGTGTCCTACTGAGGCACTTGGAAAGGGTTAGATGTTCTGTGGCTAGCTCCAGGATAGAGGGTCCTGGAAGATGAGAGTTTGTGTGGCCTGCCTTGGCAGCATAGTAATCTTGCTTCCTGGAGTCTGCCTTGGAAAAGGACTTTAATGTTGGGAATGGTGGTAACAAGCCCTCCCACCCCACGTATCTATCATTAGATCACAGAGGTCTCTGGGGTAGGCAGCAGAAGTTAAGATGTTATGGGGTGGGGAAGGGAAGAGGGTCTCATTATTCAGTGGGGGTGGTGTGTTAGATGATGTAAAAGTTCTGGAAGTAGATAGTGGCTAGTATGTCATGGATCTACTCAAACCCACCTATTTATATACTTAGAAATGCTTAAATGATACTTTTTTATTTTAAAAACTTAAAAAATTCATCATCATCATCATCATTATCACCACCACCACCATCACCACCATCATCATCATCATCATGGCACAGGTTACCGAATCCAGCATCTTGCATATTCCAGTCAAGAGTTCTACCACTGAGCCACATCTCTAGCCCCCAAGATGGAACTTTTTATGTTATGTATGTTTTGTTGCACTAAGAAGGGAGAAGAGCAATGAGACAGCTCAGAGGGTGAAGACTCTTGCCACCAAATACCAGGGTTCTATCTCCAGGACTCACATGGTGGAAGGGAAAAAACTGACTCCTCTGACCTTTGTACATATGCTGTGGCACACACAGATGTGCCCAACACACACACACATACACACACACACACATACACACACACACACACACACACACACACACACACACACACACACACTTCTCTAAAATTATTTCTATTAGAAAGAGGTGGTGAGAGGGGGCTCTTGAACTAAGTATATAGTCATACAAACCCATGGTTCCATTACAGGGGAAGCTTAGGCAGGAAAGACAGGGTTCCAGGTTTGCGTTGGCTATATAGTAAAACCCCGATTCAAATAGCCACCACCAAATAAAACAAGAAAAACACACACCCAGCAAACATTAGGAAGGAAACCCAAGATAGTGTTTCTACGCAATCCTGTGACTGCCAGAGCCCAGACTGATGAGATCCTAGTTAGGAGTATGAACTTTCCTGTATAGCTTCTTGGGTCAGGGGCCACAAGTATGGGGACTCTTCTGGAGGACCTGGCCAGTTTTGGAATCTGGAATTTTATGTAAGCAAGGTTGAGAACTTAGGTTTTTATTATGGCTTTGGGGACAGGAGTGCCACCCAACTGGGGCCCAGGTCCTTCCCTTACAGAGTAATGAGGTAATGAAAGGAGAAACTGGTGGGTGTCTGTGTGGTCTCTGCTCTGTGAAGAGCCCAGTAGGTATGGAGCAGAGCAGGCTCTTGCCTCTGCCCAGGCCCTCGTAAGCCCTAGATGAGTTGTCACACTGCGCCTGAGCCATGGATGCTGGAGATGATGATGATGATGGCTGCTGCTGTGACTTCTTGTCTTCTGTCTTTCATTTGAGGACACGGGACATTAGTTTGATTCTGACCAATTCCACAGGGCTGTTGGGGTGTGTGGGGGGAGGGCAGCTTACCTGAGACTGACCACCTGTGTCTGGAATCCTAGGTGCCCAGCCTGGAGGTGAGGTCACAGTAGGGCTGTCATCAGAGTCCTTGAAGACAGCCCAGGGCTCTTAAGTCCCCTACAGTCAGTGGAGTCAGCCACTGCTGATGGCCTGAGCGTGGGGTTGTTGAGCACAGGACATGGAGTGGTACAGCCCCAGGTTCTCCTGGCACATTCTGGGCTCCTGAGAGGGTGGCTACGGGCCAGGGTGCTGGAGAGAAGGAGAGACAGGCGGCCTTTTAAGGAAACATTTCTGTGCCTCAGGAGAAAAAAAAGGAAGAATGAGACCAGAAGGTCTGAGACACAGAAGTCCATGGGCCAGCAGCCATGGCCCAGTTAGCTATGGGCCCCAGGGTCGAAAAGCCCCTGGGATACGGCATTGCATGGGGGTGTGATTGTACCCCCTTAGGTGCTGGTTCTTAGTGGGCACATCTACCTTGGGAGTTGGGGATGAAGAGTGGAGAAAGGGTCCAGGGTTAGGATGGGCCTGGGAGAGAGACCCCCTGCCCACCTTTATGCAGTGGAGATCAGTTTGGTCTCTGGAAGCCCAGGCCTCCTGCAGACTCCATAGACCGAGGCTGTCTGCAGTGCTGAGGACGGAGCTCAGCCAGGATGTGGCCCAAAAATCTTACCCAGATCCTGTGAAGATCTGATGAGTTAGGAGAGGGTCTCTGAGAGCCTAGCCTCCGTTTTCACAGTCCCATGGTGGGGTTGGCTTGGGACCGTAAAGGATAGACAGCTGTGTATTTAACCTGTGGCTGAGCCCTGGCTGTTGATCAGGATGACCATAGGCAGCTCTGGAGACCTTCTCCTTTCTCCCCATCTTTGCTCCCACTCTGGGCCTTGTCCCCAGAGGAAGTTCTTCTGAAACAGTTACCTCTAGATCTATGCTCATGCGAATCAGGAACTGGGCTTTGGGCTCTTTTTGCACACCTCATTCTCTGATAGGAGGGGCCGTGAGCCATCAGACCTCTTCATACCAAATCCTGGGACCCAGATTGCTTGGGTTCATTTCCCAGCCTCACATCTGCTGTGTGACCTTGGTGAATTGCATACCCTGTCTGTGCCTTACACCTCCCTGGGGAGGTAACACTAGAGTCTGCCTTTCTGGTTGTTGAAAGGGCAAAGCACTTTATTTAGCAACACGCCTGCCAGGTGGTACCAGCTCAGTAAACGTTGGTATGTTTGCAAGTAGGATGGGTTGCCTACCATCTGGGAGAGGCAGCTGCCTCTTCGGCCACCCTCTGCCTGTCTGTGGGCCTCTGGCCTGGTGCTTGGGTGAGGAATCAGAGCCAAGGTTGAGGACTGAGAAAAATCTGTTGGATGGAGAAATGACGCGCTGGCCTCTGACACATGCCCTGCTAATTGTCGGGGTGGTGCGCCATTGAGCCCTCCTTCCTCTCCCTACTCTAGAGGCCCACATTGCCGTGACCTTGGCTCAGAGAAGGGTGAGGACAAACTGATACTGATAGACTCCCTCCCAAAGTGCTCTGCAGTATACCTGGACGATCTGGCCAGTCCCAGCCTGTGGGAGCCTCCCACCAGCTCTGAGTAGATGCACCGCTGGCAATGGGGAGAAGAGTGGGGAATGGGCCTTTCCTATAGGTCTAAGTCATGTTTTCCAAATATTTTAAGTCCATCTTTCGACAGCGTAGAGGATCAGGAAAAGAGGGGGTGGGGAGGAAGCGTTATGTTTTTTGCAGGATCCAGGGTGTAAATACTGCTATGCTGACCTCCAGGAGTGTGTTATATTTTACAGGATCTAACCTCTGAGGGTTTTTGGCATTTTATGTTTGTTGTCTGGTCTGAGCCTTCTGAAGAGCTCTCCCTGTGCCCCGGGGAAGGCTGTCCCCTTGAGAATGGGGTAAGAGTGGGCTCAGGAGGCCCAGGGACTGCTGGGACAGATGCTAACAAGGACTTTGTTTACCTCTCTCACAGGTGGCTGCCCCTTGTGTTCCTCCATCCAGCCATGAACTGGTGGTGAGTGACAGCCTTCTCTTCTCTTTTCAGGCTCTCCTGTGTGTTGGAGCTCGGTTGGTGGGGTGGAGAGGGTTGAGGGCTTTGGGCTGAGGCTGGTGGGAGGAAATGAGTCATGAGGTCCCTCCTGACGTGATGCAGGGCCTGCTCTGTGTGTCTGGAGATTTGAGGTCCTCGGGAAAACCCATAAAAGGCCATCTTGTGTGTCCCTGGGCCTGGCTAGGTTACTGTTGATCTAGAGCCTGGAGGGCTAGGGCGCCCTGTGGTATCGCCTTCCACACTCCTGGCTGTAGGGCTTGTACCCTTCAGCTGGAGGCAGAGGGATGGATGGTGTTTCTGAGACCAGCTATGAGGTGGCGGCCTCTGCTCCTCTCCTCAGCTTTGCTCTGTCCCCACGACTCTGTTTTTCTGCTTTTATGGCCCTCATCCCCTCTTCTCTGTCAGGTTTCCAGAACAGTTCGGACAGGGGCAGGACCTCTGTGAGTTGTGAGCTGTGGGGCAGGCCTGCTGCAGACTGATTCCAGCTGGCCTGAGGTGTTGGCGGGTTTCCTGCTTCCATAGCCTTTCCAGGTCCCACTCTGCTGCCTTCTGGGGACAGGTCGGCTCTGAGGACCACAGAAGGACTGTGTGTGTGTTTGCGTGCGTGCGTGTGCCTGTGCACATGCACGAGAGACAGAGAGGGGTGAACAGACAGACAGGCAGAGACAGACAGACAGACAGAGTAGAAATGTGCAGAAGGGCTCCGTGTGGGCCAGATCTGCTGGGCTGGTGGGGAATACCTATGGTAACCAGTGTTGGGGGGGAGTCTGGTTGTTGGCATCTTTCACAACCGTGTGGTCACTTGCTCAACTTAGATATGGGACACACAGTCAGGCCATCTAGTTTTCCTTTGTTCCAGCACAAACTTGCCTGTGACTGTAGCCTGCTCCCTTCTTTCTCTCTGCGTCTTGGGTTTCCCAGGGAGATGCTTTCCCAGGGGACTCTCAGACTCCCGCTGCCTCGAAGCCATGTCACCTCTGCTCACTCAGGCCAGAGACCTGACTCCCTAGGCCAGCCTGTCCTAGACTTTAGCTGCCACACTGAGCCTTCCAGATGTGGAGTATTCATTTCACAGATCCCTGTAGTAACAGCAGGGTAGGAGAGGAGGTGTGAATGTGGCCCGGAGTGATCTGGCTAGAAACCTCTCCAGGATCACAAAGGCATAGCATGTACCAGAGGAGCGTGGTGGGCAGAGAATACTGATGACTCTTGTCATCTGTACTGAACTACTTCCTAAGAGCTAAGAACAGAATGTCCTTGGCTGCCTGGGAAGGCTGAGGGAAGGTCCAGGGTTTAGAGACCATGAGGCAGGGGCCAGCATCTGGCTCATGAGCCTTGTTTACAGAGCAAGGTCCAAGGTCAGGACAGAAGGGCATAGGATGGTGTTCCAGCTGGAGGCCTGCAGTTAAGAGCTGGAAGGACTCTGCCTGCCTTTGAGAGGCACATGTGCCAGGCAGGATGTCTTTGTGCTTCTGTGTCCACTTGCACAGTGGTAGTAGCCTTGCAGGAGTTTGGATAGGCCATGTGCTGGTGAGGTTGGGACCAGGTGGTAGTGATGGTCCTTAGGACCCACCTCCCCAGCAGTAAGATAGTTCCACTCTCCACTCCTGGGTTCTAGCACCCCATTCCCAGATATTTATTCCTCCCCTATTCTCTGTTCCCCAACTTCTTGGCTTCAACAGAACGATTCTGAACACATTACCTAGCCCCCCTCTCTCTTTAGCTGCCCTGCTCTAGAATGGGAGCTAGCAATAGTAGCCACTTCATGAAGCCGGCAAGATTAAACGTCACACTAATACGCAATGTATATTCCAAAGCCAGAGGTGTGCCACCTCACTTGGAGCAAAACCTTAGGTTCCCCCGAAGCCACCCTTCCTCTGCTTAGGGCTTTTCCCTCTCTCTGTTTTAGCTACTCAGCCTCTGAGCTTCTATGCTTCTGTGCCTCTCACACACATGCACCTTGCCTAAGGGGTTCCACCCACACCAGCATGTGAGTTCCAGGACAGGGACTTTTATCTTCTTCACACTTAGTAGGTATTCATATGCGTGCACTGGGCACAGTTTAGGACTACCATAGCCGGGGGTGGGGTGGGGTGGGGTGGGGTGGGGTGGTGGTTTGGTTGCTGCTGTGGCCCTCTGTTCCCTGCTGCCTGTGGTAAGTTCTGCACAGGGGTGCTGGGGCAGGCTACAACACTGAGTGGAAGACCCCGTGCTGCCCTGCCAGTGGGAAAGTAGCCCAGGGGAAACAAGGAGAAAGTTTGGCTCCCCCCAGAGCACTCAGCACCTGCTTCCTCGCAGTAGGTGAGGCAAGTGCTTTGAGCAGGCTCCTAAGAGGGAGGAAAGGGTGGGTTCAGGATTTTCCTTCCTTTTGCTGCCAGCCTTCCCTGCCAGCCTCTGTAGGCCACTGCCTGGCCTGCCCTGCTCCCTGGTTCCCAACTCGGTGTGTCCCGTTCATCTGTCTATGGCATGTCCTGGCCTTGGTTTGGCTCTGCTTCCGCTACCTTTCTTGCCGACCTTGGATGGATCCTAACCACCCTTCCCCTGATTCAGACTCGGATTTTCTGCCCAGCTTCAGGCCCTGCTGGCCAAACATATTTTCCAGCCTGTGCCCAAGCTGGCTAGGGCTGAGCAGTTTAATGTTCAACTCATACTTTCATCTTACTCAACCGATGTGGTCTGAGGGACTGGGCAGAAGTGTCTGGGGGTTGCTCCCTCCTGTGGAGTTCTAGGCAGGATGGAGTTAGGATGCCTGCCACAGACACTCCTGACCCTTTCAAAGAGCTGAAGTAGCAGTTTCTCAGCCCCTGAAAAGCCGATGATGATAGTTGAATGGATTTCCCACTAAGATACCCCATTCCAGGTGCCCTGTATATGAGAACTGGCACCCAGAGACTGGGTGGGGTGACCATCATGGCATCTGATGCTAGGCTGACTGCACACAAGGGCTAGTACCCTGGACACCTGGGTAACAGGAGCCATAACCTCCCATGCCCTCCATTGCCAGCCTCACAGCAACAGGGTTGGAATGTCCTGTAGACTGACCTGTAGGTGAAGCTGGGGTAAGAATTGGGGTGTAGAGGACTTGGAGCACTTAAGGGCACGTGGTTTCACCTGCAGTAATAACACAGCAGTCTTCCCCCTCCCTCTTCCCCATCTGAGGTTTGACTTTCCTCAGTTTCAGTTACCTGATGTCAACTGAGGTCCAAAAACAGTAAGTGGAAAATTACAGAAATAAGCCATTCATCCACTTAAAATTGTGTGCTGTTTTGAGTAGTGTGATGCAATCTGGAGATGTCTGTCCACTCATGCTGGATGGCGCTGTTTGCCTGTGAGTCAAGTGGTAAGCAGCAGTTTCTGCTGTTGGACAGACTACCATGATGTCCTGGTGTTGGATTTAAGTCACTGTTAAGTGACTGATAATATCCCCACAGTCCAAGACTTTCAAAGCCGGCCCATCAGGCAGGGCTAAGGGAAGCGGTGTGCTGTTCCCTGTATACGAGGAGACACTTCTCCACGTATGTACAGGATTTTATTCTAGTTGTCGTTTGGACACCCACTGGAATCTTGGGACTGCCCTGAGGGGCAGGGGCCGCTGCAAGGGCATCAGTGAAATGCACTTTACACAGTTTTGGATGTGGGTTCAGGAAGGAGATAGGAGGCCACAAGATGGCTCAGAGTGGAAGTGAGCTTTCCTTTCACCAGCCTGCTCCAGAGCTCTCTATCCTCCCAGCACTAACAGTGACAAATATCACTATCGGTGACAGCACTTACAGTTCTCAAAGCCTTTTCCGTGGCTGAGGACAGGTGGGCTTCTGACCCATATGGGCACCTGGGCAGCCTGTGTCCATCCTGGAGAGGCAGGCGGAGCCATTCACAGTGGTTAGATCAGGGCACAGGAAGGCTGACTGCCGTGTACGCTGGTAGTGGCCCACTAGAAGGGTACCCTGGTCTGCTCCTTGGGGTTACCTGGGTGCTCAATTTGGGCGTCTCATGACCCCTAATGTCTCTGTTGTCCAGTGGGTTGGAGTGCTGAGAGAGGGTCTATCACCCATTCAGCCATTCCTTAATTGCATCAGTGCACACAGGGTCTGTGACAGCCACTGTGTTTGCATGCAGTTTACTTTGTTGGGGGCACAACCATGCCACACTTTCAGCCCAGGAGGGTTGGTTCTGTTTTTTGTTTTTTATTTTTTGTTTTTTTGGTTTTTTTTGAGACAGTGTTTCTCTGTGTAGTCCTGACTGCCCTAGAACTTGCTCTGTAGACCAGGTTGGCCTCAAACTCAGAGACCTGCCTACCTCTGCTGTGCTGGGATTAAGGCATGCGCACCACACCCTGGCCAGTAGCCTTCTTTTATGCTGGAGTCGCCAGGTCTTAACAGTAACAGATCTTATGAATTTTTTTAAAGATGATTTTTATTTGTGTGTCTATATGTATGTCTGTCTTTGTGTGTGCATGCACATGGGTGTGCAGGTCCCTGAAGAGGCAGGAGAAGGCACTGGATCCCTTGCAGCTGGGTTACAGGTGATTTTGAGCTGCCTGATGTGGGTGTTAGGATCTGAACTCTAGTCCTCTGGAAGGACAGTATCTTAGTTACTTTTCTACTGCCCTGATAAAATACCATGACCAAAGCAACTTATAAAAGAAAGCATTTAATTGGGGCTTATGGCTCCAGAGGGCTGGAGTCCAGAAGGAAACATGGCAGCAGGCAGGAAGGTACAGTGCTGGAACACTAGCTGAGAGTTTATATCTGATCCAGAAGTGCAAGGTGCGATCAGGGGGAGATAGAGATAGAGATATAAAGAGAGACTAACTAGAAATGACTTGACTTTTTAAACCTCAAAGCCCACCCCCAGTGACACACCTTCTTCAACAAGGTTACACCTCCTAATCCTTCCCAAACAGTTCCACCAACTATAGAACAAGCATTCAAATATACGTGCCAGTGGGAGCCATTCTCATTCAAACCACCAAGCAGTGACTGCTGTTAACTACTGAGCCATCTCTCCAGCATGGACCCTAAGATTTTTAAAGTGCTATTCAAAGGAATGCCCCCTTACCCCCATCGTAGGGTATGGAGCAGACATCTGCTGCCTCATGTTAGAAGAGAATGGCGTGAAACTGGGTACAGTGACACATGCCTGTAATTTCAGTACTCAGGAGGTAGAAGCAAGAAGATCAGAAGTTCAAGGCCATCCTCAACTACCTACATATTAAATTTAAGGCTACTCTGGTCTATGATGAGATCTTGTTTTTTGCTTTTTTTTTTTTTTTTTTTTTTTTTTTAAAAAAAAAACAAACCACCAGAAAAGAAGAAGATGGGAGAGTGACAGTGGTGTAGGAAAACCAGAGCTTGCAAATTTCATCTCCTCCATCGAGAGCTGTGACAGGGGAAAGGCTTTGTGGTCTGATGAATTTAATCTCAGGGTGCTGAAAGGGGCATGGGTAGCCAACCATCTTTAGAAAATCCTGGAAAATGGAGCCATGCCAGGAGGCAAGCTTGATCTGAGGCTGACTTCCAAAGGGAGAGAGCCTGTGGGCCAGAGCTTCCCGGAGACCCCAGCAGCCGGGGATGGGAGGAGTCGTACAGCCCAGTTCAAGCACAGTCCAGAAGGGCTAGGAGCATGAGGCCATGCTTGGGGTGTTTGGTCTTGTTTTCTATAGTTTCCCAAAGCAACATTTAGGAGGTGGAGGTGGTCATGAGCTTAGTTGGTTTGGGAGTCAGGAAGAGGTTTCAAACCTCAGACATGGCCCTTCTGGGCTGTCTTGGTGGTGGGGATGGCTGCTGCTGGAACCCCTCACTAGTCACTAATTAGGTGTGAGGTGCCAGCTAATGTTCTTCGGGTCTCCTCAGGCCCACTCACATCCTGTCTTTTCTCAGGGCAGGCAAGTGTCATGGTTCCCAGAGGTCAGAGGTCAAAGCTTCTCTTTGACCACCACTGGGAGAGGATCCTGCCTGATGTTTGGGGCGGAACTGTGCCCAGGAGGTGTAAGCCTGGCCTGAGAAACCTGACCAGGGCACACAGGGTTGCCAGGTCAGAAGGCAAGGCAGAGGGAAACTGTACTGTAAAAGCATCAATGCCCAACTCTAGGCTCTCACCAGGGGGAGCCCTGGGTTTCAGGAGAATAATGAACTCCCTTGAGCTATGCCTTGCAAACCCTGTTCACTGTGGCCAGGCTGATTTCGAGGAAGGAATAGGGAGAGCTCTAGAAGGTGGTAGGTCTAGATCACACACCTTGGTACAAACCACACAAGCAAACAAGCAAGCAAATATGGTATAAATGTCAGCCAGCCTGCTCTTACTGGGGAAAGAGTAGACCCTGCAACCTTGTGAATTACCTTGGTCTGGACACCTACTTGGTGGCCCTGGCTGGCAAGAGGAGAGTTTTGTAAGATGGGGGTGGGAATGTACTCTACTGGAGAGGGAAGGGCGGGCTGGGGATGGGGAAAAGGGCTGGCTTTTGACTCTGGGGCTAGAGAGGGAGGAGCCAGGCTTAGAGGAGTTCCCAGCCTGGGTGGAGAACAGGACCTTGAGTGCTAAGCACTAAGGGCCATTATGGGTCCTTGAGGAAGCAATTGACCCAAAGCAGGGTTTTAGAGTGGGAATCTGCTGCCAGCTGGGGGTGGCTTGGCAGGAAGGGGTGGCTATGGAATGGGACCACAGGTAGAAGGGACTGAGGTAGACATCCAGCAGGGGCTTCAGGGGTTCTGGGCCAGATTAGCCCAAGGATACGAGGAGGAAAGCGTATGGCAGACCTGGTCCTCTTGGGGAGGAGAGCTGAGATCAGAGGGGAATACTCAGTATTCTATCCTGGCCCTGAGATGGGGCTGGTGAGGATGTCCTGGGTGTCCCAGCCTCAGCCCCTGGTGTAGTGCTGGGCCCCTCAGGGTTGGCTTGGAGGAGGGGCTGAGGACAGGAATGGACTTGCTTGGCACTCCTCTGGAAGTCAGCATAGCTTTCCACTTAATCACCAGAGCCCGTTTTTTTCCCCTTGATGGTTGAGTGTGTCTATGAGAGGCTGTGACCTTGGCAGCAACTTAACCTGAACATTTAGGTCAGCGTCCCTGCCATCTGGGCCTCCTGCCCGCCCAGTGTCCTGCTTCAGTCCCAGCTGTTCCTGTGCCCATTTTATTGCCTCTTGTTGCTTTGGGGTGGAGCATAGCAGGGACATGGGTTTGGAGGGCTGACCTGGGCTCACATAGAAGTGAGCACCTTCCAGGAAATTGCCAGAAGAGGAGCCAAATGCTCCTTCTCCAGCCCCTGAGACCTTGAAATGGAATGATGGCCAGGAGGCCTGGGCAGGCAGTTGACCCAAAGCAAGCTTTTAAAGTGAGAGTCTCGCTTCCTCTGCCTCGGCTGCTGCCTCTAGGTTGCTGTTATTATTATTTCTACTGAGAGCACGCCCTTGTAGGGGTGTGATGAGGCTATGCCTCCGGTGTGCAGACCATTGTCATGCTCTGCTGAATGTCCCCAAATGCTATGCCTTGTCCCCCTGCCTCCCTGTACACAACCCCATATCTACTTATGGTTCTATTTTGGGAAAAAGAGCCCAGAATAGCCTTCCTTCCCTGTGTCTTGGGTTTGAGCATTTCCAGTTCCTTCCGGTTGGCCTCCCTGCCTCCCAGGCCCTTACCCCTCCAAGATAGGTAGTGCTGGGTGACCTCACGGATCATCAATGTGGTGGTAGATGTGATGTCATGGGGTCTTTTTGACTCCAAACTGCCTAGATTCCAGACTTCCCTTGGGACAAGAGCAGAGAGATCTGGCAGGCTAGAGCTGAGGATTTGAAGCGTTCTGGACAGAATGTTCCTCTGGAGGCTGAGTCTGCATTCTGCGCCCTCCTTCTTGCCCCTGAGCCCTGGGCGCAGGCTGGGCATCCCCAAGCTTCAGCATTTCCTTCCTCTGAACAGCAGCCCACAGATACATTTTCCCCTCCCCCAACCTAGCCTCCCCGCAGGCCACCAATGCATTCTACTACATGGTCCCCAGGCAGGTGGGCCAGCCTCCTCATCTTCCAGGACATGCTCCTCTTCACTCAGTTAGCAGGGAGGGGTAGCATGTGTGCAGAGAGGGAAAGGGCGTGCGTGTCTGTTTCGGGGGAAACACTGAAGAAAGGATATGCAGCTTCCTTACCCACGCTGTGGTTCACAGCGAATTCAGGAAGTTTTCTGCTGTCTGATAGTAGCCTCTCCCACTGGGGTCCATTCCCCGCTTTCCCAGGGAAGTACAGGAAAGAAGTCTGTTCCTACTGGTGACCCTAGGTAAGGGTCTGCTGTAGCTAGCCTTTGGGGCTCCAAAAGTGTGCCCTCTGCTGAATGGAGTTAGGAAGAAGGCTCAGTAGGAAAAGTGCTTGCTGTGTACGCATAGAGATCTGAGTTCAATCCCAGCACTGTGTAAAACCAGGCACAGTGATGCTTGCCTGGGTTCCCAGCACTGTGTGGTGACAGGGAGAGTCTTGGAGGCTTGCTGGCAGCCAGGGTAGCCAAATCAGTAAGCTCCATGTTCACTGAGACACATCTCAAAATAAAGTGGAGGGTGGCAGAGGAAGATGCATGATGTTGATCTCTGGTTTCCACATCCGTGTACTCAAGTGCTTGCACACCCACCCACACCCACCCACCCACATACATGTGCGCACAGAGAGAGAAGGGGGGAGGAGGGGGGATGAGCAAGAAGCTGACAGCCTGTGAAGCTATAAGGGGCAGAGTTCAAATGCCAGCTCTCTACCTCTGGGCACTGCAGAGCCTTTCACCGTTCACTTGTCTCCCCGTGAGATAAATCATGGTCACTTTCCAAGGAACCTTGAGGGCTGTAATGAAGGCGGCAGAGCCTGGTTCCTAGTCTGTTGCAAGTCAAAGCTGTTATTCGTGCTTTAGCCTTGGGAAAAGCTGCCTCAGGATCATGGCTCCATAGGGAGAGTCAGTGGAGGCAGCTAGGGTGCAAACATGTGAGAAGGAGTGGCTCTCAGGGACAGGGATACCCTGCAGAACGCAAGTCAGGTGTGCATGGGGTGTCACCTTCAATTTCTAGACCTGGCCTGGCAGTGGTTAGGGACCCTATGCGAGGCCAGCATTATCCTTGTTTAGACTTCATGTCAGTCAGCCTCTGTAGCTGACTTTGAGATGCCAGCTGACCCCAGGAGAGAGGCAGGGTAGTGAACGTGGGATTGGCTCTGCAGGCCTGGGGTAGATATGGTTATTTAAGATCCTGGCAGTTCATTTCCTATCTGCGGATAAGGGTACAGGAGGAGAAGTTTTAAGGCCGTCTAGTACTTGTCTTGAGAGCAGCATGTGAGGATGTAGTGTGCATGCGTGTGTACATGTGGTGTTGAAAGGTCCTTACCTAAAACTAAACAAAGATGAAGGTGGAAGGCTTTTGTATGTCCTGGGGACCCGGGATGCTGCTGGGTGTCAATCAATGTTTAGCATATTGAGCTATCAGAGAAGAGAGAGCAAGGAGACTGTTCACACCACAGATACTTCCCAAGGGCTCACTGTGTGGGCGTGGCTCATATTTCAGTGAGAGGCAGGGTCTAAAGGATGTTAGTAAATATAAAATAGAGAGTGTTGGAGAGCGTGTGCTCTAAGAAGAAAAATCAGGGGTTGGAGAGATGGCTCAACAATGAAGAGCACTTGCTGCTCTTGCAGAAGACCTGAGTTCAGTTCCTAGCACCCATGTAAGGTGACCAGAAACTCCAGTTGTAGGTGATCTGATGCCCTCTTCTGGCCTCCACAGGTACTTGCACACACATGGTACACATATGTACACTCCAGTGATACACATACATAAAAAAATAAGCACTTTTTTTCTTTCTAAGACTGAACGTCAACCAGAGAGTTAATGTGTGTGTGTGTGTGTCTGTCTGTCTGTCTGTCTACCTGCCTGTTTACATGGGGGCTTGCACTTGTGGTATAATCAGGGAAGTTCTCTGAGACTGCTACTTCTGAATCCCCAGCTTCCCTGGTGGGTCCCTAGGAGCTTCCCCACTATGCCATGTGAGCTTGGGCAGCCTTAGCTGACTCTGTCTAGCTGGGACCAGTCTCTACACTTTCTGTTCTCAGGTAGTCCAAGGCTGGTAGTAGTTAGTCCTGGAGAACTAGGGTAGAGGGGGGTACATACATGCTGGGCTAGGGTTATGAACTCTGGAGGGTACTTTGGGTGTTTGGAAATTTTTAGCTCCTTGGAAGACATGTGGGACAGTGTGTTGAAGGCATCTGACTGCTGGTGAGTCTTGCCCATGGCTGGCCTCCAGCTGGCAAGGGAAAGGGGTGGGGCAGAGGGGACAGTGCTCAGATGATCCCTGGCAGGAAGGGCGAGTTTCTCCTGCTCTGCTGAGGCCTGTAGTTTTATACTAAATCTTATGGCTCAGAGAAGGCTGACAGAGGTTTGAATAGGGCTGGGTGGGGTGGGCCTCCATGTTATGGGGAAACCCCAGGGTAAGAGGTTAGTCATAGGGCTAGCCTGTGCTGGGAGCCAGGCCCTCTTTGTAGGGGGCCTTTATTCTACTTGCCCAAGATGCATTCCACTAGGCAGCCATGCTGGTGGGCAGCAAGGGCAGGCAACCTGTTTTCGGTCACCCTGTAGTTAACAGCAGTCGGGTTGTGGGGTGGGCTGTCTGCTTTTAAAGCCATCTAGGGCCTTTTTGGAGATACACACATTTCTGGTCTCTGCAGCGTGTGATCATTCAGAAGTCCTAGTTTGCTGGGACACCCAGAGCCAATAGCCTTTCGGGTGGTGACAGTCCCCTCCTGGAGTGGCAGATAGAACTATAGGAACAGTGGGGACGTGAGCTTGGCCTGGGAAGACTTCTATTCCTCAGCAGCCACTCTTTTGGACACTTTTAGGATGAAGCCCTGGTGTTGACTCGGGTGGAGGGAGGGTGGGTGGTCTATCCAGGCATGTTTATTTGATGGCCCACTTCTGGTCCCCCTGGTCCCTAGCATGAGGGAGTTTCTACTGAGTTGATCAAACTGTCACAATGATTACTTTGGATGAAGGTAGACCAAGAATCCAAAATCAGGGCTGGAGAGCTGCCTTTGCAGGTAAGAGCATGCGTTGCTCACGCAGGAGACCTGAGTTCAGTTCCCAGCACTGTGAGATGGCTTCCGACCCTCTGTAAATCCAGTTCCAGAGACCTGATGCTTCTGGCCTGTATGAGTTCCTGCTCTCTGGTGAACAAATACACACCCACATATACACACATGCACATAATTAAAATAATAAAAACAAATCTTAAATTACCAAATTAACTGTGGTTGGATAAACACAGTGTATAGGGCTAGATTAGACCATTCCCTTAGGAAAGCACAGATGGGAAGGCTGATGGGATACCGCATGGAGCTTCCTGGAGGAGGGAGCCTACCAAGGAGGAGCAGAAGGCGTGGTGTGCGTCGAGCATGGGAGTGCAGTGTACGTCTACCATAGGTACCAAGGGTGAGGCCAGCAAGTCACTGGAGGGCTGGGACTTGGGCAGTATTTGTCAGGCTCTGATCCCAGGAGCCCATGCTTCTGGGCCTCTCTCATCGTATCCTATGTCTGTTTTCTGGGGCTTACGGGCCATGGTGCTCCCTGCCTCTGTGGGTTCTTGCTCTAGATAGACACAGTGGAGGCGAAAGCCCTGGGAAGATGGAGGAAGAGTGCTTTGTCCTGTTGTCCCCATTGATCGTGGGTCTGAGGCTTGGATGGGCACCTAGTGTGGTCAGGTAGAACTGGATGGCTCCACTGCTAATAAGATAGTATTTAATTTTGCAGATGCTGCTTCCCCAGCGTGGGGCCAGCCAAGTGATGTCTTGAAGCTTGGGATTGTGCCCTTGTCACCATTCTGACTACCAGCCTAGAAGGTGGCTGTGCCAGCCTCTCTGTGAAACTCACACTATTTTCTCTTTGTCCCTAGCCCATCACCACGGAGAGTGTACCCAAGAATGTAGTAGATGTGGTGAGTGACAACCCAGGCAGACTGAAGGGGCCAGCGCTGGGAGGAGGTTGCGGGGAGGTGGGTTTGGGACTGGTTGAGGATTTGGAGCCTGGTGGAAGGATACTGATGACCTGGTGCCTACGCCCAGCCATGGGATGTAGGGGTGAGGCTGACAGAGAGGGAGCAGGATGGGGCTGTGAAGGAAGTCAGTGATTAAATTTGTAAGAAATATGCTCAATGGCTCAGGCCTGTAAATCAAGCATCCAGAAGGCTGAGGCAGGAGGGTTACCCTCAGTTTTAGGTCAGCTTAGGCTATATTCTGAGGCCCCCTCCCCCTCTCTCTCTAAAATAAAAAACAAAAAAGAAGGAGGCCTGGGGTAACCCTCAGTTATGGAATACCTGCACAAGCATGGGCATGTGAGCCCAGTCCCCACCTGGGAAAAAGCAGCCCAGTGTGGTGGTACATTCTTGTAACTGTAGTCCTGGGGAGGTGGAGACAGGCGGACCCTTGGGTCTTGCTGGCTAGCCTCGTTTGTCTGACAAGTCCCAGGTTAGTGAGAGACTGTCTCATATGCCAAACTTGCTTGAGAGGGTAGGAAGGAGCAGGACCTGTCTGATTTAGGGATACAGGTTTGCGAAAGTGACCCACATGCATACACATGCACACACAGACACGCGTGCACATGCGCATACACTCAGAGAGGGTAAAGGAGAAGAATATGAGGAAGCCAGGCAGACTTTCCGTCAATCTTTCGGACTACATGAGCAGAGAGAGTTTTCTCCAGGCTGGAAGAAGATGAGAAGAATTGGGGTGATGGGGACACTCTATGGTGGGAAAACTGAGGCTGGAAGAGGTGTCTGATGGGAAAGGCCATCTTGAAACTATGGGCTGGAGGCAAAGGCTCTCCCTGTGAGACTTCAGGTGAGGGAGAGCCTGTCTGGTCCTCAGCTTCTCATCTTTAAAATGGATAAGTGTCCCTCAGGAGTGGGCCCAGAGGAGAGAGGTTATGTCTCTCTGATGGGCTTTTGAGTAGACATGCAGGCATTCAAGAAACACAAGTACATCCCCCAACCTTCTGCTACTCTTTTGCTCTCTGTCCTGACCCTGGCAGGTAGGAATTCTGGAACCTTCTACTGTTCATCTCATCTCTCTCTGACATTCTCTCATCTGCTTACAGGGGGAAGGAGACTGCCGGGGTGGAAGTGTTCCGAAAACCCTGGAGGAGGGCGTGAGTATGAAGAGGGTAGGGGCCAAGGGAGTATGAGGCAGGGGGATGCCCTCAGACCTGCCTTGTGGATATGCCTCCCATAGTGCTGGGGAAAGGCAAGGCTCCCAAAGTCACTTGCTGGGCTCAGGCATGGCCCTGATCTCCTTCCTTACTATGCCATGACAGTACTAGGTGAGGAGGAGCAGGCACAGATCTGAGAGCTAGGCTTGGTGGAGGGCAGACTTGGAGAGAGTGAGAAGCAGGGCCGAGGTGAAGGGGCCCTGGGTTCTTGAGATGACCCTAGATCCTGGAGACACTGTCTCTGGAAATGGTGACTGCTGTGTGGCTTTTTCTGCTTCTGATTCAGGACTCTGGAAAAGGGGTTATCTGGTCCTGGCTCATTTTGTCTTCAGTTTTACAGAGGAAGTCAAAGGACATGTTTCTTAATTGATGGAACTCAGGCTAGGTGACAGGAGCCCTTGATCTCTGTTGGGGGTCTGACTTGTCTCCACACACCCCTAGTAGGCCCCATAGGCGACACTTCACCCTCCTCAGGTCTTTTCTGACCTGTGCCCCATGCTGGCCCCTCCGTCTACTCCAGGCCTGAAGAGGAACAGGGAGTGGTTTTGGCGGTTGGCACAGGGGGAGCTGTTGATGGCACGAGGCCCTATCATCTGACAGCTGCCTGGCCTCTGGTAGGGAGGGCCCCGCAGGGAGGGGCTGAGCTGTAGCAGCTCCCGAGGGTGGCCCACCAACACTGCTGTACCATCCTGGGCCTCCATAGGTCCAGCAATAAGGAGTGGAGCTGTCTAGGGCCGCAAGGACTCCTAGGTTGGGGGAAGGCACTGTGGAGGTACGTGAGGATTCCTGTTCACTGGTCCTCAGGATAAGTTTCATGATGCTTTTGAGAATTTAATTTTGTGTGTGTTATTGCAAAGGATGAACTAGCTTAAGGCACACCCAGCTGTGATGGGTGCTCAGTGAATATTAGCCTGCCTACCTGTCTGCCATTATTTCTTTTAGGGGCCAGGAGCAAGGCTGGGAGATTGTATGGCTTGATGAGAAGGTTTATGGCAGATGCTGTGGCTTCATGTTATAGACAGGAAACAAGCTTGAGATATCCCTTGGATGTTTCTGGATACGTGTCATCCAGGCCTCTTAACCCTTGGCCTGGGGATAAAGTGGTAGCCTCTGAATCATTACTTTTAGCCGACGTTCTGGGTGTGTTTCTATTATGTCCTAGGACTTCTGACTCCTGCATCCCCAGTCTGGGCCATATGGAGTCCATAAACTAGAGCCAAGCCAGAAGGAGTAAGGTTAGACATCTAGAAGAGCTATTGACCCTAAGGGCATGTTTGACCTTGGTCTTATGGAAGAAAGAGGGGCCACTTAGCTATGGTTGATGACATCTCGTTTTAGGTGTTAGGAAAAATAACTTGGTGTGGGATGAGGGAGTCCGCAGGTGGTCATGTGTCTGGGTGGCGCCTTGTCTGGAGGGAGGAAGGAGGAGAAAATGTCTCACTAAAGGAGTGTAAGGAAGCAAACAGGAAAGCAGATTCCAGAAAGGCCCGCTGCTGTCATGCTTGCAGATGTCTGCTGTAGGTTGGGTGACCCAGGGCTGCAGGGATGGTCCCCTGGCTGCCTGGGGCTCCGCTGTGTTCTGGGCAGGGGGAAGGAGAGAGCGGCTCAGGGTGCTAGCCTGTTTGTGAGGTGTTTCCTGCTTGGCCTCTCCAGGCAGCTTCCTCCAATGGAGCTGGTGTTCAGTGGAGGCTGCAGAGGCGAGAGCTGTGTTGCACTTTGTTTTGGAAAAATCCAAGTGGTGGGCAGGAAGGGGGAGGGGGAGGAAGGGGGTGTGGCTGCAGGGCCTGTGTGGGGGCCTCAATCCTAGGAGATGCAGGAATGAAGGGCTGGGCTCTGGCTGCCTCGCTCGACCCCTGGTATTCACTGGCAGACCCACCTCTCAGCTGGGGCTCTGGGGACCTAGCTTCAGGAAGCAGATTTTTTTCCCCTCTGTCCAGAGGTGTTTTGTTTGCTCATGGACCTGAAAGGAAGGCAGGATTTCTCCCAGCCTCTAGCTACAAACAAGTCCCACTGAAGACCTGAGGGTCACACAGCTCTTGCTACATGACTATGCTATGGGGGAACAGAAGGTGGCAAAGAGGAGCCCCAGGCTGCCGACCTGAGCTACTCAGGAATGTCTGAGTTATGGTTGGCTCCTGCCTGCAGGGAGAACCAAGAAAAAAGGAGTTGGTGCCGCAGCAGGAAGGATGCGGGTTAGATATAAGGGGGACTATCCTGACAGTGAGGAAAGACACTGTTTGGGGGAGGCTGTGGAATGCTCTTTCATGGAGGCCTTTCTGCAAAGGAGAGACATGTTTGGGAGATTAGAATAAGGGAGACTTCTGTTTGGTGCTCAGGGAGTTGGATCAAAAGTTCTATTATTGGTCCGTCTTGGGAGGAGTTTGTAGGAAGTTAAGAGTTTTGAGATTCCCCAGAGGGGAAAAGAATGGGATTACAGGCAGGCAAAGAATTTATTTTCCTTTTAAAAATAAACCTTCCCCAGGGACTCCAAGCGGGGCAGGTAAGAGATTTCTGAGCCCTGTGTTGTACCCATTTTACTGATGAGCATGTGAGTCGACGCTGCTGTGCTGCTCACCGGGTGGATTGACAGTTATCTTCACTGTACAGAATGAGGGTGAGGCTTGGGCTTCTCTCCTTCTACTCCCAGGTGCCCAGAGCACAAAAACAGTGAGGAGAGCACAGCGCTGACTCCAGGCCTCAACTTACCCTGCTGTCTCATAGGGAGTCGACAGGAGGGGTGTGTTTGCTCCTGGCTGCCCCTTTACTGATCTCCTGAGCTCATGCCGAGTCCACAGTCCCCGTGCAAGCTTACTTTCTGCTGGAGAGGGTCATGTGTCCCCAAACCTTGCAGAAAACAGGAAGCCCTGTTAGTACGAGGGCAGTCCAGCCCTGTGATTCATCAGGGGCTGACAGTCCAGCTGTTGGTCCTTATCCCTTGCTCAGGGCAGTTTCCCCTGTGCATCTCTGTCCCAGCCACCCTGCTGTAAAGAGTGTTTGGACTTTTCTTATCACACCTCTGGAGGCGGCAGGGCCAGACTGTGCTTGGGCCAAGTATTTATCGTCCAGTCGGGAGGGAGGAGTGTGGAGTGCTATAACCTTGGCCAGAGGGCGGTGGGGAACTGGACTGGAAACCTGGTCTCTGGGTCTTGTGCATCCCTTGCCCCGTGTCTTTAGAGGCTCCCAGCCCTGTTTGGCTCTCCAGTTCCTTCGCCAGCTCTGGCTCAATTGGCCTATTGTCTTCCTCCAGCTCCTTGCGTGTGCCTGGCCCTGATCTTGGCGGCACCGTAAGCTTTGGCTAAGTTGTGGCTTCCAGTTGTTCGAAGCAGCTGTGGTGGCTTCCTTCAAGAGTGGCTGTGGATCCATAGCAGATGAAACCCAAGAGGCTATTTATAGCAGGGTGGCCCTGGGGCTTGGAGCCAGGCCCAGGGCCTGAGGAGAGTCAGGGCCTCCTCATCAGAGACCATTGCAATGGGATAGATGAAGTGTTGGCTTTCTGTGTGCTTCGGGGTGGGGAGTTTTGGAACAGCCTGGTTTAGGGTTTTGAAAACCAAACACCCCTGGTCCCCGCCTCCCTTGCCCTAGCCTGACTCATGTAACCCTGAGTCCTAGGGCCAGAAATGCTGAGAGACTGAGAATCATTCCTCTGGACAGCGCTGTTTAGCTCCTCCTTGCACTGTGGGTTCTGCTGAGCTCTGAGCAGCCCCACAGTGGCAGGGTGGACAGCCTTCCTGCAGCCAGGGGCCCTGACTCTGTACTCCATGGGGAGTTGGACCTCAGAGCCCCACATTCTGCATGTTGGGTGCAATACCCTCCACTTAGACTCTGTGGCCAAGTCCAGGTCAGAGTTTGAGTCCTGCTGCATCACCAACCTCCTAGGGATTCAGGGTGAGTCACCACTGTCTTATGTCTCTGTCCTTGCAGACTTTAGTCTTGCTGCCTCCAAGGGGAGGCTGCCATTTGGTGGCCAGGAAAGGTGGCTCTGTGGAGCCCAGGAATTCAGAACTGGGGTGCCCAATCCTGCATGCATTAGAGTGGATGGTGGCTGCTGAGGGAGAGCAAAGCAGGTCTTTTTTTTCTTCTTCATGAGGGTGGACGGTTGTTCCGTCTCTTCCAGGAATTTCTCTTTCAGTTCTTCTTAATGAGAGAGTGACAGTTAAAGTGACAGCTGCCATTGATCAAGGGCCAGGCACTGAGTGAGGAGGCTCATCTGTATGCCCATACAAGCTACTGAGGGCTGCCTTGTCTCACTGCAACATGCTGGTGACATCTTACCAAGTTCAGAGGGCTAAATGTCCCCTTGGCTGCCCAGCAGGATTCTGGAGCCTAGAGCCACAGTCTTAATGTCACTCTGCTGCTCTTCAAAGTTTGGATCACCAACGTGGGTCTGTCTGTTTGCTTAATCTTATATCACCAACATCCTGGTCATGGGGCAGGTGAGCCTGGATAACTGACACAGATCCTTAGAAATATGGGTCCCTGGATGCCCTTTATAAATTGCATACCTGCTGCTGTGTCTCCAAGCTTTCCACTGATCCAGGGACTCAGTGTTGTGACTTTGGAAGAGGGGGAATGAGGGACAGCAGTGGTAGAGGACACAGGTTCAGGGCTGGCCCAAGTGTAGATACCCTTAGCTTTCCCAGAGCACAGGTAGTTGCTGTCTGTGATCTCTAGTTGAGGTTGCTATCATGATGCCTGGTGTATTAGGGCAAGGTGAGTTTCTGCCAATCCAGCCGCTGTTGGTAAGTGTGTCTCCAGAGCAGGGGATCCACTCAGGTGGCTGTATGTCTCTGATCAGAGATTTCCTCTTTCCATCTGTCTGGGTCTTTCCCACAGCAGGGGTTGGGGTGTTAGGGTGGTGGGATGGAGTGTTAGTCACGGAGGCTCTGTGTGTGGCCTTGACCCAGCATCCTCTCTGCCCCTCCCTTCCTGCCCTCCCCTATCTCTTGTAACACTGCATTTTCTCTTTTCCAGGGCTCCATGAGAGTTTCCCCAAGCACACAGCCACAGCCACAGCCTATCAGGTACACTCGGCACGTGGGGAAGGGAGGGGGTATGGGCGTTCTCATGTCCCATCCTGGATCCCGAGACTGATGCTGTATAGCCCTAGTGAGAGGCCTGGAGTTGGTGGCCCTGTCCGTCATCATTGTGAGATCTAAACCAGACCTTGAGCTGGACTCTATATTTTTCTTGCATTAGCTCATTAGTCCTTGTAATGGCACGGTCTGTGTATTGGCAAATGAGTTGCTGAGTGTCTGCAGTGACTTGTTCAAGGTCATCCACTGCCCAGAAGTGGCCCTCAGGGTTGGCCACCATCAAGGCCCATGCTGGTTCTGACTCTTTGTGGATGAGGTCTTTAATGGAGGGGAGGTCTCTGTAGGATGATCGTTCTCCACACAGGAAGAGAACACTCAGGAGGACCCCAGGCTTTGCCCACACTCCACGTCCTTCTTCTTTACCTTCATTCTGAGCCTCACAAAATATGTAAGGATGCTAGTCATGGTTGGTTTCTGCCTACAGCTTGTATTATACATCAAGGTTGTCTTTTAACCCTGCCCTCCCCAATTCCACAGCGTGGTACACCTAGAGCTGTGATACCAGTCTTGTCCAGCTGGTGGCACTGTTGTGCCTTTGTATCTTTCTTGGAAGCTATCCTGACAATGGAGGGGGTTGGTCACCACCTCAGGATGGCCACCTCTGATTCATGCCTGTCTTGGTCCCTCTTCTTCCCCTGCCTTTCAGAGGGTAAAGGCTAGAGTGGAACTGGCTGTTTATGAGTTTTTCTGAGGAGGGTGCAGGACCTTTAGAGCCAGGATCAAAGGACTTTGGAGAGTAGAGGGTACTCAGGTTACTTTGTATCAATGTTTAGGGTAAATGTGCGGGTGGTTTCTGGCCCCTGGGTAGACCAGTAGTCAGAGCTCTAGCCCAGCCGTGGCTGAGATACAAGAGGGACAGGAGTGATTAGGATTCAAGTCCAACTCTTAACTGGTCAGATACCCCTGTCATTTCATCAGAGAAGGTTGTCCTTGGCCGACTTCTCTCTACAACCATCCAGACATCTAGGACTATGTCAACCCTGGCAAAATCTAGGTATTTCTAGGCTCCTTGATGTCCCAGGGCTTTTTGTCACCATGGCCAGAGGATCTGCTACTTTTAACCTGCTCCAGCCTCAACCCCATACTAGTATAGTATAGCGAAGGTTAGCGAAATGAGGTGTGTTGCTCATTCCTCATGGGAGGAGTGCCCCTTGGATGGAGAGGGAGAAGGAGGATGGGGAAGAGCTGTCCCAGCAGGCAACACGGACCTCTCCTCTGGTAGAAAAGCAGATGTGTAAAGCTTCCCTCGCCTTGTGTCCAGGAGAGAGACAGCTGCTAGCCTGGGTGCTCCCCAGTGTTTCTCGCCTTTGCCCCCGCTGCTGCAAATATCCAACCCTCTCTTACTTCACGGGCCTTTAGGAATGAGGGGGACCTGGGCCAAAAATGATCTCTGTTGGGAGAGCTGAGGACAGAGTGCAGGGGTCAGCCTGCCTTAGGGAGGCAGGAATGTGCCTGGCCCTTGTGAGCATATCACCTGAGCTGCCCCCTTCCCCAGGGAGGCCTCCCGTCTTCTCAGTTTGAGTGCATGGAGGTGGCCAGGGCTCTGCTCCAGGATCCCTGGGGAGCACCCATCAGGATCCCTTTAGAAACTTCTGCCTGACTAACTAGGCATTAGAGATGGGGTTGGATTCCTGGGTTCTGACCTGGACCCATCCTCTACTCAGTCTCTCTAGAAACATGAGTGTGAGCCGAGCCATGGAAGACAGTTGTGAGCTGGACCTAGTGTATGTCACCGAACGCATCATCGCCGTGTCCTTCCCCAGCACCGCTAACGAGGAGAACTTCCGCAGCAACCTCTGTGAAGTGGCTCAGATGCTGAAGTCCAAGCATGGGGGCAACTACCTGGTGGGTGGGCTTCACCCTTCCTCCTGCTCACTTCCTGTACGCCGAGAGTCTCTGCCCACCCCCTATGCCTGCACCCTTCCCTTCCTTACCTTGGGCATCCTGCAGGGTCTAGGGCTTCACTCTGACTCCGAGAGACTCAATTCTCAGGAGAGCATGGGCGATTGAGTGGAGCCAAGTGTGTGCTATTTGAGTGTGAAAATGTGTGACCACTTGTGGGTGCGCGTGTGTGAGTCCGTGTGTGATTGTGAGAATGTGTGAAGGCGTCAGTGGGCAGACTAGGAGAGAATAAGGACTCAGGTTCACATTGCTGAGCTTTCACCACACACCAGATCCTCCGATAGCCACTTTACCTTCAGAACAGCCCCGGAGAGAGAAGGCTGAAGTCTGTGTGGTGAAACTGCCTCTGGTGGATCAGACTTTGCCACGTGTAGTTTTGGGAACCCTGTGGCTGACTAGAGTTACCTGATATTAGGGAGGTAGATGGCAGAGAACTCCTCTACACCAGGAAGGTGGCTATCCCTGGAGGGAGGCTCAGGTCCTTGCTCAAGGGAGTTATGTGGGGGCTGGACTGCTGGCCCTGAGCCCCTGGTTGCTGCCTGCCATGTTTAACAGAGCTGGGCTGAGGAGATTGCACAAGGGTGCTGGGTTGCTGGAACAAATGGCCACACACTGTTTGGCTTAAAATGACAGGAATGTGTTCTGGAGGCTGGGCATCTGGGTGTCAGGGAGGCCATGCTCCCCTGAAGCCTGGAGAAAACTGCCTTCCTTCCCTTCCTCACTCCTGGCCTCTCCCAGCCCTCCCAGACATTCCCTGGCTTGTGGCCACATGGCTGTACTTGCTGCCCCCACCTTCTGATTATAAGGGCATTGGTTGTTAGCCTTAGGATCACCCTGCATCCAAGAGTGCCTCCTAACGAGATCCCTAACTGCTTCCAAAGGTCCCAGATTCTGTAGTCCTGAGTGGCCATGCCTGTTGAAGGCCTCTGTAGCAATCCATCCATCTGTCATCTGTGCTGAGCATTGTGAAGAGCCTGGCTTTAAACACCAGAAAGTCCTGGTTCTTACTCCGCCGCCGTGATAGCTGAATGTATGCTCTTGGCCATTTGTTTTCCTATCTGCAAAATGGGGGTTGCTGAGGGAATGAAGCCAGCTCGGTGACATTGTTAATGTCATTCAAGTGTGTTCCTTAATGGTACTGGGAGTAACCGGAGTCCTCAGGCTTCAGGAATGCAGACTTCTAGGATGTCTGTGTTCTGCCACAGCCCCTCCTTCCCACCCATTCTAGAGTCTGTCCCCTCTCCTCCTGGTATATGACAGCTACTATCAAACTTGTGGTCATGAGATAGAGGTGGGCAATTCTGCACAGCCCTTTAGGGGGTCAAGGAACATGGGAGACAGGGCAGGCTGTGGGATGTGAGTAGGCTCCATGTAGAAGACTGAGAAGCAGTCTTATTGGGGGATTAGGTCTTAAAGCCAGAGACTGACACCCACTATCACTCAGCACCAGTGGGTGGGGCTCCAAATTCAGGATGTTCTCTTGCAAGGGGCCTGGCTGAGTGTGGTAGCCTCCACCTTTCTTGAGAACTCACTGCTGATCCTGTTGGCCAACATGTGTTTGTGGTGGAAGTTTCCATTAGGGGAGAGAGTAACAGCAGGTATAGGAGCCCAAGAGCTCATGGCTGGCCTGTGGCTGGGCTCCTGACAACTGGGGACAAACTCCCTCTTCCAACTTCCTCCACTCACTCTTCCTGGTCTCTCCTTTTGTCTCTTTCTAGCTATTCAACCTCTCTGAGCAGAGGCCTGATATCACAAAGCTCCATGCTAAGGTGAGTCTGTGGCTGTTTTGGGAAGACTAGGCCTGACCTAGCCTGGGTGAGCAGGAGAGAGAACATGTCTCTTCTTGTGTAGTGCCATGACAGTTCCAAGTTCAAGGGCATCTCAGATCTGCAAAAGGGATTATAGTACCAACTACTGAAATTTCACACAGTGGTTTCTGATCTCATCTGCCCTGGCAATACACAGGGTTTCTGGGAGTGGGGCTGGGCTTGTGTCTTTTCTATATGCACCTGTCCCCAGGGTTTACTTTGCTTGCTAAATGGGTTTTTAGAGACTTTGCTGGGGACCTTGGCTTCTATTTTGGATTCTGGTGCTTGTCATTATAAGATGTTAAGCAAGCAACAGACTTCTCTGAACCTCAGATCTTGATTCTGAAAGTGGACAGCTGGCTTAGGCGTGCTCTGTGCACCCTGCCAAATAGCAGCTCTTTTCATTTAGTGTTTTGTGAAATTAGAGAGGGCTCCAGGAGACTTTGAGGGCTGAAGGCCACTGGGAAGCCCTGCTTCTGCATACTTCAGACTTCTCTCAGAGGCCTGGGAATGGGCAGTCTGTATGTCCAAAGGGCTGTGAGCATCGAGGGACACTTTTCCTTCCTCTGTCACCCTGTCAGCCTTGAACAGGCCTTGGGGGGGAGGCTGGAGGGATGGGCTCAGGCCTTCCTGGAAGCTTTGAGATCACAGTCTCACAGTGTAAACACTCCTGTGAGGACAATAGCTCTGGGAAAGGGACGTGGCTTGCCTAAGGCCCTACTTGGAGCCTGGGCCCCTAGGTCATTTTCTCTTTACGCCTCACCTCTCAGCAGGACTGGTGAGCAGGACAGGAGCAGAGGCCTAGCTCCTGGTGCCTTTTCCAACATTGTGCTGGCATGCCTGATGGAGTCCCTAGACTTTCCTTTTCTTACTTATGTCTCATCACAGGTCCTGGAATTTGGCTGGCCTGACCTACACACACCAGCCCTGGAGAAGATATGCAGTGTCTGTAAGGCCATAGACACCTGGCTCAATGCAGACCCCCACAATGTCGTCGTTCTCCACAACAAGGTCAGAGCAGGGGCTGTACACGTGTGTACGTACCTGACCTGTGTGTGTACAACTGCGCATGCACACCTGCCTGGGTGTTCAAATTATGTGATTGTGCTCACGCACCCATTTGTGTTTTCCATTCTAGAACATGATAGCTTCTGCCCAAGAGTATACCTCCAACAAGCAGGGGCAGGGCAGTGACTGACACTCAGTGGAGGGTGCACTGGCTTTTCTGACTCCTATCCTCCTGCCTCCCTCCCCAATGTTCCTCTTTCTCCAGAACAGGACCCTTCTCTCCTACCCTTAGCCCGCAGGCTTCTGGATAGACTTTGGACAGCAGAGCCTGTTTGACCAAGGATTGCTTTTTGCCTCTTTCAGGGAAACCGAGGCAGGATTGGGGTTGTCATTGCAGCGTATCTACACTACAGCAACATTTCGGCCAGGTGAGAGGTCAGCTGTCTTTCATCCCAGCTTCTGCCCTCTGGGAATTGATGTGGGGACATCCCTCTCCCACCTGCATGGTCTTTACCTTCTTGAGGCGAGGAGCTGCCCTCAGATGGAGGACCAGGACAGATGAGAGGCGCAGGAGGCCCCAGAGATAGAGACAGTGCCTCCAGCTCTGAGGCAGGGTGGAAACATCTGGAGACAGGGAGGAGTACCTTCTCCTGTGAGGAAGACACCCACCCAACAGCTTCGGGCTACTCATTCTCCCTCAGTTGCCTTCTGTTTCCCTTGATGATACAGGAAGGAGTCAGAAAGAGATATTGCATCAGAGTTGGGCCCAGGGAACAATCTGGAAGTTACCTCAAGCCTGCAGGGCTGTCTTTTTGCCTGAGTGTTTGGGAGAAAGAACAGGAACCAGCCAATATGCAGATCCCATTCCGACCCCACTCAGCACAGAGGCCGAGGGCTTGTTCATCCAGCGTGGCTACTCGGAGGCTGCTGTGCCCAGGGCCGTGTTATAGTGGTGCTTGGAAGAATGTAGAGGTTACGGCCCGGGTCCTGCCCTGGAGGGCTTCAAATACCAATCAAGTCCCTCAGCAGCACCCATGATTGTGGCTGTGAAAACATAGAGACCAGAAGTGACTGGGGACATGTGGCCAGGGAGACCTGTGGCTCTAAAGACCTAAAGGATTTCTGTAGGTCTTAGAGAGGAGCTGTAGGTGGGGAAAAAGGGACTGGTGAATAGAGAGTCAGAGAAGGCTGGGGGACAGTCAGGTAGTAGAGAGCAATGGCCTTGCTGGCCTTAATGAGGACTTTGCATTTACTCTGAACAGGATTGAAAGTTATTGGAATGCCAGAATTACCTCTGTATGCTGTGTGGAGGGTTTCAGCCCAGCCTTGTGTCTGCTGAGCGGACACGTATGCACCCATGGCTGCCAAGCTCTTATGGGTGTCACCTCACCTAGTTTCCTTTAAGCCTCGTTTGACGAGGTTTGATGGAAAGGATTGTGTTCCTGAAGCCAATTAGTAGCAGTCTAGAGACAGGTGCCCAGGTCGCCAGGCTGAGTCCTGTGCCATGCAGATTGGAGATGCTTGAGCATGCTCTTCCTGAAGGCTTCTCAGTGTAGCATGTTTGGAGGAGGGATTTGTCCTTCCACGGAGACCAGGATTGGCTGAGGGGCTGTGCAAGCCTGGGAAAGCCTGAGGAAGAGGACAAGAGGCCCTTGGGTGTAGGAGTGGGCTTCTCTGACCGTCTTGTGTCTCCCCACAGTGCTGACCAGGCTCTGGACCGGTTTGCAATGAAGAGATTCTATGAGGACAAGATCGTGCCCATTGGCCAGCCATCCCAGAGGAGGTGGGTGTCTGGACTCCAGGCCCAGTGTGTGCACTCCCTATGGTGGATACTGGCCTTGTGCACTCTCAGGCGTTGGACATCTACTTAATCCAAGCCTGGGCATTTAGCCTGCAGTGGCACGGGTATGGTGGTGCCCACATTGGGGTGTCAGTTGGCTTCAGCAACCTCTAGAAGAAACTATTCCGTTATGGCCTGGCTGTAGGACAGTAGGTACCTGTGTAAGGAAGACGCATGCTGTTCCTGGTTGGCCCCGGAGGCAGGGTTACTTCAGTGTGTGGATGAGTACACATGCATTGATGTCCCTAATGCCTGTCCTGGGAGGTCATAGACAGCATGATAAGGGACACCTTCTCTTGGGAGAATTTATAGTGTTTTGCTAAGAGCCCCAGTTACACGTTCTTACTGGAGTGTCACAATAATAGCCCAGACAGGAAGCAGGGCCAGATGGTGTCGTTCATTGCCAAAGCAGAGGACCTCTGCTGTAGCAGTGGGTACTGGGACATCTAGGCTAACAGCAGAGTCCCTTCCTTTCCCTGAGGGAGCTGTGGTTCTTTTTAGAGCATAGGAATTAAACAAGTGACCCCCCCCCCCAAAAAAAAAGTCAGATGGGAAGTGGGGAGAGTTGGGGACGAAGGACAGAGATTGGGGGAGAATACAGAGAGGCAGAAACAGAGGGATAGGGAGAGAGGGCAGAGTAGAGAGAGGGAAGACAGGAGAGATGGAATAGAGAAGGGGAAAAGGAGTGGGGGGGGGGAAGAGAAGATCCCTGCTGGGGAGCGCTACGGCATTGAGGGTGTCGGAGAGAACTGGCTGTTTTCATGGAGACAGTCTGGAGTCTCTGGGTGGAAGTGACTTTGAAGCCCTAACTGGAACAATGATGATATCCAGGATATCCCTATTTTACAGATGAGAAGCTTGTGAGGTCAGGGTAGGGCCAGGGCCAAGTGAGTGGTGGCTGAACTAGACTGTAAGCACAGGGCAGGGTGGCTGGGAGTCAGGGTCATGTCTGGCACTGCTGCCCGCTACCTTGCAGGGATCTGCCCGTGGATGACACCTAATGCAATGATGTCTGACCCACAGGGTCCATGGGCAGCATCAAGGGTCAATGGGGAGGCTGCAGTCATGGCAACCCCAAGCCTAGACTGGAGACCTAGAAAGTAGGAATTCTGGTATGGCTGTGAGTGGTGGGCCTGCTACCTGCCTGTGCTGGCTCAGCCCCATTCTCACACCAAGGACGAGGCACTAAATCTTTCACACAAGGACATGTACGGGCAAGCTTCTTATGAACAACTGCATGCTTACAAACAGACAATTGCTGCAGATGCCAACAGGTGGCTTTGAAGAAAATTCAAACCGTGACTGCTAGAGTGATGGGCAGCCATGGGGCTGGCTCAAAGTGATGCAAGCCAGGGGTAAAGTCTGAGTGGGCAGGGTGAAAGTGGGGGAAGGGGAGCTGGCCAAGGGTAGGGGGCCTGGGCAGAGCAGGCAGGAAAGTTGGAAGCTAAAGGCCCCCATGGCTTCCGGAACCCCTGAGAACTTAGCCGTGGATTCCAAGTGCCTTTTCTGCCTCTTCATATTGAGTCTCCCCAATGCGTACATTGTCCCCACCTTGCTTATCTGGGTAATAGCTGTAGTCACTCCTGAGGACTATTGCCATTGTAGTTAGAAGCCCAAATAAAAGTGCATACATTGTCCCCACCTTGCTTATTTGGGTAGTAGCTGCGGTCACTCCTGAGGACTATTGCCATTGTAGTTGGAAGCCCAAATAAAAGTGCATGAGTGCTCGCCAGGTACCCAGGAGCTCAGCACCTCCCAGCAGAACATCCTCACTGATTACTGGCCTTCCAGAAGCCTTCAGCTTGGGTCTGAGACCATGCACCAGCTCCTGGGGGTCTGTCATGTGCACATGACAGCTTGGTCTCAGTCACCTTTGATCCTGAAGGTTGCAGTCTACTTATGAATAGGGATGTAGACCATTACTGTGTCTCACTGAGGCTTGGAGAAGGTGGGCTGAACAGTCTGTGATGCTGAGCAGCAGAGACCAAACTTCCCCTAATGAGAAAGACAAGAGGTCCAATCCTCACATGCCTACATGCAGTTGTCATGTGAATTTGACTGCATGTATTATTTGTGTCTGCCAAAAGGTCCCATGGGCCAGTGCGTTTGTTGGGGGCAGATCACCCTCTCTACACACATGAGAAAGTGCAGCTGTTGGCTTCCGGAACATTCTCTACCACTTTCCCTCTGCTTCCTTGTCATTGTTGCTTCCAGGGAACCCAATAGTGGAACAGGGAAGAGCAAGGAGTGAGCAGGAGGGGCTTTGCCTGTAGGTCACCCACTCATTGTCACCCGCCCTCGGACTCATTGTCCCCAGAACAGAGACACATCCTGTTGGCCTGGTCAGGAGATCTGATGGGAACCTGCCATTCCAAGTTTCCGGTTTGAGTAACGGGCTGGGGGCAGGGGGAGGCTGGACAGGGCCCTGAATAGGAGCTGGCAATGCCCATCAGATTATCTTGCTAGGGGAGGCTGAGATGGCCCCACCCAGGCTCAGGGACTGGGCCTGGAGGAGGGCCAAGGGGCCAAAAGATGGGGGTGGGGAGAGGTCTTCTGGTGTCATAATTAGAGTCTTTTCCTCCTGTGGAGCTATTGGCTCTTGTAGAGTCCCAGGCTGCATTTGATTAGTTTGTCTGATTCAACCTGGTTCTTTAGCGAATCAGAAAAGGAGGAAATGTCAGCTCGGCAGCAGCAGAGGACTGACCTGTGGTTCGGAGATGCCAAGAAGTCTAGACTTTTCCTTCTCTCTCCCACCCCCTGATTTGTGTGATCTTGATGTATGTCACACCTCTTTCTGGTCCTGATTTTCTGTCTCTGTTGGAAAAAACCAAGATGGCTCAGGCTTTCTGTTCTAGCAGTAAGATTTTTAATAGAACAACCGGAGGTTTCCGGAGCTGTTTATGTAGCTCAGTCTGTTGACTGCTTAGCATGCAGGAGACCCTAGGCCCAATCTCTAGCATCAACCCCCCCAACCCCTACCCCATAAATAAAACCTCCAAAGAAACAAAGTAAAAACTAAACTACAAACCAGCTTAGAGTTAGGATACTTATTGGAAGTTAATTATCTCAGATCCCAAGTAAAGAAGTTAATATACAAAATTCTATACATTTAGCAAGAAATAAAATAATCACTGCAGTTATCAAGCCTTTACTGTTTGCATTCTCTCTGTCTCTGTCTCTGTCTGTCTCTGTCTCTCTCTCTGTCTCTCTCTCTGTCTCTCTCTGTCTCTCTCTGTCTCTCTCTCTCTCTCTCTCTCTCTCTCTCTCTCTCTCTGTATGTGTGAGTGTGAGAGAGAGAATCAGGACCTATGAGAAAAGTCATAAGCACGTTTTGGCTCAGTAAGCTGTTAGGAGTGTTTGGTTGGGCAGCCTGATATGTGTGATGCTTCGGGCTGGGACTGAGACATGAAAGAGATGCTCATGGTCATCACCAGGGGGTGCTAGAGGACGCCAAGTGGGCTCCAGGCTCTGAAATTTTCAATTTTTTTGTTCTTTAACTCCTGGGGCTCAGCAAGTTTGGAGGCGTGCCCTGGCTAGGAAAACTCAGCTACCATGTGGCCATGTGGCATGTGTCCTGTGGATGGGGGTAGATGGGAGCCTAGGGTGGTGTTCTTAAAGAGAGGGTGACTGGATAGAGAGATTGATAAATATGTGGGTGTGGATGGATGGATGGGCGGATGGATGGTTGGGCGGAGGATGGGTGGGTGAGTGGACGGATAGGTGAGTGGGTGGGTGGATGAGTGGGTGAGTGGATAGGTAGGTGGGTGGATGTGTGGATGGTTTGGTGAGCGGGTGGGTGGGTAGATGGATGGGTGGATGGATGGAAGGGACTACATGGTCCCTTCATTGATGACGCCTTATTCCTGTGCAGATATGTGCACTACTTCAGCGGCCTACTCTCTGGCGCCATCAAGATGAACAACAAGCCTTTGTTTCTGCATCACGTGATCATGCATGGCATCCCCAACTTTGAGTCTAAAGGAGGTACCTGCCCCTCCCTGCCCTCCAGCCTCTGTCTCCTTACCTGCCCCTCCCTGCCCTCCAGCCTCTACCTCCTTCTTGGTGGCCTTGGGCGGTAAAGTGGTAGTGTCATCTGGGCTTGTGTGGGACTCTCAGCAGAGCTTAGTGAGCTCAACCTACTCTGCAATGTCAGGTTGATACCTGGTCATGCCCAGTGGCAGAAGACACTGAGGAGTCCATGTTTTGCCTACTTAAAATGCCTTAGAGGGGAAGTTAGACTTTCTTTATGCTCTTGTTTCCTTCTTTCTCTCTTTCCCTCCTTGCCCTTCCCGTTGTCCCTCAAACATGCTGGCTCTAACCTTACACCCACCTCCCCTTCTCTGACAGGGTGCCGGCCCTTTCTCCGCATCTACCAAGCCATGCAACCCGTGTACACTTCTGGCATTTAGTAAGTAGTCTGTGAAGGAGGGAGGACAGGGTGGGGAAGCAGGAAGGGAGGGCTGAGCCTGTTTCCTCAGCAGAGTCCCTCATCACCTCTCTCCCTCAGCAACATCCCTGGAGACAGCCAGGCCAGCATCTGTATCACCATTGAACCAGGGCTGCTTCTGAAGGGAGACATCTTGGTGAGCGCCACCCTCCTCCTCAAGTGTCTCTGCTCTTGTTCTGTTCCTGCCCTACCCTGGGGACATGGGACATGCAACTGTTCCCCTGTAAGCCACTGGGTTAGAACTGTGGGTTCCTGTATCCCTCCCAGGCTCACATTGGTCATGGTCTAACTTCCTCCCTTGGAGAGGATATTTTTTCCTAGCCTCATCTTTTCTCTGGGACATCTCCAGGGAACTGCTACTCAGTGTAAACTGTGACCTTCTAGCTCTAGACTGGTGACAAAGACACTCCTAGCCCTAGTCCCAATCCCGCTTGTTATAGTTTAAGGCCACATTTCCTTTTTGTGTGCCCACCTCTATGCGGGAATCTCTGGAAGGGCATTTCCCCCAATGGCAGACTGTCTCCCTCCTCTTCTGTTTTAGAAGTTTCTCAAAGAGCTCTGAGATCTTTTTTGGTATTGGTAACCTCTCTCTCGTGGGTTTGGGATGAGACTTGGGACTCAGCCGGTGACGCCAGTTAGGAGGTTCCCTGAGACTTGACCTTCCCCCCTTTCGCCCTTCCCATCCAGCTGAAGTGTTATCACAAGAAGTTCCGGAGCCCAGCCCGAGACGTCATCTTCAGAGTGCAGTTCCACACCTGTGCCATCCATGACTTGGGGGTTGTTTATGGGAAGGAAGATTTGGATGAGGCCTTCAAAGGTGGGCTCCCTGACAGGGGGCAGGATGGGGTTCTTGTAGCAGGGGAGGAGCCCAGTGTGAGATGATGTATCGGATGAAGGAACCATCTTCTCTGAGCCAGGTGGTCTGTCTAGTCTCAGGGATGACAGCGTGAGGAGACTGAAGGAGAATGTGACCAGTCAGGACTGAGGTTGGGATGGTCTGGGAATTCAGGCTGCAAGAGAGACCAAGCTCAGTTCCTTTCCGGTCCATCCCTGCACCCAATGACCTCTGGGATGTTTTATGCCTCCCACCTTTCTCTAGTGCTTGCTCCATGTTATCTCCTTCTTTTTCTATCTGCTTTGTCCTGTATGACCATCGGGAGTCAGTTTTCTAGCATTCCCAGGTGTCTTAATATTGGGATCAGTATTAAGTGCTGGAATCAAAGTGAAACATGGTGTAGTTTCTGTTTTGATAATGCTAAACCCCAATGGGGCCAGCTGAGGCGGGAAACAAGTATCCCTCAGAGGGGGCGTGCACATAGGGATGGTGGCAATAAGGGGGAAGTAATTTGATGAGGGGGGGCTGGAGTCTTCTGTCCACTTAAGGCTCAGTCTAAATCATCTTCAGGCTTGGAACACACACACACACACACACAAGCTTGCATCCATTTCCATATTCATTCCCTTAATTACCTACTAACACACCATCCATCCATCCATCCATCCATCCATCCATCCATCCATCCATCTTTCCTCTATCCACTTGCATATTTGTTCTGTTATCTACACATTGGTCTGTCTGCCTATTCATCCACCCCTCTATCCACCCATCCACATCTGTCCATCCATCCATCCATCCATCCATCCGCCCGCACAGTCACTCACCAGCTAATGCATGCATGCATTCATCCACACATATATTCCCTATCCACCCATTAACATACCCACTCACCCATCCACCAAGCATCACTTGTGTAAAACACAGTAGACATGTTCCAGATCTTGAGGATACAAGGAGAAAACCGTTAAACCCCGCCTTTGAGAGTCCATGGTCTCATGGAAGAAACACAAACAAGAGTGAACTGGTGTGCATAGAGATGAACATATGCATAGCGTGATGGTGCCCCACAGAACAGATGTGATCTTTGTTGGAATCTCTTCCTACAAGCAGTGTCTCAGGCAGAAAACATGGAGGGGCCAGCTCAGAGGAGGGGTGGCCCTCCTGTGTAGACACATGGTGAGAAGCTTGTTCTGTGAGACCTCTTTGCATCCAAGAAAGACCACATGGAAGGCCTTGTGAGTTTCAGGACAGATTATAATTAGTCTTGAGGGGAGATGAAGGTGGAACTAACAAAATCAAAAGGAGGTTGAGGAGACACAGAGAGAAGTGGTACGGGGGGAGGTTTCTCAGTTTCCTCTTGCATGGTGCTAGTCTGGAGAACCATTGAGAATCAACAGACTCACAAACAGAAGCCTTGCCAATATCTGTCCTAGTTAGTGTTCCTAGTACCGTGATAAAACACCATGACCAACTTGGGCTTGCCTTAGTTAGGGTTGCCATTGCTGTGAAGAGACACCATGAATAAGGCAACTCTTATAAAGGACATTTAATTGGAGCTGGCTTACAGGTTCAGAAGTTCAGGCGTTATCATCAAGTCAGGAACATGGCAGCTTCTAGGCAGGCGTGTCGCTGGAGGAGCTGAGAGTTCTACATCCTGATTAGAAGGCCTCCAGGAGACTATCTTCTAGGCATCTAGAAGGAAGGTCTCCAAGCTCACCCCTAAAGAGACACTCTTCCTCCAACAACGCCACACCTCCTAATAGTGCCACTCCCTGGGCCAGGAATATTCAAACCACCACAGGGCTAGAAGCAAGTTGGGGAGGAAAGAGTTTATTCAGGTTATGCTTCTTTATTACAGTTCATCATCAAAGAAAGTCAAGACAGGAACTGAAGCAGGGCAGGAACCTGGTGGCAGGAGCTGATGCAGAGGCCATGGAGGGTGCTGCTTACTGGCCTCCTCCTCATGGCTTGCTCAGCCTGCATTCTTATAGAACCCAGGACCACTAGCCCAGAGATGGCAGCATCCACAATGGGCTGGGCCCTCCTCCATCAATCACTAATTAAGAAAATTCCCTACAGGCTTGCTTGCCTCTTATGGAGGTATTTTCTCAGTTAAGGCTTCCTCTTCTCCAGTGACTTTAGCTGTGTCAAGTTGACAAAAAACTAGCCAGCATAGTTTTTGAGGGAAGCAATGGAGTACAAAAAAAAAAAAAAAAACCTACTCAGATTTAAGAAGAAATGAGGCTGGTGTGGTAGAGTGTGCCTGTAGTACTCAGGAGGTCAGGAGGCTGGGGCCGGGAGGGTTTTGAGTCCAAATCTATCCTGACCCTGTATTAAAAGGGTGGAGTGTGGGGAGAGGTGGGACTAATTTCACCTTCAGAGTGGTGAGTCAAGGGGCTCACTTACAACTGTTTTCTAGAAATAATGGTGCAAATGGTGGCTGTGTCTTAGAGCGCTAAAGATGGAATACTGTAGTCAGAAACCTGTGTTTGCCTCAGGAAGTAGAATTCTGGCAAGGGTGGGACCTACAGTTTCGGTGTGAGATGGAGCTGAGGATGGAGCTCAGTTGGTAGCATGCTTGCCTAGTGTGCTTGGGAAGCCCCAAAAGCCTGATCCCCATAATTTCAATACTCAAGGGAAGGAGGCAGAAGGGGGATGAGAGGTTGAAGTCCATCCTTAGCTACATAGTGAGTTTGGGGCTAGCCTCGGCTACATGAGAGGATGTCTTAAAATATTTTTTTCACTATGCATGTACATCTTCCTCTGTGAAAAAAGGCAAATGTAGACATGTTATTGTATTATTAACTATGTATGCATGTACAGCTAATTCCTTTCTCTTTGGGAATCTGTGGCTCATTTTCTGTTTTCCTTCTCTTTCAGATGATCGATTTCCTGACTATGGCAAAGTGGAGTTTGTTTTTTCCTATGGACCAGAGAAAATTCAAGGTATAGACCAAGTTGTGGTCCCTCGCCTGCACCCTCACCTGTCCCTGTCTCACTCTCAGCATCTACACACTGTCCCTCTGATGTTCCTTGTGATTTAGAGCAGGCCAAGGTAAAGATCCCAGCTACACCTAATCCAGCACCTTACTTCCTGTATAGTAAGAATAAATGCAGACAGTGAAGTGCCGAGGTGACTAAACCATCTGGTCCCTTTCGATCACCATCATGTTATAGTCAGAAACTGAGGGCCTTGGCAGACAGAAGGGACAGCCAGAGAACATTCAAAGGTGCTGGGTGGATTGTGGGTATTTATGAATTGAAGTGGCTCAACCTGAAGGCCAGTTTAATAATAAACAACTTTCTTCTTCTAGACTATAAATACAGAGACCAGTTGCTCTTCATCTTATTTGAGAGCAGAATGGGAGGAGATGAAGTTAGGTTACAGGCAGAGGAACCCTGGGTAGACTAAAGAAAGGACTGCTAAGCAAGGAAAACAGGCTACCTTGAATGGCCTGACTACTTCTGTGCTGACTCTGAGGATGTAAAAGAGAACTGGCCTGTTCTTGCAGATGTATGTCTAAAGTAGGAGACGGGGCAGGCCTGGAATGACCTTTCCAATCTGTGTCTTTTCAATGTCACAGTTGTAATTTCCCTGCTGTCTCCACCTATGGGTGGTTCAGGATAAGCCTGTCCCTTATCCCTTCACCATTCTCCAGAGCAGACCCTTGTTCCTGCCCCAGAGTCCTACATGAGAAAGTGGGTGGGTGCTTGCTTTCTCTAGTTAGTATGTGCGTGCGCGTGTGCGTGTGTGTGGTCTTCCTTTTCAGTACCTTGTTCTGATTTGCCCCTATGACCTAGTTTGAGACTTCCAGTGTCTTCAGGCAACCCAAGTCATTGTCCCACCCTAGACATCCAAGAAAACAAGCAGGTTCCTCAGGGATGGTCCATAGGAGAGTCTGAGCCTTCTGTTTTACTACGTGCTAATCACTTCCTGTCTCCTGCTGGCTCCCCATAGGCATGGAACACCTGGAGAATGGGCCCAGTGTATCTGTAGACTACAACACTTCCGACCCTCTCATCCGCTGGGATTCCTATGACAACTTAAATGGGCACCGTGAGGATGGCATGGAGGGTAGGTGACCCTTGGCTGCCCTGGCCTGTGTAGTTTTGGTTCTCTGGAGTGTCCATAGAGGAGGTGACTTTAAGTGTAGCTGTCAATCCTTGTTCCATCTTTTTGGAACCTGCCCTGGGTGACTCCAGGCTGCTGTCTGTTCTTAGAGGTCAGAGTATGGATATGTAGTTGGAGTATTTGGGGTCTATCAGCTTGCATGAAGATCCAGAAAAAACATCTGAGAACTCAGTGTAGGGCTCCAAGATGTGAGTAAAAAACACAGAGTGAGTACCGTTCCTGTGCCTGCTTAACTTGGCTGAAAGCATCATCCTACTCCATACTCAGAGCAGGTGGCTCTGGAGGGTCTGTGGCCGTCCATTTATTTATTTGGCTCTTGGAATATGTAGGAAGGATAAGCAGTAGAGCCTGTGAGTTTGCTAGATAGAGCATGTAGCTAAGTAACCTTGAGGTACCCCCTTGGCTCTGGCCCTAGGTTTGTTTTCTGATTCATCCACAGGACGGCAGAATGTTCGAGCAGTCTAGAGGGTCCCCTGCATCTGTTTTTAAAATTGGGGTAACTGAGATCTTCTGAAAGGCAGGATTATAACTTCTTCCTCAGACCCAGGCCGTGCCCTCTTAAGGACACCAGTGGCAACCCCTCGTTCCCACCAAAGCCACCTGGAGCTCCCTTCAGTGGTGGAGTGGTCTAGGAGGAAAAATGTGGTCTGGGCTCTCACTTGTCTACCTCTGCACTGATGTCCCCTGTCACCCTCGCCCAGGCAGCCTCCTGTACGGCTCTACTCAGAAAGCCATGCTACAGACATCAGTAGATATCAGAGAGGCTGGAAGAGGGAAGGAAGATTAGAACTCAGGGGTTCCCTGAGAGTGCATTGATGTGCATCACCACAGGTTTGGTGGCTTGACCTCGCATTCTCTCAGGGGGCCTTCATCTCCCACTATGGTCCTTGTCCTTGTCCCCCACACCCAGTTCCCGTCTTCTGAGTGGCTGAGAGGCCTGGGCCTGGGCTAGAACTGAGGATTGGATGAATTGTCTCCGAGGCTGCTGCCAGTCTCATTGTTTCTCATTTTGGGGAAGTTTGCATTTTTAACAAGAACACTTGGCAATTTGAAGGCATTTTTAATACCTCACCATCTCCCTGGTGCAGATGCAATGCGGTGATAAATATTTCATGAGTTCTGAAGTGCCAAGAGAATCAAAGGTAGAGTAATTAAGGACCAGAAGGAATGGATAGGATCAGCCCGAGGGAGGGAAGGAGAACAGAGGGTCCGAACAGGGAAACCTGGGGTAGCAGGTGGGTTCAGAGGACAGGCAGGACAGACAAGCAGGCTCTGGAGCTTCACCCCATGATCTAATTCCCTAGCAAAGAGATGGAGCTGGCAGGACCTCGGGCCAGTTAAAAGGTCAGCTGCTCCTATCAGGACAGAGGGGCTCCTATTTGCAGGCAGAGAAGTTGGCCCTTTGCCCATAGTGGGGCAGATCAGGGCTCTGCTGTCCCTTTCCTTGCCTGGCATGACTGAGCCGAGGCTGGGATAGTTGCCAGGGAGTAGCTGCTCTGTACTCTGACTGTGTGCTCCTTGCTGCCTGCCCCTGGACTACATCCCCACTGGGCCTAGGGAACCCAGGGCTAGTCCAAAGCTTAAGACAGTACTGTGTTTTGGAACTGTCCCTGGCTAACACCCCGGGGGGGGGGGGAGGGAAGACTTTTTTTTTGTGGCTAATGGTCAAGAGAAGGAAGCAAGGACCTCTTGTTCCGTTAGTTGTGGGGAGCTTGTGGCTAGTCTGGGAGCAGAGACAGTGAAGGAACAGAGGAAAGAGATCGGAGCCCATACTGAAAATAAGTTGTCTGGAGACTGTGACCAGGAAGTACCTGACATCTCAGGGACACCTTGGTGGAGGGTCTATTATTTTAGCTGTCTTGGGTAACCATAAAAAAGGTACCACAGGTGTCCTTTAAGTGACAGAAATGAGGTCTTATAGTTCTGGGACTGGATTCTGAGACCAGGGCTGGTGTCCCTGAGGCCTGCCCCCTCAGCATGCAGACTCTGCCATTGCTGTATGTCTGTCTGCACATATCTTCCTCTTTATGTTTGTATCCCTATGTCCTCTTCTTATGGGACCTTAGACATAATGGAGTAGGACCTGCGTCAATGGTTTTCTTTTTGGTGTAGCCAGCTCTTTCTTCACATAGCCACTGTGATCCACAGCCCAGAGGGGATGGCTCAACCCTGGGTTTATGACTGGGGAGAAGTGACAGTCCTGGGTTTCCTGGGTTGTGGTAGAGAGCTGTCTGGTCCCTGCTTCCCTCCTCCTCAAATCTTCATCCACCTCTCTCTGGGTTGGTGTGGAGCCTGCCAGCTTGGCCTTGGCTGACACCACAGTGTGAGCCTCCAAGAGTCCCATTAGTTCCTTGGCCTGAGTTCTGAGACCCATGCCCAGGTACCAGCACCCCTTGGGGCAGGAGGTAGGGCTTTGTTTTTGCCTATGTTGCACAGAGCAGTGTCCAAATTCTTCCAGAGCGTTCCAACACATCACTCTTTGAAACAAATTTCAGTAACAGGGTGGGGACGGCCTCTGTTCTGAGGAGCCGGGAAGCCAAGCTGCCCCGGTGCCCTCTGCTTGATGTCCTCTGACTCCTTGGCCATCGAGCTGTTGGGAGTGAGGATAGGGAACCAGGGCCGGTACTGGGTAAATAGGAGCATGGATTCCAGGTTCTCAGACCAGAAGCCAGGTGAAGGGAGGAGAAAATTCATCCCAGGCCTAGTGGGGATGGCAAGAATGCTACTATCCATTCCTTCTGGGTTTTGCTTGTATGAGGTATCCAGATGAGCCAGGGCAGGTGGCCAGGGGTTTGGTTTGATGTCTAAGCTTTCTTGGAGTTCTGGGCTCTGAGAAGAGCCATATATTTTCTTAGGGGAGAGTTCTAACCCTCTTCAGTTCTTCTGTCTATAGCCAGAAGTCCCTGGTCTGTGACTATGGAGGTGAGGTTGTCCAAGGACTGGCTTCTTTTTTTTGAGAGAGATGGGATGGGGGGAAGGGTGGGAGAGGGAAAGATAACTGCAAACTGGCAGCAAGTGAGAAGAGAAATAGAGAGGAATGACACAGAGAGATGAAGAGGAAGATCTGAGCCAACCTGGTCTAGGAGGCCTGAGACTAGAGTCCTGGGCATTCCTGGTGACCCCTTCCTGTGGATCTTCATTTTTAGTCCCTTTAGAAATAGGATGTAGGAGTGGACAACATTTCTTCTCATTTTGAGCTCAAACAGTGTTTCCTTTGGGGCTTATGAGAGCCTGAGGTGATCCTAGCTTCTCAGCTTTTGGGCTCCAGGGTAAAGAAAAGGCAGTGTGGTTGTATCAGTCAGCACAGGCCAACAGATGCTGCAGCAACAAACAGCTCCATTCACATGGCTTCCTCCAGCCAAGCCTACTCCCTGCTTAAGGTTCATTGAGGATGAGAAGAGGCCTCTGTACCTTATGGTTTTCCTGGTGAGGGTGGCTTCATTTAGAAGTGTCTCTCATCGCTGCCACCACAGAAGAGGGCTCTGATGTGCACTAGGTTCCTGCCAGGAACTGACATGTTCTTTCTGCTCACATTTCATTGGCTAAAACAGACCAAGTTCTATGTCTAGCTATCTAACTCCAAGGGGACTGGCTTGTACATGCACAGAAGACAGAAAACATGAGGGCAGGTGGAACAGACCACTCTGTACTGTAGTCAGTGGTGTGGAATCTAGAGTCAGGTGGTTTTTTTGTGAGCTCATGTGTAAAGTTGTGATCCTTGGTGAAGCCATTGTGCCTCTTCAGAGACCATGTCTGTAAAAGAAGGTACCATAACAGGACCTTCCACCTGGAGCCAGTGTTCAGAGTCAGTGAGTGTCAATGCCAGAAGTTCAGTTACTAAGTGCTATATTGGCAGGACTCTGGGGCAGTGGTGACCATGCTGGAGTAGACAAGACAAAGATGGGGTTTTATGAGTCCTGCCCTCCTCAGAGGTCCCTGTCCTCTTTCCCTCTACTCTTTGGGAGCCATTTACTTCTGGGCTTTGACCCTCCTTTGAGATTTAGGACACTTGCCTCCAACATCAGGAGAGTTACCCTCCCCCCAGCCTTCAGATTCCTTATCAGTAGTTTAAGGGGGCTGGATTCCTAAAGGGGCTTCCAGCTCTAAACCAACCATGTTGATGGTGTTGCTGCTGCTACTGGCGATGATGATGATTGTGGTGGTGGTGGTGGTGGTGGTGGTGACTGTGACAGTAATAGTTCGCTTCTGGGTGCTGGGTACTTTTGGTTAACCCTCATTCCCCCAAATATCATTGTCTTGTCACCTGTAGACTGAGCTGGACCATGTAGGAAGTGGTCATAAAGCCACTTGATTTTGTTCACCTCTGCCCTTTTGCTCTTCTCTGTACTTCTCTGACCCCATGACAGTAAGGCCAATGCTATCTCTTCTCTGGTTACTCTGACTCGACGGAAGACCTAAAGTGCTGGTAAATTCAGACATCAAATCAGAGTTGGCTCCTCTCCTGGTCATCACTGCCTGCACACGTGTGCATGTGGCAGGTTTTATGTGTTTGTGTGGTATGCATGTGCACACATGTATGTGTTTATATGCATGTATGTGTGGCTTACAGAACATAGAGAGTTTACTAGTCTTAACTTGAACATTTCAAGGTGGGAAGAGAAAAGGTTATGAACATTCTAGAACTTGCTTGCCTGGCACTATTGAGAGGTTGGGCAAATCACCTATAGAATCAGAGGTCTGGGGATTTGTGACTCTTGAGTTCCTTGGCATCAGGTCTGGAAACTTCTCATGCAGCCTAGCAGCTTCTCAGCTTCTCTGGCTGTAGCCCACATGCTGCTCCCCAACCCCTCCTGGTGGGAGGCCAAGCCTTTTACTCCCTCCAGCCTCTCCTACCAGGGCCCTACCTCTCAGGTGATCCCCTGGAATAGGATCTGAGGCAGCCCAGGCCATTTCAGCCTTGTACCATAGAAGACCTGTGGCAAGTCTGGCTTCAGCAGCTGGGACTCAGGTGGTCGGTGCAGCCACCAGACCTGCCCACCAGCAGCTCCGGTCTGTCCAGCTTGGAGCAGCAGTACAGAGCAGAGGGAGCCATGTCTCTGCAGTCCTCCTGTATCCTCTGTGTTCTGCTCTTAAGCCCCTAGAGAGGTGTGGGTTATATAGAAAGGCAAGGTTTCTCATCTCTCAGGAAGAGATGAGCTCCCTGCGCTTGGGTCTCACTTCCCTTCAACCCTAGGGCACAAGTCAGATGACAGAAGTCCCTTGATGGTGACCCCCACCCCGGGCATAGGAGTGGGGAAGCTAGGGAGTAGAAGTCTCCTGAGCCACCACAGTGTGACAGAGGGAGAGATGTGCACCCTGGGAATGCGGCCCTGGACACTCTGTCAAGATGTCTGCAATTCTTGCTTCCTGAAACTTCTCCCTGAGATGCAGGAGATGCTTGTGAGAGTGTGAGAGGCAGATGTCAGATGACCCCAGAAAACACAGGGATGAGCTGGAGGGTCTGCCTTAGAGAATGAGTTTCTAAGTATGTGTGTTGGGCACCTGGGGTTCAGCCTCAAGGGGCTGATTTTGTTTGTTTGTTTTTGAGTGAAGGTCCTTATAGGTTATCCTCGCTCAGGTTCTCCTGACCCTGATCTTGTTGCCCAGGCTAACCTCACACTCACTGTGGGACCCAGCGTATTAGCTGTTATGTGCCTCTCCCCATCTGCTCCTTGTGTGTGTGTGTGTGTGTGTGTGTGTGTGTGTGTGTGTGTGTGTGTGTGAGAGAGAGAGAGAGAGAGAGAGAGAGAGAGAGAGAGAGAGAGAGAGAGAGAGAGAGACTAATATAGAAAAAACTTATAGAGGAAAGGGTTTGGGCTCATGGTTTTAAAGGCACTTCAGTCCATCATGATGGAGATGGGGGATGGTGTGATGATAGGAGACAGCTCTTCCATAGCAGCAGGAATGGGGGAGGGTGTGGTGTGGGAGAGGACCCATCCACGGTGGTGGAGACAAATGCTGAGACCACTGGATCAAGGGGGCGGCATCACTTTCAAAGACCAACCTCGAGCAGCCAGTTCCCCAGACATGTCCTGCTCCTAAAAGCCTTCAAAATAATCCACAAGCCGGGGGCCAAACATTCAAGACATGAGAATGTGGAGGCATTCCAGATTCAAACCATAACACCCAGGCTAGTGTTGAGCCAGAGATATCCCTCCTTAGCCTCCTGAGTGCTGCACCACAAGGTTGGGCTCTCAAGCTGGATTTTGCTAGGAAATCTTCACTGGGTTTTAGAGAGGCTAGGTCTTCTGGGCTGTGACTTCAAGGTGGGTGGGAGGAGGAGGAGGGAATTCAGAGATGCTGATGGAAGCCTCTGTCCTTGATATGTCACATTCTGTGGGATGGGTTAGAGTGAGCCGTCTGGTAAGACTTCTTCTGGTCAGCCATAGCAGGGAGACTGGCCTTGTCCTCCTGGCCCCCTTGGGCAGAGAGACACTGAGGTGCTAAGGCTGGGTCTCACTGTGGGACATCTGTAGTGACATTGACATGCATATTGATGAAATGGCTGCTGGGAGATTCTGGGTTCCTCTTTCAATCCCTCAAACCAGGAGTCCTCTTCAATATGCTGGATCAATCTGTGGACTCAAACACAAGTTTGGTGTGACCTTGTAGGTAGAGGACACAACCCCCATGACCTGGCATCTGCCAGCCACCTGCCTAGCATTGCTTCCTGAAAGCTGGGGCTGTCCTGTCCCAATGCCCTTGGTCCCTCCTCTGGCCTGCCCTGCACTGCTGCTGGCAGGCTCGGACAGCAGCCTGTGTCCGGAGCATGGGGTAAGCCGATCCCTTCTCTGCTGAATGAGTCTTTGGTCTCCCAATCTTTGCCATCGGGTGGAGGTGGAAGGCTGGAGCCACACTCTGAGCAGTGCCAAGCCTGCTGCCAGCAGCCCAGTGCCCAGATAGAGTCTGGGGACAAGGAACGTGTACTCTGTCCCCTCGGGCCCTGCTCCTCTCCCTCTCCTGTCAGACCTGGAGATGAATGGATGTAGGTTAGCCAGCCCTGGCCCAGGGTACCATCTCCAGTCAGAACTAAGAAATGGAATTTAAGTTCTCATTGATCACAAGCTTTTCTGACCCACCAAATATGCTTTCTATCCATCCTCCCTTCCTTCCACCCTCCTTCCTCCTCCTGCCATTCCTCTACCCTCCCCTGTCCCATCCTCCCCTGCCCCATCCTTCCTTCTGTCCGCCATCAGTCCTGACATCCTTCCTTCCTTCCCTCCCTCCCTGTCCCCTTTCCTCCCCCCCCCATCTTTCCCCCCAATTCTTAATCAATCACTTACTATAAGTGGTAAGCACCAAGTTAGACCTGGGATTTGGAAAGCCAAGTCTGGGGATACTTGGGGCTAGGAGGGGGGGATGTTCCCTAAGTTTCTCAGCTACTCCGACCTCTTGACGCAAAGCAGCTGGCTTCAGAGGGACTGCATGTGTCTGGACCCTGGCAATGAATATAGAATCATTCCTCAGATTTAAGAGGCAGGGACACTGGTCAAAGTCTAGAAAGATGAGGTTACGGAAAGCACCCAAGGCCGGGCGTGGTAACTGAGGCAGAAAGAGAAAGCAATAATGTCAGCCGGGCTTTCCTGAAGGCTGGGTCTTTGGTGGTTGCTCGGTTGCTCAGTAGATCTGTGGGAGGTAAGGGTGTATAGACAAGGGGTGGGGCAGATGCTGTGTGCTGCTGAGGGTGGGGTCCATGTTCCCTGGAGTCCTTCAGCCATGCCTGGGCCTTGATGCTCACTCATTGCCGCCCTGATGTTGAAGATACTTTCTGCCTTGTGATTTCAGTTTTTCAGAGACCCCTTTTCTAGGAGAGTATCCGATGGTGCTGTAGTAGATAGAGCAAGCCGTGACCTCTTGACTGGTAGACTCTGTCTAACAGGCCAACAGCACTTACAGGTTCTGGGATCATGCCCTCAGATATGCCTCTGGGCCCTCAGACTTCCCTGGGCAGTGTCAGTCATGACTTATCTCTAGTGGCTGTTGACCTCTGGGAGGGGCTTCAGTCTGCCTTAGAACCCAGCCCCTCAGTGGGGACACTGTTCTGTGGGTCTAGAGTACGCTTCTCTGTGCGGGGTGTCCCTCCGCCCTGCTTTGGGGATGCCTGGCCTTGCTCTCCCTATCCTGGGTGTTTGCCTGGGCTAGCACCTGAGGCTGGTGCACAGGGTCTGCCCTCTGGCTTGCTGGTGAGCAGCTCCACAGCTGACTGGCCTGGTCCCCCTCAGCAGCTGCATCCATGCTGGGGCCCTCTCAGAGGCCTTTCATGCTGCAAAGCCGGGCCCTTCCTGCTGCGGAACCCCACCCTCTGCGGTCAGTCTTCTTGCCTGCTTTCTGTCCCACTGACAGTTTGGGGGCTGTTTTAGGGAAATTGTTTCAAGGGATCTAGGTCTGGCAGAGGATCAGTCCTTTCCTGAATGCCACCCCTCCCTCCACTTCCCTGGCTACCCATGGGTGATTTATCTCTTCTGACTGATTCCCTGTCCGTTCCCTGCCCCTTCCTGCCAGATCTCCCAAAGCCCTGTGAAGCTTATGGGCTTCAACAACTGCCTGGCTCTACCAAGAAAATGGAAGTGCCTCCGAGTGTCCTGTGAAAGGAGGGACACAGTCTCAGGAGGGCTGACCCCTAGGCAGACAGGGCCTAGAGGGTTGCAACATGGGGTTGGAATTTGGTCTAGTCCTCGCTCTGTATCTTGTCTTCTATTGGCCCTGGGCAAGGTGCTCAGCCTTTGAGCCTCAGTATTCCCATCTTTGAAATGGAGAGAAGGAAAGCACTTGCCTTAGAACAATGTCTTAGAGTCTTAAGTCCTAGAGGTTTGTCTTAGTTAGGGTTTTACTGCTGTGAACAGACACCATGACCAAGGCAACTCTTTTTTTTTATTTTTTTGGTTTTTCGAGGCAGGGTTTCTCTGGGTAGCCTTGGCTGTCCTGGAACTCACTCTGTAGACCAGGCTGGCCTCGAACTCAGAAATCCACCTGCCTCTGCCTCCCAAGTGCTGGGATTAAAGGCGTGTGCCACCACTGCCCGGCCCAAGACAACTCTTATAAAGAACAACATTTAATTGGGGCTTACAGGTTCAGAGGTTCAGTCCATTATCGTCAAGGTGGGAATATGGCAGTATCCAGGCAGGCATGGTGCAGGGGGAGCTGAGAGTTCTACATCTTCATCTGAAGACTGACTTCCAGGCAGCTTGGATGAGGGTCTTATGGACCACATCCACAGTGACACACCTACTCCAACAAGGCCACACTTCCAAATGGTGCCACTCCCTGGGCAAACCATCACAAGGTTCATCACAAAGCCAAGGGACCTTGTAAAACCCTTCCTGAAGTGAACCAGGTTACCTTCTTGCCATGTCAGCTCTGTACGAAGCAGACTCTGGCTCCATGTCCAGTGTTGATTCACTCTGTCCTATTGCAGGCTGTACCCCCAACTGTCTCATCTCTTGGGGATTTCCCTCCCAGGCTGGGACTGCTCTCCAGCACTGGTCAGCCTTGAGCCCACTGTGTTGAATGGGGAGGGGGAGCCCAGATCACCTGTGGTGTTTGGTACCTGGGCTCCTCAGGTACATTGCCTCATTCACCCCCTAGGCATTTGCCTATGAAATCCCAGCCCTTGATTTCCCAGATGCCGAGGACAGGACAGTGAAGAAAACAAGACCCCAGGGTTTCTATTTTGGTGGAATTAGGGGATGGGGTGATGGCTCAGCTGGTAAAGTGCTCGCATGACCATGAGGATCTTCATTTGATCCCCAGGACCCATGATGTGCCTGGCCAGAGAGAGGAGGATCCCCCAAGCTTGC
>CM052709.1:64792570-64847779 GCA_028551405.1 Uromys caudimaculatus | reverse complement strand
AGAGAGAGAGAGAGAGAGAGAGAGAGAGAGAGAGAGAGAGAGAGAGAATTAAAGGCACAGGGTAAGAAGGGAGCTGAGTATGTTATAAGACAAGAGAAACTTGAACTCTTCTCTTGAGTGTTTGGGATGGGCAGCCAGCATGGCAATTAGAAGTTTAAATCCAGAGATTACCAACCTAGGTCTCACTGAGGGGACAGCATAGGCTTGTAAAGGATTGAGCTGCGTAGGTATATAACTGGGGAAGAACTTTCTAGGTGGTGGGGATAGCAAGTGCAAAGGTCCTGGGGCAGGAGCTCAGGATGTGTAGTAGCCATAAGATGGGCCAGTGTGGGCTAAAATCGAGGCTGTGATAGGAGAAAGGTCCCATCGAATGGGGCCAGGTCACTTAGGGTCTCTGGTCACCACTGTGAGGATTATAATGATTTTTCCCCAACTTATCCACCAAATGGTAGATGATGAAGATCTTTCCAAATAGCACATAAAGAGGCTTCTCCCTTTTTGTAGCTATATAATATTCCACCACACCTATGTGCCATATTTTATTCATTGGTATTTTCTTTAAAACTTGTATTCAAGTAGCAGATCTTTCAGGTTATTTCCAATCTGCCTTTTCTGTTTCTAGAAAAAATGCTGTCAAAGGTTGCTGTGGGGATGTAGGACACCTTTCTCAGGGTTGCAGGCAGGTTGGCCTCCTTAAAGGGCTGTGCTAACTGATATTTGCTGTCAGAGGGCAATCTGCTCCCACCCCTCTATGTGTACCCAGTGAGATACTGCAGAAAGCGGAGACCTCCTTGACCTCTGCCCACTTTCCTGAGAGCCAGGTAGTTTTGCCTCTGCTTCACAGACAGAAGATCAAGCAGAGATTATGACTCCCTAGTAGTCTTTGCACAGCCAGATGAGGGGGTGGAGCCTGAGTTCTGGTCCTGCTGTTCACCATTCCCACACTTCTCCTCAGATCTTCACATGACCAGAGGTCTGGAGGAACCTTGCCCTACGGTCCCATGTAGCTTTGAGGTTGAAAGCCTGTCAGCTCACCGCTGTGCCTGCCTGCATCCTGGAGACCCTTGCAGACCCTTGCAGGGCAGGAGAGGCCAGCCTCGGCAAGCTGGGACAAAGCTACTGTTCCTCTTGCCCCCTCCCATTCCCAGCTGCAGAGGGGTAGCTTGGGAGTCAAGTGGGGGTGGGGTAGCTAATTCTGCTGTGGGTGGGGAGCTGCTGCCACTGCAGAGTGCTCAACTCAGGGATTAAGTTTCAGCATTTCTCAGATGGAAACAAATTGGCCTCTTTATTGCTCAGCCTGGCCTTTGGGACCACTATAGGCTGGTGGGTATTGGCAGACTTCCTGTAAGTCACTGGTTATGTCCTAGCCCCAGGGCAGAAAATAGCCTCAGAGGAATGAGCCTTTAGCCGACCGACAGGAGGGGAGAAACAGGTGTCCCAGCTGATCAGTACCTGGCTGAACATCTTCCTGAGGGTGGGCAGGCCTCCAGGAATCTCCCACTGGTTGGAGGAACAAACCAACCACAGGAACAGCCACAGTCACCCCTTGGTACCCTTGCCTGTGCCCTCCCCATTGGCTGCCATTGCTATCTGATAACACCTTGCCAAGCGAGGCCCTTCTATTGTATGGTGGATAGCTAGAGGCAGGAGGGCAGAGGTGGGCATGGATTTTAGCTGTAGGTGGGGATGGAGGAACTAACTGTCTTGTAGTTTTGGGGTAAGAAACAGGAATGGGTGACTTTCTTCTTCCTTTTTTTTCTTTTCTCTTTCCTTCCTTCCTTTCTTTCTCTCTTTTGGAGACAGGGTTTCTGTGTTGTTCTAATTATCCTAGAACTTAGTTTGTAGACCAGACTACTTTGAATGCAGAAATCCACCTACTTCTACTTCCTGAGTTCTGGGGTTACAGTCATGCACCACCATTGCCAAGTTTCGGGGCAGCTTTTCTTGAAGTTGGGGTGAATTTTTCCACCCGTGCACCTGTGTGGGTGTCATGAGTGACTGTGGCTAGTGTCCGTGAAGGAACATGGCGACTTCTAGAGTTCCCTGACAAGATTCACTTTCTGTGTAAAGAGGACACACTGTCTTCCTCTCCAGACTCCCTGTTCCCACTTCTCTCCTTTCTTGAAACTATTTGCACCCAAAGCTTTTCCCACAGGGACATAGGTCTTCCCAGGGCAGAGCCCTCCAGCCCTGCTGGCTCCAGCTGGATTCTCCTTGTCTGGTGAGCAGAGGCAAAGCCTGCTGCAGCTGAAGCCCTCACTTTTCAGCGCCCAGTTTCCCGTCTTGACAGCTGTCACTGACGCTTGTCTGAGGCTTTTGCTTTGATTGCTTGGGGGGGAAAAGTCAGCAGCAAGCATTCTTTGATGTTGGTTCTGTCCCCCCTGCCCCCACCTCCAGGCCAGTGAGGTCAGACTTCGATATGAAAGCAAAAGTTTTCCTCAGATCTTTCCTCTCCCTTCCTCCCTCATGGCCGCCTCCGTATGAACAAAGGTTGAGAACCACTGAGTCCCCACAGGTGCTCCCTGTAGGATGCCAGGGTGGGGAAGGGCCAGAGCTGAGCCAGGGGGCTGTCTCCCATCCAGGAAGGTTCCCTGTGGGGTGGAGGGCTTGGTTGGGGGGGTCACCTCATTCATCACAGAAGGGAACTGCCTGGTTTGAAAGGGAACACAAGCCATCTGTGTCTGCTGCTAGCCCATACTCACTCGTGTAAAAACTCCACAGACCCCTCCACACAGTTTGTTGTTTGTGTACCGAGTCCCTGAATCACTCTGTAGAGAACTCCACGGGCCATTCCACACAGCCCCCTCTAATGTGCTGAAACACGTGGACTTGCAGCCCTTACAGTGAAAGCTGTATTCTAAAGGCACACAGCTTCTCTAGCCCCCGGTGCATCTGTGATGCTGAGAGGCTGTATCATTTTGGGTGAAGCACTGAGATTGCCCCACTCATGAAGCTGGGTCCTTATGTGACTATGGGCTGCTCAGAGTTGGTGCTATAAGATTCGGTCAAGCTCATAGCCCCCCCTTGGAATGCATGCAGTTCCCAGGGAGCTCCTTTAAGGGACTTCAGTGCTAGGTCTAGTCACTGGTGGATGGGTGGATGGTTCTGAGATGTCACGTGGTCTCATCTGTCTTCCTCGATTGCCATTGGTGCCTCTGAGCCCTGTCTGCATGGCTCCCTGTCTCCTTTCTGCTGCTTCTTTGTCATGGGGAGCAGAAAAAGCATGTGACCAAGACCATCTTGAGCTAGTGCCTAGCTGCTGCATTGGGCAGGTAGTTATGGAGGCCAGCGAAAGGCACCTGCTTAGTCACAGACATTTGGTGAATGTCTACAGGCATTGATTCAGTCTCCTTTGCTCCCCAAACTCATCCATCTTCTGCCTTCTCCTCCACCTCCCCAGGTGAGGGTGCTTCTGAAGCATGTCTGTGCTAGGAGCAGTGGGGTGAGTTGAGGCAGGAGGACATCTATGGATAGATGTCCCTCTATCCTTTAGCCGATGCATATATCTACCTGCATAACTTTATCCTGTCCTCAGGGGACGTGTCCCCAGACTGGCTGTGCCTGCTGCCTTCCTGGAATAAGTGTGGAAACCGCCAGAAGGATGACTCCCCATAGCCTGCCCTGCCCCTGTAGCCCTAAGCTGCGCTTCTTCAGGTCTTTTGGGCTAGTGGGAGGCAGGGTCCTAGGGCATTCTGAGAGTATGTTTCTCTCTCTCTCTCTCTCTCTCTCTCTCTCTCTCTCTCTCTCTCTCTCTCTCTTTCACACACACACACACACACACACACACACACACACACACACACACACACACACACACACACACATACAGTCTCAGTGCTGCAGCCAGCTCAGGCAACAGGCCCTTCTCTCTTTCCCAGTGTCCTTCCCTCTCTCCATTTCCTTCCCTCCCTGTACCATCAGCACCTTGACACCCTGTCTGTCATGGGGTGGGGGATGCTGCTTCCTGTCCCCACCCTTTTAACCATGCCTGCTGCCTCCTAGCACAAGAAATTTTAGAGCACCATGCTTTCCTCTGTGTATTTTGCCGCAGTGGGAACTAAGCCAGCCACGCTCGTGCAGTAAGTGGCTAACCTGGGGTCCAGTCTGTTGGGAACTCAGCTTCTCCTCCCTGTACTCTCTTCCCTCTAGCTCAGGTCTACCTGCCATATGCCAATGGCATTTCTTCCTGCCATAACACACAATGACCCTGGCTACATATTCCCTGGGTGACAACCTTACCTGGTGCTGCACGCCCCTGCTCCACCCCAGTCTCTTCCAGTTTTATTTCAAGGACCTGCTCACCGACTGTGAAGTAGCTTTCCTGGGGGACAGGGTTCTGTTTCCTGTTTCTGTCCTAACCCCAAGACTGTCAGAAGTCAAAACACACAATCATTTTGTCCCTTAAGAACAAGGGTCAAGGGGCTGAGGAGATGACTTAGTTGGCTAAGTGCTTGCCTTCCAGGTCTGAAGACCCCAGTTCTATCCCCAGTACCCATGTACAAAGCCAGGTGTGGTAGGTAGGTGTTTATAATCCCAGTGATGGAGAGGTGGGCACAGGAGGATCCCTGGGGCTCAATGACCAGTTTCCCCTAACTTGGTGAATTCCAGGCCAGTAAAGACCCTGTCTTAAAGGAAAAAGGTAGATAGTGCCTGAGGAAAGACCTCAGGTTGACCTCTGACCTATGACCTCTATACACAAGTACTCACAGGCACACAAGTACATGCTTACTCTTTCAAATGCATACATGTGTACACACAGAGAGAAAGAGGAGAGGCACTAACACTGGAGAAGAGCCAAGGGGAGATGCTTCTACACCTGCCAGTGGATAGAGAGAAGGGTTAGGACAGAAACAGGAAACAGAACAGTGAGAAGGGACCCAGCCTATCAAAGTTGTAGCCATGGCAAGCTGGGCTCCCTTTCCCCCAGATCTGGACTCTACTGGGCCAAGGCTGTCCTAGGAGGGATGAAGTCATTGGACCTACAAGCCGAAGCTGCTTCTCCAGTGAGGTGTGGCCCTCTAGTGTCCCACCCTCTTTGTACTGTTAGGCCAGCTGGAGGTGCTTGTGGCTCTTGTGTGGTGTGGTGTGTGTGTGTGAGGCTCCTAGGACCCTCCAGCCACCTCCCTCTGTACATGTGTCCCGGATCTGGCAGCAGGGGTGACTTCCTTCCGGGAGTCAGTGGCTGAGTTGTGATCTTGGCTCTAGCTCTAACCATCTGTGGGGACCTCTGCTTCCCAGAGTTGGGTGGATGGGATCGGGTGGACCAGCCGCTGCACTCAGGATGTCCCCTGGGCTGACTGTGCTGTGATTCTAGGAAATGACCTGAGATGGCTGCCCACAGTGGCAGCAAATCTGGGGACTTGATGAATCCTGGGTACCTAGAGGCAGCCAAAGCTCTCTAGGTCTACCTTCCTGCCTCTAGAATCTAGAATGTATGCATAAAGCTATCATGCTCTGGGCTGCCTCTTGGATACAGGGAACGCTGACTGCTTCAGATGTCAGAGCAGAGCTGTACTGAGCAGTGTCACTGTTTCAATGACATCATATTCTCCAGAGGCTGGGTCATTTCATGAGATTCTCATCTTTGCTGCATCCCTAGCAGATGATGGGTTAGCATAGGCAGTGGGGTTAGGTGTACTCTGAGGCTGTGTTATAAAAAGTGTGGCTTCTAAACTGTACAAGGTAGCATTCTTCTCATGTGGGCTGCTGTAGACCCTCCTCCTGAGAGTGACAAGGGGCCCTGGGAGCAGAACAGGTGACACAGATAAGCTGGTGAGGTGAGGGAGAAGGGACCCAGCCTGTCAAAGTTGTAGCCATGGCAAGCTGGGCTCCCTTTCCCCCAGATCTGGACTCTACTGGGCCAAGGCTGTCCTAGGAGGGATGAAGTCATTGGACCTACAAGCCGAAGCTGCTTCTCCAGTGAGGTGTGGTCCTCTAGTGTGCAGGGATCTCAGAGGATATCATACACCCTGGCTACCACCAGGGCTCTCATGGAGGACATTGGTTTGTTCTGAGATACTCAAAGAACACCATAAAATCATCTAAGAGACGATGCCAATGAGAACTAAGAGTCACCTGTTTCTGTTTCTTCACGATAAGATGGGTGTTTGTGGGGGGATGGTAAGGTCACCATGGGAAGCTTTTTGATTACAGGAGGACCAACCATCATTGGGCAAACCTGGCTGTGCCCATAAGGACATTTTAAAATTCAGATTCTCAGGCCACTGAGGGTTCCGTCTTTTGGTGGGGAAGGTGGGGCCTGAAGCCAGGGTCTCCCTTTCCCTCTGTCCTTACCTCATTCCCTTCCCCTGGCTTTTTTTCCCCCTTTGACACAGGACCTCACTTTGTAGCCTAGGGTAGACTCGAACTTGCTTCAATTCTGTATTAGCCTCCTAAGGAAAGGCTGTCCAGTCAGGGTATTTAGGGATTCCTCAGGGGCTCCTATTGCTTTCTGAAGGCCATTTGGTTGGGGTCATGCTTTGCACTTGTTCCTGTACCTACTGTTTCTGTGGCACTGTACACGGGCTAGGCTGCTTGGTTCTTTATGAACTGACTCCAGGAGTAGGTATATTATGATATATTTATTAGAAAATATACATTAGAAAAAGGTAGTCAGGCATGGTGGTGCTCATTTCTCATCTGATTCCTTGGGAGGCAGAGGCAGGAGGATCAGAAATTCAAGGCCATCACTTAGTGAGTTCAAGACCAGCCTGGGCTACATAAGATCAGTTATCAAAAGATTTTTTAAAAAATCAAAGGAAAAGAAAAATGTGTATAATTCACACAGCAAGTCTGTGACCTCATGGGGTTTGGTGCTTGGAACTGGTTTAAGTTAGATTTATTTTAGTAATTTACAAACTACTACAGATGGTGTTCAGATGGGCCGATGAAATCAAATTGGGCTGTTGTGGTGGGGCTGGGTAGGGACAGAGATGTCGATGGGGACTCCTTAACCCTTTCAGGAGCCTGGGCTTTGTTGGTTAGTTCTAGGAGGTCCTGTGGTGTTAAGAGAGCCATTGCAGTAGTCCCTGTAGACTATGGTCTCCACAAATTTGGAAATTCAAGATATGGGATACTTTTCTAGCCCTTTCCTCCCTATCTTTAATGGGTTGTTAAAGTCCAAGGACCAAGGCTGCAGCTCAAGGAGAGTGCTGTGGTCTAGCATACCCAAGGCTCTGGGTTTGATTTCTAGTCTGCAAAAACAAACGCTAGCATGTGACACTGGCTGCCCATCTTCTTGCCCAGCTGTGTCATCAATGAAGGCAGGGCAGGGGACCTACTACTGGCTCCCAAGTAACATTAATTGTTTGTTCCTCCCTTTATATTTCCCCAGAATTCTTAGGGAGCAGATGGCAATGGGAGGCAGGAAGTGCTAGTACCTAACAGATGGTGCACAGTGGGAGCTGTAGAGACTGGTGGTCTTCCTCTGGCAGGCTCTCTCCCTCCTGAGCTGCAAGGGCAGATACAAAGTTGCTATATCCTTGAGCAATGGAAGCATCTAAGTGTCACAAAGGAATGAGAACCAAGGAAGGGAAGAAGAGGAGAGAAACCCCGTCCCATTGGCTTGGGAATTGTGTTGGAAGTTTCAGCTGAGATCCCAATAAGTCACAAACATAGAAGGACCTGTTGTCCTGAGACTGTCTTCTGGGATTTCACCTTTCAGGGCAAGCTGGGCATGTGCTGGGAACTTCCAGACACCTGCCTGTGTGTTGCTGAGAGGCTGGCCACACATCTGGCTGGCTGAGGATGACAGTGGGCATCTTGAAGAGTGGGACCCTTGGAAAGTGGTCCTGACACTTGCAACCACCACAAAGGACACTAACAGCCATGCTGGCAGTGGACCATCCAGGCGGTTGCAGACGCTCTCGTCAGATACCCTCTGGCTTTCTGGGCAGCCTCAGTCAATCTGTGTCAAGGTTGTTGGGCCAGAAGCCAAAGCTGTTGGGACTTGTGCTCCCCTCCCAGAGTTCTGTTCAGTGGTACCCCAGCCCTCTCTGTGACATATAGAGCCTTTTCTTTTTCTTCTTGTAAGCCACGGAAGTGTCCTGGCTCCTAGACTCTGCTTGGAGGTGGTGGGAGTAGGGGTGGGGTGGGGAACTCTTTCTTTCCACCTTACTGCTCAGCAGCTGGAGAGTTGTCCTTTGCTCTGCCTGCCATTTGCTGGGAGTAGGAAAAATGTGGAAAATTTGAAGAAAGAAATCTCAGTCACTCACATAATGTTCCTTTCTCCCAAGGTCTGGTAGCCCTGCCCATCCCTCATCCCTTCGCTCTGGAGTGGTGAGGGTGGGGTGGAAGTGGGGGCTGACTCTCCCTTGTTTTCTGGAGTTTGGAGCCGCCCTTGGTTGGGGACTGGGGCTTGGTTGGCTTGGGCTGGGAGGCTTGAGTCCAACCCCTGTGCTGGGGCAGGTTGAGCTGGGGTTGAGGTTGGGGCTGGGTTGGGACTCGGAGCAGGGCCGGGCTGGAGGGGAAGCCACCGTGATGTCATTCTAGAGCTACATAGCTGCAGGATGATAAGTGAAACCCAGGGGGCCCAGCTGGCTGGGATTACAGACAGAGTTTGATCCCACAGGCTTCCTACAAGCCTGAGCCGAGAGGGGGAGAGAGCGAGCTGGAGAGAGGGAGGGTGTGTGTGTGTGTGTGTGTGTGTGTGTGTGTGTGTGTGTGTGTGTGTGCAGGGCCAGTCAGCACTGGCTCCTCCCACCCGACAGTCCCAGGGAGCCTGAGGAGGACACTCAGCCTGAGAACTGTAGCCGGCTGGCTGGCTGGCTGAGCAGGAAATTACTTGAAACTTGAAGCAGAGGGGACAAATCAGAGTGTTCCCACAGCCTTTCTCGGCTCTGTGCATAGGGTAAGTGAGGCTGTCCCTGTGTGTCTCCTGTGTAGGTCTCTGCTGGACCTGGGGTGGGGGCTTTCTGCTTGGAGCCTAGAGTCTCTCTGACCTGATACTGGGAGGGCGTGTGACTGTGCAGAGCCACCTCTGAGTGCACTGTGTCAACCTTGCTTGCTGTCCCCTCCGGAGGTGCTCTCTGGGACATGATATGGCTTCAGCTTTTGGTGGAAAGGTATCTGGTGGAAGAGCATGGTGGATCTGAGTTGTCCTCTCTCTCTGGGAAATGGTTCATCTTGAGTCAAATGGGGCGGGCAGAGAGAATGCTGTAGGAACCCACCATAGGTGGCTTGTGAAGTATATTTGGGGACACTCCCCTGTTGTTTTGTAGGTGAGACTGTGGGATCCCCAGAGCTGACTGTAAAGCTTTTTTTCATGGTTTTCTCCCCATCTTCATTGGCCAGACTCTTAGCCACTCTTCTTCTCTGGCCAGGGCTCTCTGAGTGTCCAGGCAGCATCCTGGCCTGGCAAAGGACTTGGTAGCTATTTTTACCATCCTGAATGTGCCTGGACTATCTGGTGCTCAAATAGGCGAGGGTGGGGAGTGGGTGCGCCAGGCTCTGGTTATAGCACCAGGCTGGGGAGTCGGGTGCCCGGACTGCTCCTTGGGACAAGACGGGAGGAGTCTGGCCAGGGAAATTCACATTTGTCCTGTAGACACCACCTGATGTGTCGCCAGGGTAGGCCATTTGCATTCTATGAAGGGTCCCTGGTTGGTAGCATCTAAAATGAAGGTCACAGCTACCACCTCCCATTTCCTCCCTCTGGATGGCATGGCATGAATCCAATTGGGATGGTTTGTGGGAACAGCACCTCAGAAGGCCTGGGGACACATCTGTCACCATCACTGTTCTAGACCCCATATATCATATTACCTTGAAGTTCTTGGTTTCCTATCAGAGATGGAGTGCCATCCTCCTCTTCTTCCTCTTGAGTACCATTATTCCAGCCACCTTCATTTTGAACCATCGTGAAGTCAGGAGCAGTACACATGGAACCAGCTTGACATGTCTTTCCTTGCCAAGTGACCTTCGGTTCTCCTAAGCCTGTGAGCACCGTCAGCCTATAAAGTAGGGGAATGGATGCCCGTGGGCCTTTCAGCTCTAAAAGCCTGAGGCTTTTAAAATGGCTCTCTTTTGCTCAGCTGACCTTGAGTCCCTCCGGGTCTGAATTCAGTTACCCTTGAGTCTAGATCAGTGGAGCTGTACAGGAGCTGTAGTTTTCCTCTTCTTCCAAAGTTGACTTCTCTACTTTTATGGCCAGAAGTCCAGATGCTGTCTCTGGACTCTGGATCACCCACCTCTTCTCGACCTTTTATTTGCTTCAGCAGGATGGGACAATACCCCACCCTTCCTGGATCCATGGAGGTGGGTTTATATGTGACGCCCATGAGGCTATTCATGTAGAGGACAGAACTTTAACCTGTGGAGAGACCACAGCAACTCGGTCTTGTCCTCTCCTGCTTGTTCTCCGTAAGCATGAAGTTCTTTCAAATGCATGCTGTTCAGGGTGATAAAAAAGACAGGGGTCTCTTTTTGCCACATCCAGGCTCATGTCCCCTACACACAGGAACCCAAGGCCCCAAGCTTGTCTACACCACACCAATGGACAGCTCTCTAAGTGGACCTAGATCCCTGATGCCTGCTAGTACCTTCTTTTTCCTATTTTCCAGGCTGTGTCCCCTCTGTGGTTCACTTCAGAGGTTTGGGTGGGGCCTTGAAACCTTTCATTCTCCTGGTCTTTAGACCCCAGAGGTTGCTCATTCCTCTGTAGAAATTCCCAGAGTTCTCTGCAGCCTGAGCTGACATTCTCCTAGATGGCTGCAGATGAGAAGCTACCCCAGGTAGAAGCCAGGCTGGCCACTGAGCCCAGGAAGTCCCTGCCACCCAGGCCAAGTCACCTCAGGAGCCCCTGATGTTGTTGGGCCATAGGCAGTGCTTCTCCTTGGCCTCTCAGTCTCCTGGAGGTTGGCTGAAGCTGTTGGGGTACTCTGTGCAGGAAGCTTCTAGATCCCCCAAAGGCTTGCATCCTGTCACTGTGGCTTCATGCTTCTGCTTGGAGCTTAGAGTCTTCACACTAGTCCTGAGTGTTGGGTACCTCAGAAGCAGCACCCTAACTTTTAGATGAACATGTCTTAACTTGGGGCTCATTGATAGACTTTTAAGTGCACATTGACTCTCTGAACTGTAGGCAAAATACATATGTGTTAAAAAAAAAATTGTAGAATTTCATCAGTTATCTCAAGATGTCCTTGGCCTAGGGAAGTGATTATCCTCTGGCCTGTAGTGTGACTTGGGAGGTCCATTAATTAGGCTATGCCTAAGTCAGTTCACAAACACTTGGTCTATACTGTGACGTAGGAGCGATCCCTGAATATGTTCATTGTGGTACTTTTAGGGAGGATCCTTTGGGGATGGCTTGGGGTCCACCTAGAACCCCTGATTGTCTACTGAGTTTTATGACAAAGACACTTGGTAACTGGCAGAATTATCCAAGCTTTTGAGGCTACTTAAATGTAAGGCAAGTAGGATTATGGGAGAACCTTATATGTGCAGGTTGTATTCTCCACAGAGATAACCTGTAGGGTTATATTGAACTCTAATATATATAGAGTCCATTCGTATAGATCACATGGTATCTGGCACCATGTGGGTGTCAGTGCTAAAGAGAGAAAAACTAGAGGCCTCTCTTTGGGAAATATTCAGATTCTTAGAGAAGACAGGCACAATTGTCAGTAGTGACCGTGCAATGTGGTGGCTTTACAGGGCAGATGAGTCCCAGGGGCAGTGGAAATGGGCTAACCCATGGGAGGCTCCAAAGAAGTTGCCGCTGGGTCTGAAGGAGACTGAAGGGTCAGGAGCCTCAGGATCAGGGTGAGGAAGGGCCTTTAAGGATGAAGAACAGCATGTGCCACACACCAGAGAAGAGCACAGAAATAGCCTAGTAAGAATAGAGTGGAGCCTGTGCCGGGTGTTGAGGGCAGCAAAGAGGAGGATTCAAAAGGCAAGCAGGGCCAGACAAAAAAGGATAAAGGCTCTGGTGTGTCCATCAGGAGGGCCGGGCTTCACCCTCTGGTAAGGGAGCTGCTGGAGAATGAAAGTCGAGAACGGAGAGGGGAGAGAGTGTGCTTGGGTGTGCCAGGCCTTGCTCCAGGGGCCTAGCTCTTGAATGCTGCCACTCAGCAAACGTTTGAGTAAGCATCCAGACCCTCACACTCAGACTGGAGGCCGCTCCAAAGTGGCTTAAGTAGTTGATGCAAGCTGACGAGGCCATTTTAAGGTAGGGGCTGTTTTTCTGAGTGAAGGGTGTGCCTGGTGTGGGGGATGGAGGAAGGCATGCTTTCCCTCCGTTCAGATCCACATCTCTGCGGCCCTCCTGGTCACTACCAGTCCCTGCTGCTGGTTACCACATGCTACCCATTCCATGCCTTGGCCCTAATCTTTAACATCTCCATGGCTGGTCCAGAGTCTGTGGAGAAAGGTGGAACACAGTCCAAGCTTGCTTCCCAGCTGTCTCTTGGCCCAGCCTCACACACCACCCTTAATCTATCTCCCAGTGTTACTCTTCTTTCTTGAGGCTCAATGTGTAGGCCAGGATAGCCCCAAACTCAGTGTCCTCCTGCTTCGGCTACCTGAGTGCTGGGATTAGAGCCTGTATGATAACACTGTGCCTCCCGTCTTACTTATAAGGAACGCAGATTCTCCTCCACAAAACTCTATTTATCTATAAACTGTCAGTGTCCAGGGTGGGTACAGTGCTACTTCCACTTGGCACTGCATTGATTTCCTTGCCCGTCAGGTGGTCAGTGCTGCTTTGGGTAATGTTTTCCAATGAATCGTTGTTTGTTTGACATGGACCCAAAGGACTCTTTATCACTCAGGGCCCCATCCCGAAACCACTCGCAAATCATTCACTCTTCCAAACACCTGCTGGCTGCTCAGGTTGGGTTTCTCCTCCAGAGGTCCTCCTTACAAAGGGGGTGACTTTCTCAAAGCTAGTCAGGTCGGCACCTCATATTCTCCAAGACTGGGCTGTCTGTCTCGATGGTTCAACAAGCAATAGCCTCCTGCTGCACATTCGGATCCAAATCTCAGATCCCAAAGCTACAAATAGCATGTTTACACTGCTAAGCCCAGCCCTAGCTCGGGCCTCCCAGTAAGACTCCTTCAGACAGGCCCAGGGATCGACATTCCTAATAATCCTGGAAGAGTCCTTATGAGCATCAGAACTAGAAAACACTCTCCAAACACCGGTTAGCTTTAGCACCCTCCACCCTTTACTCCTATTCTGTGCATCAGATGGACATGCCTTGCCCTGTCTTTATCCTGGCCTGTGGCTGTACTGTCCTTCATGCCTGGCACACAGGGTGCTGTTGGGAGGGAGCCTCAGCTCGTGGGTCCACATCCAAGTCAGCTGGGGATTTTCCTCAGATCTTTCCAAAACTATGACTCGACCATCTGGATCCCTGCCCCAGAGGAGCAAGGGCCCCTTGGTGCATGCAACCAAGTCCAGCATCTAGGGCTGGGTCCCTCTCCCAGGAGCTGCTAGAATGAGCAAGGAGAGGGGGGCAGATGACATGACTCGAGCAAGGCCTTGGTTCCACTGTGAACTCGTCAACTGTCTGGAGAAATGGACAGGATACAGCCTGTGACAGCAGAGGCCAACCAGCCTGTTCTGAGCCTGGGGGCTTACTGCCCAGGACTGATAGCAATCTGGGCATCTGGTATTACTGATCTTTCTAGTTTGTTGTCACCTGACCAGGACCCAGGACCCTTCCCAGGTAGACCCTTCTGCCAAATCTCTTTGAGTCACGAACTGCTTCCTATTTCAGGTGGAATTATTTGAAATGCTTGTGTGGGCTGCAGGGGCTTAGATGAGCTGAGTCTGGTGACTCCTCAGTTAAGGAGCTTTAGTCCCCCTCCCCCAGGCCCCCACAGAGCCCTCTCCTCTCCCTGGCACTTTATCCCACCCCTACCCTCTGGTGTCTGCCTTTCTCTTTTGCCCTTCCTGCTTTGATGGATTGAAACCAGCCTTGTGTTCCGGCTTCTTGTGGTCCCGCTAAATAGGTTTTAATGTGACTGTGGTGGAAAGAGGGAGCAGGAGAGCTGGCATGGGGGGCTGACAGCACTGACCTGGGTGTCCCTAAGAGGAGGAGAGAGGGTGAGAGTGCTCCACAGGTTGAGCAACTGCTTGCTGGGCCATCAGTGAAGCCCTGCATGTCCTTGCTTTTGCCCTTGTTACCTCAGGGAAGGTACAGCAGTAGCTGGGAGGGTGGGGCCTCTTTGGCCAGCACTAGGCAGCCAGGAGCAACTAGCTCCCTCCTGGAGGACAAGAGATGTTTGCATTTATTTATATTTAGCAAACAGTATTTAATTAAATAATTTACACCTCTTCGATTTTCTTCGTAAGACTCAGTGGCTTGACAGTTGATATTCCGGACACTGCATCGAACAATAGCCCACGTGAGATAAGTTACATGGCAGAACAAGCTTAATATTGACATTTTCAAAATCAATGAAGAGTGAGGCCTGGCTAGGAGGGGAAAGGAGGAGCCAGGAGGGGCTGAGAGGTCAGGTGCTGAGGGTGAGAATCAGCTCGCATGTGCTTGGGGAACACTCTTCTAGTACAAATGCTGGTATGGTCCAGATGTTCTCAGAATGGACCATCACCAGTGACTCTCATGGCTGAGTGAAGATGCTTCAGGGTAAGGCAGGTGGGGGCGTGTAGACCCTATAGAGAAACCTGGCCTGAGGGATATGATGGCATGTGCTCTGTAGCCACCATGGAGGGTCTGTAGCTGCCTAGGCTCACAGGAGGGAAGGCAACTCTTCCTGCCCCTGGCCCAAGGGACCTACCCTCCAGAGACCACCTCAGAAATCCCTGTGAATGGTAGCTCTTTTGATACTTGTCCCCTCTGGATGCAGCCAGTAAACAGGGAGTCAATTTTCCGAAAGACAGGGCTAGAGAGGGGCCAGAGAGGGAAACTTCCTGTCCTATACATTACTTCTCTGGAGACAAGGGCAAGGAAGACAGAGAGGCAGCCATACAGGGTCCAGTCTCCTTTACAAGTCTGGCCCAGGGTAAGCTGGTGGCATTCTTAGCCCTGGAGCCTAGGCTGTTGGGCAGAACTGCCCTGTGTTACTTAGGGCCAGTTGCTTGCATAGGACCTAAAGCCTCCATGGAAACCAGGGATGGAATTGTAGGTCTATGGGCCTGCAGGGCATGTGTGGAAGGTTGGGCTGTGTTGTCTAGCCGGCAACTCTTGAGTGACATGTGGTGGCCTATGGCATGTGGGCCCTCGTGCACAGGAGCACTGATTGTGACATGCCTGTTTTGTGGTTGCCTGATCACTTGCTTTTGGCCATAAGCTTCTGTATGAGGGTTTGTTCTCAGCCACTCTTGTTTTTGGCCTGAGGGATAATTCTTGGGTATAGTAAGATCATTTGTATTTCTTGAAGTGTTTGTGGCTTTAAACTTAAATATTTATTTTGGATTACTCCTGACTTTTGTGTGTTCGTTTCCCACCCCCCTCTCTCTCCCCCTCCCTTCCTCCCTCCCTTCCTCTCTCCCTCCCCCCTCTGGGTGTAAGTAAGTAATGTAATAAAGTAGTTGTGGAATACAGATTTCATGCTTGTTAAAGTAAATTAGTTCTCACTGAGAGCCTGGCTTTAACAGATACCACATATTTTTAATGAATTCTTTTGCCTATCTCTGCCTCTGTTTCTCCATCCTTCCTGGAGGCCCAGTCCTACTTGAGTCACAGGACTTGCAATACTGCACGTGTCAAGTGCCTAGTAATGTATCTCGCACATGGGGATGGGTTCTGCATTCTAGCAGAGCCTGGTGTTTGGACAAGTAAGCAGAACCTGCTTCCCTACTGTGCTTCTCTGCCCTTCCATGAGCATCTGGTGTGGGCACATCTCGCTATGTCTGACTGACTGACTTCTATAGCATGTGTATTTCTCATGACTCTTTTGTTTGGCTTTGTGTATGACCGGGCCATCCTGGTTGGAGTTAGTGTAGCTTTTGGGAGGTGTCTTTTCCTCTGCCTAGGGTCTGGACTGGAGAGTCAGAAGAAGGCATGTGGGGGTGGGGGGAGGTGGGGTGGGAGGGCTGGAACTGGGCTTCTGACTCTTTAGGGTGTGAAGTCATTGAACTGCCTGGGCAGGGGCGGGGCAGTCCTTGTTTCTGAGTCAGCCCTCTGGCCCCAAGCCACTCCACACTCACTTTTTCCTTTCGGAGAAAGTGTTACCCTTGGGGAGGGGTCCCCAGAGCTGTCTGCAGACAAAAGGACACCCCCAAGACCTCATACTGAAGATGCTTCCACTACTACTCTGCCCTAGCCCTAGCACCCCTCCCTGCTCTACCCGGTAGGGACAGAACTTTTCCTGTTTGCCGTGGGTACTGCTGGAGCACTGAAGTCCAGCCTTCCCGTTCAGGGAGCTGCAGGGATCTGAAGGCTTGTTTTGGGGCAGAGGGAGCGCCTCAGTCCCACTCTGATTCTCCTTCCTTTTCTTAGAGGCCTAGTGGTCCTGGATTAAGCCTGCTGGTAATGGACTAGGGGTCCACAAGGATGGAACAGTGCTCTGGGGGAAATATGGAGAAACTTCTGGAAATGTGACAGTGGGCAGGAAGAATGGCATTGTCTGAGCTGTTCTGGCAAATTCTTTGTGTTGAGCTTGACTGTGGAAGTCGAGGGCCAGTTTATCTTAGCTTTAACTGTGACTCCTCAGCCCCACACTGACTGTGGGTGGATCCTGCCCAGGCCCCTACTACCCCTGGCACTTTCCAGCTCCCCTCTATGAAGGCTTACTTTTCAGGGAATGATGGGTCTCTCGTATGTACCTCCGTGTCCTACATGTCTTCCTGCCATCCTTCCAGGACTCTCCTTGGCTCCCCTGCTTGAAGGTTGTCTTCAGGGGAAGTTTGGGTGCTTAAACCTTCCATGTGCTTCTATCTGAGGAGATGCTTTGTCTCCTGGCCTTGCCGCCTCTAGTCCAGGTCAGGATTCCTGGAATGGGAGTAGAGGAAGCTTCCTAAAGCCAGTACTGTAGGGGCTGAGCAGGCTCAGGATGTCCCCTTTCAGTAATGAATGGTGCTCATGGTAACAGAAGTCATGCCTCCCACTAGCTGATGTCTTACCATGATACCAGAGTAGGGCATCAACTCACTCAGCTGGAAGTGCATTGAATTCAATGAATAGGGCCTGGGCTGTCTTATACCATTCAACATGATTCCATTACTGTCTCCATCTTATTTCATATGTATGTGTGCTTGTGCGTGTGTGTGTGTGTGTGTGTGCATGTGTGTGTGTACATGTGTGCACATGTGCACATGGAAACCATCGGACAACACCCAATCTCTCTACCTCATTATTTGAAACAGTCTTTCACTGGACCTGTAGTAGCTTGCATATTCAATTTGGCTGACCCAGGGATTTATCTATCTCTGGCATTTGTTTGTTTTTGTTTTTGTTTTTTAATGTGAGTGTTAAGGATTGGACTTGGCTCCTCATTCTTGTGCGGGGAATGCTTTACTCATTGAGCCATCTCTCTAGCTTCTCACTCTCATATTAAACGAAGCTTGTTAAGGCTCATAGAGTAATTTGTGCCTGTCTGGTATGGAAGTGGGCGGTGTACCATAGTTGGGCACTGGCCTGGTCCAGTCTGGTCAGTCTTATGCTATACCTTGCTTGAAGCTGAGTGCAAGTGAGGGCTCTCCCCAAAAACTTGGCCAGGGGTGCTGGTGTACTTCCTCTTTGCCATCTGCAGGGTAGTGAGAAAAGGTTTGGGGTTCAAGGGATGGGGGGGTCTCTTAGCTCCTTTTTGGGAATTATGACCGATGAGTGCTCCTGCCTTTTGCTGACGTGTGCTGCCTGTTGTCTCCCTTGCTGTCCTTACAGAAGTGGTGGGTCACACCCAAGGGCCGCTGGATGGGAGCCTGTATGCCAAAGTGAAGAAGAAGGATTCCCTGAATGGCAGTTCGGGGCCTGTCACGACTGCACGACCTGCCCTATCAGCCACTCCCAACCACGTGGAACACACACTGTCTGTGAGCAGTGACTCCGGCAACTCCACAGCCTCCACTAAGACAGACAAGACTGATGAGCCAGTCCCTGGGGCTACCACTGCCCCTGCTGCCCTGAGTCCTCAGGAGAAGAAAGAGCTGGATCGTCTACTAAGTGGCTTTGGTGTAGATAGAGAGAAGCAAGGCGCCATGTACCGGGCTCAGCAACTCAGATCCCACCCAGGTGGGGGCCCGACTGTGTCCTCCCCTGGCCGCCACATTGTCCCAGCCCAGGTCCATGTCAACGGTGGGACCCTGGCATCAGAGCGGGAGACGGATATTCTGGATGATGAGCTGCCCATCCAGGATGGGCAGAGTGGGGGCAGCATGGGAACACTGTCCTCCCTGGATGGGGTCACCAACACCAGCGAAGGTGGCTACCCAGAGACCCTGTCCCCACTGACCAATGGTCTGGACAAATCCTATTCCACAGAACCTATGCTCAATGGTGGAGGCTACCCCTATGAGCCTGCCAACCGGGTGGTACCTGTCCATAGCAGTCACTCAACCCCCATTCGACCCTCCTACTCTGCTCAGGAGGGTTTAGCTGGCTACCAGCGTGAGGGACCCCACCCAGCCTGGTCACAGCAAGTGACCAGTGCCCATTGTGGCTGTGACCCCAGTGGTCTATTCCGATCCCAGTCCTTTCCAGATGTGGAGCCCCAGCTGCCCCAAGCTCCAGCCCGTGGGGGCAGCAGCCGAGAGGCTGTGCAGAGGGGTCTGAATTCATGGCAGCAGCAGCAGCCCCACCCACCTCCCCACCAGCAGGAGAGATCCCCACTGCAGAGTCTTGCTGGCAGCAAACCTAGCCCCCAGCTGTCAGCAGAGACCTCCATACCTGCTCTCCCAGAGTTCCCAAGGGCAGCCTCTCAGCAGGAGATTGAGCAGTCCATCGAAGCCCTCAATATGTTGATGCTGGACCTGGAGCCAGCCTCAGCTGCTGCCCCTCTTCATAAGTCCCAGAGTGTTCCTGGGGCCTGGCCAGGGGCTTCCCCACTCTCTTCCCAGCCCCTCTTGGGGTCTTCCCGCCAGTCCCACCCACTGACCCAGTCCCGATCTGGCTATATCCCCAGTGGGCATTCCCTGGGAACCCCGGAGCTGGTCTCTTCTGGCAGGTCTTATTCACCTTACGATTATCAGCTGCATCCAGCTGGATCCAACCAGAGTTTCCATCCAAAAGGTCCAGCCTCTCCCACCTTCCTTCCAAGCCCTCACAGTGCTGTGGGGCCTAAGGAGCCCCCAGCCTTTCTCCCTGGTCTCAACACTCAGCCTCAACTCCCACCAAAGGAAACTACTTCGGATCGCTCCCGAACTCCAGAGGAAGAGCCGCTGAACCTGGAAGGGCTGGTAGCCCATCGGGTAGCAGGTAACTGCTTTGGAGACCTGGGAAACCTCTCCCTATTTCCCACCCCCTTCCCTGTTTGGTCTCTGTTGTCTACTGGGGGAGAGGGAGAGGTGAGCACAGCAGAGGCTAGGGGGCTTTGACAACACTGTTTCAACCTGGGGAGGTCTTGGGAGTGTGTCCTCAGCCATCCCTCCTGTAAAGATCATTTGTTAGGCAATAAGCCAGGCATTGGGACTCAAAGATCAGTGTTTCTCCATGCCTGCCCTCGAGGAGTTTGCAGTTTGGTCAGGTAATAGGTACACAGATGGTTTTAACAGAGGGCAAATTATGCAGTAACAGCAGATTCAAGGTCCCAGTATAAAGCTTACCACTGTGTCAATCAGGGAAGGCTTTCTGGAGGCAGTGACTTGGGGGATAGATTTTTTAGCAGAAAGGAGACTCTGCCACTGCTAAAACGTTCACTGTCCCCAAAGTTCAGGGCCTTGGGACAGTTGTAGAGAAGTAGGGTGAGGGGTTAGGTGTTATTTCCCTCTAAGTTCATCTCAGGAGGCCTGTGAGAGTGTCTTGAAACAGTGGGGTTTTGTCTGATGTTCACCATGATGGGACTTCAGGAGTCTTTTCCTTGGTAAGGTTAAGGTCTTCCTTGCTCAGCTGTTCTGTAAGTTCTTGCTAAGTCCTTCTCTGTATGGGTGAGTCCAGAGAGAGATCTGCAGAGGAACCTGCTGAGGGGAAAGGCCAGGAAAGAGCCAGTGGTCAGGGGCCATGTCGGGAGGGACAACTGTGGGAAACCCACAGCTCCAGTTTGTGATGCTTCTGCTCACAGTCAAAGTGGGTCGGAAACCCTGCGCCCTGCAAAATGGTTGCCTTGGTTGAGAGGGGAAACCCAGGCGGGGGTGGCCCCGAGACTGCACTAGTAAGGTGAGTCTTGTGCTCAGCCTGTCTGCTGACAGGGTGGGGTGTCTTGAGGAAGAAGAGGAAGCCAGGCATCTGCCTCTGTCCTCAGCTTCTTTTCCTAAATTTAGGGGCAGCTGAGTCACCGTGCCAGCTGCAAGGCAGGAGGAAACGCCCTCTCTGGAGAGGGTAGATGTTGGTTTGAGGATGCAGTTCAGCAAACCAGTTGCTCTTGGGTTGGGCCCAAGGCTGGGCATGGGGGTGGAGGCACCCTCCTCCTGAACTTCAGAGTGAAGAACCTGCTCCCAACACCTCCCTGGTTCCACTCTTTGGCAGCTTTCAGTGGGCCATAGTGGAAATATTTATACCATAAAAAGTGGCCGTTGGGACCTCACCTTTGTGGAGAGCTGTTTTTCCAGACTGGTAGCTTTGCTTTACTAGAGTCTCAAAGTCTGGGAACTGTAGCTCCGTGACTCTGGGGCAGAAAATTCAGTGTGGTGGTCCAGATGGGGCATCTTACGTAGGCTAATCTTTTGCTTGCTCTGTCAGCTGGAACTGCCTCTTACCAGCTTTACTTCAGAGAGAGAAGGGTCACCTAAGCCCCCCAATGTGTCCTTCCCCAGTGTTTATACAGTAGTGGCAGGCTCTGAAGGACAGTGACACCCCAGTGTAATGATGAGTGGAACCAGGGGACTTCTGGACAGAAGGGTAGATTCGCTACCTCTTCTGGAACCCTGCCCTATAATCTTGCTAATAGCCTTGGAGGAGGGGCCATCTTGGAGTGGACTTCTATTCAAGCTCGCTCTCCTCCCAGCTTCTGAAAGTTTCACTGCCCACTTCTGTATTCCATAGCCACTCAGGTGTTGGTTGCCATGAAGTCACTGGAAGGAAGAATAATATTGTTTTCACCACGTCTCTGTTCCTTTACCTTGTTACCAATCTCCATCAGCTGGGCTGCACAAAGGGGTCAGTTTTATCTGGTCACTGAAGCTATACAGTTCCCCTTTGGGTCCATGCCCTGTAGGAACAGATTTCGGGTGCTGGAAGGGTCTGCTTTCACAGTGTCCTGAGCATCCTTTTAGTGGCTCTTCATTGCTTATGTAGGTAACAGCCCGGGAAGAACCAATGTATAGAACATTCTGGGAGCCAGGGTGAATAGACTTCCAGCACACTGCCCCTCTCTGCTCCTTTTACACTCTGCTGCAAGGAGCTAAAGCATAAGAATCCACTGAGTTACCTGGGAAGCTCAGATTGGGAGGGCCTTCCTGAGGCCATGACCTTGACCTGGTTTCTTCTGTAGTTTACTCTTCCCATCTTCATTCTGCTCCTTGGCTAGTCTCCATGCCCCAGTACTGTGTCCTGATTCCTTGCGTGTGGACTCAGCTGCCCCTCCTGTCTTCCTATGTTAAGCTCTCAGAATGCAGTAGCAGTTTCTTTAACTGGAAATGTGTAGGGCAAACAAAATAAAGATAGTCATCCGATATCACTGCTGTCATCTGACATTGGATTAGCCTGGGCAGTAAGATGCAAAAAAGCAAATAAGGATCTGAGGTGGGGGCTCTGTCCAAGTGAGGTATCTCATGCTATTGGCTCTGTGATTGGTTAGATCTCTATCTGGTGCCTCAAGAGGTGGAGATTTTCAGAGATATTAGAAGACAGATGCATATCTTATCCTTAAGGAGTCAGGTTTAGGAGAGAGTAGAGAGCTAGAATTTTAGGATGAAGTTATCTGTAATAAGAAGCTCAGTGGTGAGTGCTTGCCTAGCAAGTGCAAGGTCTGGGTTTGGTCCTCAGCTCTTGGGGAAAAAAAGAATTATGGAAACAAGTCCATGAGAGAGAAATGGAGAGATGATTACTGTCTAGAGATGTTGGGAGATGTTGGTGGCTAGTGGAGTATGGTATAGAGTCCAGCCAAGATGAGTATAGTTTGAAAGTGAATGAGTTTTCTGGGTAGAGTGGGTTCACAGTAGGGTAGAAGGCATGTTTGCAGACGGCGAGTGGCTACAGAACAGGAAGGGCAGCTGCCAGCCTGTCTCATGGTGGTGTTAAATTCCAAACTGAGATACTTGGATGTGTTGAGCACGATGTAAGAAACCATGAGGTAGTTTAGTCTGGAGAATGATCCGTGGTTGGAGCAGTAGTTCTGGAGATGGCTCTGGTTTGCCCTAGCAGGAAGGCAGCAAAGCAGGAGCGACTTTGACCTGGGAGATGCTAGGTGCTTATCAGATGTCCCTGGTGGTGGAGTCCTGGATTAGAGTACAAACTTTAGGCATGGATGAGACTAGATGATACCATGGATACTAAGGGAGCACAACTAATGGTTTGCAGATGGACCAATGCGGAGGGGTGTATTCAGGATGTAGATTCAGGCAGTAGTTCTCAACCTGTTGGTTGTGACCCCTTTGGGAGATTGAAGACCCTTTCACAGGATTGCATATCAGAAGATATTTACATTACAATTTCTAACAGTAGCAGAATTATAGTTTTGAAGTAGCAATGAAAATAATCTTATGGTTGAGGGGTCACCCCAGCATGAGGATCTGTATTAAAGGATTGCAGCATTAGAAAGGTTGAGAAGCACTGGTCTATGGCTTTGTGAACAGAAGTGTTCAGACCCCTTAACGCAGGATGAGGGAGAAGAGGCTGATGTGATAGGAGGTGATTGCAGGATTCTGTCTGAGATGAGAGAGGCTCTCCATGTAGAGCTGCATGTTTTGAAAAGCTACAGATTCCAGAATCTTCTCCCAAGGGTGGAGGTTGTGCTGTGAACTTGGAGGAGGTCTGTGTGAGGGGCATGGAGAGAGAGAACTCAGGAAAGGGGCCACAAGGGAAGCAAGGGCGTAGCAGGAGCTGATGTGAGTGCTCAGGGTGGTGACGGGAGCCTGGTGCAGTGTGTCTTTCGAAGTCAAGATGGGGAAGGAGAGAGGGTGAGGGTGAGATCATGGGCTGGAGGTGGGGAGAGAAACCCATCCAGGCTGGCCAATTAGGTGGACTGGGGATTTTCAAAGGCATATTTTCAGTTGAGTGCTGGTGACAGAAGCCAGACCATGAGCGATCGGGAGGGGGTGGAAGAGGAGTGAAGACAGCTTGGCAGCTACTCTTTGGAGTGGCTTTATGATAAAAGGGGACAGGGGTTGCTGAGGTGAGGAGCAAGGCATTGGAAGCTGTCTGTGATGATAGGCGTCATGAGAATGTTTTTAGGTAGAGATGGAGGGGAGCTGAAGGTGGATGTAGGCAAAGGAAGAGATAAGACAGAAAGAAAGAGTTGCACAGAAGAGGGGCCTGGGAGCCCAGTGAGCATTTGGGCTCACCTAAAAGTCTGGATACCTCTTCACAAAACCAAGGAGGTTGGAGGAAAATGGGGTGGAAACCTGGCATCAAGCGTTAGGGCTTGAGTTGAAAAACAACGGCTTTTACAGTTCACTCTGCATACAGGGCTGAGATCAAGGTCTATGCAGTCCCTGCTTCAGCACGAGCTCTAATCTGGACTGATTGGTAGTCTAGGATCTGGGAAAAAATATATATATATATTTTTAAATTTATTTTATGTGAGTACACTGTTGCTGTCTTCAGACACACCAGAAGAGGGCATCAGATCCCATTACAGATGGTTGTGAGCCACCATGTGGTTGCTGGGAATTGAACTCAGGACTTCTTGAAGAGCAGTCAGAGCTCTTACCCGCTGAGCCATCTCTCCAGCCCCAGAAAATATTGACAGCAAATAAAACCTTTACCCTCATGGCAGAATAGACCACTAAAGTATCATAACAATTTAGGTGGAAGGTTAAATGTCTTAGAGGTAAAGCAGAGAGATGCCAGAGGAGGAAGATGGGTAGGAGCTTGGGATGGTCGGGGAAGACTTCATTGGGCAGCGAGAGGCTGTGTTATCTGAGCAGCCTGGGTAAAGCCCCCAAGGCCTGAGTGTGCGTCCAGTGGCAGAGTGGCCCATATGAGCTCTTAGAGGTAAAAGAAATGAAGGGAGCTTAAATTTGCTCTGGCAGGTGATCCTAAGAACTTGGAGTTTTCATATGTGTGTGTGTGTGTGTGTGTGTGTGTGTGTGTGTGTGTGTGTGTGTGTGTGTGTGAATGTGTTCTGAGAAGCCTTAGAAAGGATTTGATCCAAACAGTGACATCACCTGGCTTCTTCTAAAAGGATCTATGTGGCCAAGATGGGAGGAGGGAGGCCCTTTCAGAGGTGGCTGCTATTGATCAGCGTGGAAGCACGGAGACGGGAGGAAAATGGTAGAGTGAGAGGTTCAGCTGGGAAGATTTACAAACCAGCTAGATGTGGAACGTAAGAGGAAAAGAAAAGAACAAAGGCAGGACTTCATCCTGCACAGCTAAATAATAGAGGCGTTCCTGGATGACGTGAGAACATGGGAGGAGCTGGCTTAGAGGGAATACAGTGTGAGGTGCCCATGAGGCCTCTGAGAAGGTCAGATTCTAATGCCAGTGACTCAGGGAAGAGCTTGGAGCTTAGCAAGGCTGGGAGCGACCAACCAGGCATGGGCCAGACAGAACGTACATGGGAAGTACCAGCCACTGGCACAGGCCATGAGACAACAGCAGCTTATTAATCAGTAAGGAGAGGACAGCGTGAGGCAGCCGGGCCTTCCATAGCATCCTGTGAGTTTATCCTGAGGCCTCCACTAGTGGTACCCAGAGGCTTTGGGCAGGAGCTAAAAGAATGAGGGCTCCAGGGGGAGAAGATTGCTCAGGCAGCTGTGATCGAGGTACAAAGGCTGAGGTGTGTGAGGGGTGTGACCTTGAGTCCCAGGTTGGTAGGGCTGTCCTGGGTTTAGAAGGGGTGGGTGGTCTTGAGAGAAGGTGGGGTATAGGGTGGCTGACATGAGGAGTAATGGGACTCCAGGCCCCAGACTGCCTGACACCTCCTCTCTCCACTGGGATTAGAAGGGAAAGCCACCTGCACTTCAGAGGAACAGAGATCCTGAACCACCCTGTCTTCTTGTCTCCTTCCTTTCCCACCGTCCTTCACTGTGTGGCCCAATCCTGGAGTCTGAACAATGACTAACCCTGATTTTTTTCTTTGTTTTGTTTTTTGTTTTTTTGTTCTGTTTTGTGTGTTTAATGCCTTGTTCCCTTGCATTCTCAACGTGTTCTGTGTCCACCTGTCCCCTGTGCCATTGGTGGGTGCTCTCTCTGCCTGGTGCCTCCCCTTCCTGCCGGCTCCCCTGGGGTTTGGGTGGACAGCGTACAATGCCAGACTGCAGGGCCTGAGGCAGAGCAGCAGCTCCCGACCCTCTCCCCACAGGCTCCGGTCTGCCTCCCTCTCTGGTGGGTTCCTCTGTGTCTCCTCCTCCGAAGCTTGGGCCCTTGCTTTAGCTCCCAGCTTCTCTCCCATCCTCTTCTCCATGAGATTTCTTCCAAACCTCCCTCCTCCTTTCTTGCCTGCCTTCCCTCCTCTCGTAGGCCCTCCCTCCCTTCTGCTTGGCTGAAGGCCTGATGCTTTTAGCTTGGCCTTGCCTGCTGAGCACAGGCTTGGAAGCAATTAGGGGACCTTTCAGAGTGCCCTGTGGAAGATATTGGTCTTTCCAGTGAGGGTCCCAGATGCTTATCCTCAGCTATCCCAGATGGGATGGTTTGGGCTTCAGTGCCAAGACTCAGAAGGAGCCAGATTATGTTTTCCCTGGGACCACTACCTGTAAGATAGGAAGAGGTGTCCAGTACCTTTTTTGCTATGCAATTCCCCTCCAATGCCTCTGTGGCCTGCACCTGCCTCTGCCCATCTATGACTTTGGACTAGTCTCTTAACTGTTTAGAGCCCTCATTCCCCAGTCCGGAAAGCCCTGTCTTGCATCTGTGGCATAGTGCTTTGACATGCCATAGATGTGCTGGTCCTACATCAAGTTCCTGTTAGTTGATTCCAGGACTATGTCCACTAGTGTCCCCAACCTCTGGGACATACAGGCTACTTTTTCTGCTTGTTCCTACCTCTGGAGGCCAGTATCAGGGAGGAGACCATGTACCCAAGTTTCCCCAATGCCACAGCCTTAAGCAGTTCTAGGCAAAGGGGCTCTCCACTCATGATAGCAGTATAATGTCTCTTGCCCCATGGATCCTTCAGTACCAGTCGACAGATATTCAGGAGATGACTCTGGCATCTGGTCCCTCCCTCTCCTTTCTTCTCCCTCTGCCTTTTTCTTGGCCCAGCAGTGAGGCACATAGTGTAAGCTGGGCCCAGGGTCTATTCAGGTTCTGGGGCAGTGGACCTGTCCCGAGGGGAGCTGGCATGGCTTGCCCTAGAGCTGCTAGTGTGCTCTTGTGTAGCTTTCTAGTGCCCTGGCCCAGCAGGTGGCTTCCAACCTGGACCCTTACTTCTGGAGCCCTGGGCATGGAGCCGGATACCCAGTCCTACCACCCGGAGCTGAGGAATCCAGGCTTTTGGAAATTGGAAGGCTGGAAAGAAGAGTTGGGTCTGTGGGGCTGGGGGTTACCAGTATGTGGGTCTATGGGAGATGCCTTTGTTGATGACCATGGTGACTCTGTGTGACTCTGGATGTATATCTGTGTGACTTTGAAATAGTGGCAGTGCTGGAGAGGTTGTGTGTATTTTTATGTGTATAGCTCTGTATCTATCTCTAAATAGAGATGTAATCATACGCATGTTATGTGGTCTGGGACACTTTGGGTAGAGAACTGTTCCCCTAGTCATAGGGCTGTCTTGGGGGCAGTGAGAGCAGGGGCTGACTATACACTGCTCCTAGGTGTGTGTGGCAGCTATAGGGCCATGATGACCACCTGTCTAAATAAGGCAGTGGAGAAGATCTGGCGCCAGCCCCAGGTGAAATAGCTCTTCCAGGACAACACAGGACTGAAGTGGGGCATTCTGAGCTGAAAGGCCACCTCCTTACCAAGAGCATCCCACTTCTCAGCACTCAGCAGCCTGGTGGGGAGAACCTTCCAGAGTCCTTTGTTGGCTTTGCTTTTCCTCTGTAGCTTCCTCTGTTCCTAAGGCCTGCTGTAGGAAAAGTTAGGGACCAACCAGATCACTTGTCCCGTGAGGCTAAGATACATTCTCTCTCTCTCTCTCTCTCTCTCTCTCTCTCTCTCTCTCTGAGCACACATGCGCACACATGCACACATATGCATGCATGCAGTTCTGTCTGTATCTATGTGGTAAACAAAGGCTTAGAGAGAAAGACTAGCCAGGAGACAGAGAAAGCCCTCAGTGAAGGTGCATATGGTCCAGGCCTCCTATTGATGTTTAGTCAGTGTGGGGATGTGAGAGGGCTCTTTTCTCTCTGTCTTTCTGCCCCCTCTCTCTTTCTTCCCTGCCTCTCTGTGTCTCTATTTTTGTCTCTGTCTCTCTGTCTCTCTCTTTCCCTGGCCCGGTTGTCAGCTGGTGTCCACAGTCACCAATTGGCTGAGGAACAATGAGGCTCTCTTCTCTTCCCTCTACTGTGTCAGACTTCTCTCATAGAAAGAGACTAAAGAGAGGGACCATAGCTCTCCAAGCACTCTGGGTTAACGATGGGCTTGCCAAGGGGGACAACAGTGAGCCACTGTGTTCCAAGACTGTGCGTGCCCTGACTGGCTGCTGGTGACATGGACCACTCTCTGGGAATGGTCAGCCTTGTGGGAGTGGAATGTGGGGGTCTTTCCTTTTCTTCAAGGGGAAACTTTGTCCTGCACTTCCCTCATTCTTTGGAGATCACTTGGTCCATCCCCCTGCCTCAGGGAAGGGAGCTGAAAAAAATTCAACTATACTTGCTACCTGACCACTCCTACTGGTGACCACCACACCACAGCCTAAGTCTTTACTCTAATGTTGCCTTCTATGGACCTGAGCTTGGAGGCAGTGCCAGGAAAGGATGGGTGTCTTAGTCAGAGTTTCTATTCCTGCACAAACATCATGACCAAGAAGCAAGTTGGGGAGGAAAGGGTTTATTGAGCTTACACTTCCATGCTGCTGTTCATCATGAAAGGAAGTCAGGACTGGAACTCAAGCAGGTCAAGGAGCAGGAGCTGATGCAGAGGCCAAGGAGGAATGCTGCTTACTGGCTTGCTTCTTTCTTTCTTATAGAACCCAAGACTACCAGCCCACAGATGGTACCACTCACAAGGGGCCCTCCCCCCTTGATCACTAATTGAGAAAATGCCTTAGCGCTGGATCTCATGGAGGCATTTTCTCAACTGAAACTCCTTTCTCTGTGATAATGCCAGCTTGTGTCAAGTTGACACACAAAACTAGCCAGTACAATGGGTGAGACTATTCTGTCCCCTCACTCCAGGAGGGTAACTCCAACGGAAACAGACCTCCTTTTCAAAAGCCAGCACAGGACCCCTGAACAAGGAAGTGACTGCTCTTGAAAAAGCAGAGAGGTTGCCAGAGACTGTGGGGGCAGTGGTCGGGTGAGGGGTGCCCCTGGAACCAAAGGCAACTCTTCCATGTTTCCTTCTGCCTAGGGTCTGAACTCTGCTCCATACCTCCAGAGCTTTTGTCCAATTGCACTGTCCTTTGTCACAACATTATTAGAGAAGCAATGGCTGTGTCTGCTTCTCTCTAATGTTTCTGCCAGGAATAAACCAAGAAGGAGGGCCAGGGCTGGTCCACACTTCCCAGAGGCCTGCTCTGGGCAGGGCCTGGTTGGAGGGAAGAGGATTGGGACTGAAGCCAGAGGCTGCTCGAGTTCTGGGAGCTTAGTGTTGCCTGCAGAGTCTGTTGTGGCTGTCCAGAGCCACCCCTCTCTTTACTCTCTGTAGATGTCCCCGGCAGCCCCTCCCCAGGACTGACACACCCCTCTATTCTTTTCTGGAAATCAGGGCATTCTGAGGGTAGGGGCTTGTTTGCTTTGAGCAGAGAAAGTTTGGGACAGACAAAATGAAGTCCATCTTGGTTTCCACTGTGCAGATTAGGAGAGCTGCCCCTGAGTAAAAGCACAAATTGGAGACTCTGATCTGCCTTCTGCCTTCTGCATCGAATGCGTACCACTGGCAGCTGGCCTTGCTATCCTGACAGGCCCCCAGCACCGATAGCGCAGGGCACATGCATGTGCATCCCAGGAACTGGGTGTGAGTGAAGTGGTTCCGCCCCAGCACTTTGCTGTTCACATCAAGCAGGAAGGCTTCCTGGGCAGTGCAGGCCATGGTAACCATGTGGCTGTGGCAAACGAGGCCTTGGGGACCACTTGAGCTGTGCAGATCCCTTTATAGAGGACGAGGGGGGGATTCAGGCTCCCTAAGGGTGAGTCCCACTGGATTGTCCTGGCTATGCTCCTAAAGGCCAACATTGCATGTGTGTGTTTATGCATGTCTGTATATAAGCACACACTCCTACTTGTGTGACTAAGGAGAGGGTCCCAGAGGGGTGTTCATGTCCCGAGCTCATGTGACCTCAGTCCCTTCATTTGTCCTGGTGTTGATGATGGCAGAGATGAGACTTTTAAGTTAATCAAGCCTAGGATGCCACCCTCAGGGTTGGGCCTTGGCTTCTGAGACCTGGGAAGTCAGTATTCTAGGATTCTGGAAGCCAGCACAGTGAAATAATGGATTCCATGCCTTGGGCCAGCTGTGGGGAGAGAAAATGGAGAGAAGGCAGGGTGAAGCTAACATGGGCAGCCTTCGTGGTGAGCTGAACAGGAAGTGGGGGCAGGAAGACGGAGCCCTTTGCTCTTCTTTGCTTGCCCTCTGCCAGGATAGGATGTGGTGGGGATCTTGGCCCCCACTGTGGCCACAGCCACCGTGGGTTGATGAGAGGAAGAGGGCTGCTGAGGGGCAACTGTAGGGGGAGTTAGTTAGAGGTTTCAGGGGTGTGCTGCATGAAAGCCTTTTGTGATCGGAGGCTCTGGAGTGTGACTTGGTCATTCCTTTGTTTTCCACTGGGACCACCATGTGCAAGATGATGCAGTTTAGTCCTTTCCAAAAGCCCTTCCCAAAGGCTCCATGTTGCTTGTTGGTTGATGCAGTTGCCTTGGAGACCTTCCCTTCCCTCCTCTGGAAGTTCTGGCCTTCTGCCTCTGGGGGCTGGAAAGAGCTGACATCTGTTTCTTGTATCAGTCCTTTGTGCTCTCCGTCCAAATCCTATGCAGAGTAGAGACTCCTCTTAAAGGCAGAGGCCAAGCTAAGCAGACCCCCCACCTCCGCCACCCACTGGAGGAAATTTAGGGTTTGAACTGAGTTGGGGACAGGAGAGCTTGGGGGGTTCTGAGGGGGATATGGCCCATTCCAGCTCAGCCCCCAGCCCAGGTGCTGCCTTTGTGTTTGGGGGTGTTAGGTGGGATTACATCATTCTTTATTCTACTCATTGCTTTCCATACCCTGCCCTTCCTCCCAGGGGTTCAGGCTCGGGAAAGGCAGCCTGCAGAGCCCCCAGCCCCACTCCGGAGGCGGGCAGCCAGTGATGGACAGTATGAGAACCAGTCTCCGGAGGCCACATCCCCCCGTAGTCCTGGGGTCCGCTCCCCCGTCCAGTGCGTCTCCCCTGAGCTGGCTCTTACCATTGCCCTCAATCCTGGAGGGCGTCCCAAAGAGGTGAGTCCTTGAGTAGATGAGTCCGGGAGCCACAGCAGGGAGCAGAGTCCATGACGCATCTCCAGGAGCTTGAGAGTCAGCTGCTATTACCTCTGGGGTGATTTCTCCCTCCCTGATCCTCACCCAAGGTCTCCTCTCTTCAATAGCATTTGTACCCCCAACTTCTTGCTTTAACACTGAGACTAAACATCCCTTCTTGATCCCCCAAAAAGTTCTTGAGGAGGTGACAAGCATTGTGGAGGTGGCATATGGTGCTCCCAAGACTTACAGTCCAAAGTGGGTCAGGTAGACTGGCAAACATCTTTTTGAGCCTTTGAGAAAGAAGGCTCTTCTTAGGGCGTTTGATTTTGTGCCCAAATCATTCCATTGCTGAGAAACTTCAGTAGTCAGAGGCAGTGGGTCTTGAACTTCCACGGCAGAAGAGCTGCCAGGGAGTTTGTTAAAACCTCTCATTTCCAAATGCCTCTGCAGAGACTCCAGCATAGCAGATCTATTACAGGACCCAGGAATTTGCATTTTGAAATAGCCTGATGTAAGTGGACTCACTTAGAAGTCACGCCTAGGGCATTGTTCTGCAGGGGCAAGGCCCTTTTCTGTGACCCTGACCTGCAAACAGCCATTCCCTACTTAAGCACCACTAAGGATCTGTTGAGTTGGGAGTGGCTGGCATTGGGGCTCACCTGGGTGAGGGAGAGTCAGACAGGAGAGGGAATATGTGGGCAGCCAAACGTGCTGCCCTCATGCCCAGGATCACCTGAAGAGGAACCTCTCCTCAGAGCATCCTTCTCTTGCCCCCTCTGTTCTCCCGGCAGCCCCATTTGCATAGCTACAAGGAGGCCTTTGAGGAGATGGAGGGGACCTCCCCAAGCAGTCCGACACCCAGTGTGGGTAAGAGCACCTGCTAAGCCTATTTCCCCCATGTCCTCTTCAGCATTTCATCATTAGTCTGTGTGGGGTTGGGGGGGGGGGGGTCAGTGGAGGGGGAAGGGCTGGAACTGATCGCTTTCTACTCCATAGCTCACCCCAATCTCTACTCTATCGCTTTGTGTTCTTAACTGTCTACTCTCAATCTAAGGATAAGACCTGCTAGGACTTAGCATCCAGAATGTTTGGCCGCAGGTCCTGGCTCTATACTATGGACCTTTCTGTGTAGACTGACTCAGTTTTTCCCCATGTGGTACTAGTAAGAAATCCTCTCCCACCAGGACCACTGCAGCTTGTCCTCTCTCTTGTTTCTGATGCCCTGCCTGTCTGTATCCAGGTACCTTCATCTCAGGTACCCTGTGTCACTTGTACTCTCTCGTGCCATACATACATGCCATCCTTGACCTCCCAGAAGGGCATTTAGTTTGCATTGCCAGTGTATCCACTAGAGAGGTTGGTCTCTGAAGAACAGACAGAGAGGACTGCTAAATGTGCTAGCTTACAGTGTTTCTTTATGTAGGGGAAGTGCCTTGGGGGAGGTTGATGTAGGAGAAATGATAGGGTCATACCAGGTAGTGAGGGATACAAGGCCTACAGAAAGTAGAGACAGATGATGCTCTTAGGTAGTCAGTCTAGGCCTGGCCTGAGTGTCCAATAGTCCCCAAGAGAAGGAAGGCAGGCAGGAAGTGTTGACTGAGCCTGGCTGTGCATCCCCTGGGCTATGGCTGTCTTTCACAAGGACAGAATGTAGACTGCATGTATGGGCTGCTATCCTATGCATATATGAAGCTGAAGCTGGAACTGTAATAGTCGTGGGAGGCATGGCTCCTGAGGCCCAGTGGACACAGAGCGCGCGCGCATGTGCGCGCGCGCAGACACACACACACACACACACACACACACACACACACACACACACACACACACACGAGTTAAAATTCCCTATGTGTCAGGATGCTAGCTAAATCAGTTGTAACTTTTTACTAAATCTGAAAAATTGCCATTTCAATAGAGAAATCAGTATTTAAATATCACTATTTTATTGAGATGGTCTATAATATCAAAAATGTTATGAGATGACTTAGTGGGTAAGGGGCTTGCTATGCAATAATGAAAACTTGAGTTTTGACCCTTAGCCCCCCACACAAGAGAAGCCAGGAGCACCTGTAGTCTCAGCTCTGGGATGCCGAAACAAGCAGACCCCCCAGGTGCTGGCTGGTCAGTCTCGCTGAATCCACAGACCCAATCTCAAAATAAGATGGAAAGTGATAAAGGGAAACACTAGATCTCAGCCTCTGGCTTCCATGTTGTGCATGCTTCAGGCACATGCATACACATGAATATACTACGTATGTATACACAGAGAATTTATTTTCAAGGATACCAGTGACATTGTTAGTATTATTTTTATATAACTCTAATCTAAAATATTGAGTTAGCAATGACGACATTTTAAGAAATGAGCCAGTATGGTGGGACACACTGGTAATTTTATCACTCAGGAAGCTGAAGCAGGGGGATTGCAAGTTTGAGACCAAGAACCTGTCTCAAAAACAAAAAGCAAAAAAAACCCAAACAAACAAAAACCCCAAAAAAACCAAAAAACGAAAACAAAATACTAAACATACTCAACTGTTATAATTTTTATTATTTTTGCACATATTTTGATCTCCAGTGTGTATTTTGTATACCTAGCACAGTTCAGTTCAGATTAGCTAACCCCAAATGCTCAGGAGCCAGGTGACCCTAGAACAGTTGTGCAGACCTAGGGCACCCTGCTTAAGAGCTGGCTTGGGGCTTCTTGTGGCTAGATGCCACCTCTCTCCAGGTCTTGCCCTATATCTTTATAGCTCTTCCCACTCACCCCTGCATCCTACAGCCCAGAGGGCTGGATAACCCTTGCTGGGAATGGAAGCCTTGTTAATTGTACCAGAATTGTCTCCTGTGGCTAGTCATGGGTGCCCCGGGGACAGATATAAGTCAGAAGTTTCATAAATGCCTCAGGCTGGGGAGAGAGGTTGGAAGGCAGAGAAATGCAAGGAATGTTTCTCTCAGGAAGGAGAGGGCTGCTTGCTTGCCTTCAGAGTCACCCACATCCTGCGTCATTATAAGGGCCACATTGCTTGGATCTGAGAAGCCAAAGATAGGGGTGGAGAGGAGAAAACCAAGTAAAGCCTTCTACTATTTCTGATCCCCCCTTTCCTTTCTCCTTGATCCCCTGCCCCTCAGTTGCACCTGCTGGGCAGCAGATGTTAGCCAGGATGGGGACTTCTCCCACAAATCCTGCGCTCAGTAGCTCATTCTTTCATGCTGATGCCATTCAAACAGGCATTTGGGTGACAAACATTACTAAGTGACAGAGAAGTGCTTATGAGCAAACCATGGTGTTAGCAGTACAGCACAGAGAGATGGTGTGGAGGGAGCAAGGGAAGACCTTGGAAGTGTATGTTGTATGCATTTGTCCATTGGAGTGCCTAAGGATAGAGAAGAGGTGTGTAGAAGCAGGTCTCATCTGTACATGCGATGTCCCCTGTTTGGGCACATGTGAGTGCGTGTGCGCGTGTGCGTGCGTGTATGAGAGTGTGTGTGTGTGTGTGTGTGTGTGTGTGTGTGTGTACTCACCTGTACACACAGAGATAAGCTATGCCTGCTGCTCACACCGAAGGATGGTACTTTGTTGTTGCTGTTTGTTTCTTAAGATAACAGTCATAGAGCCATATTTGGGTCCTGGGCATATGCAGGCTACTTACTGCTCATCTGTTGAAAGCCTTGGATAGCAGGGCATGTCCTTAGAGGCTGTGTTTTCTCCTGGCTGTCAAGATTCCTGACATGAGCCCCAGGCCTTATTTCTTTACTTCTCAGAGATGTGCTAGGATACATGGCAGCTGTCACTGAACTAACTCGTGACTGGGCATGATACTAGCCCTGTTGCTTGGCTTGAAGTCCTTGGCTGATGGGAAAAAAGCTGGGCAGCCCTTTCTGACCTCGTGTGATATGTGACACTTGTAACCCAGATGGGCCACTCAGGAGGAGGCTCATTTCACCCAGGAAGCTGTGCTATTGACAGACGAATGCTGGATTCTCCTCCCAGAGTACCGAGCCTTGCTCTAACAAGGCCTCTCTTGCAATTTTGAATGGACCACATGGCCTAGGGCTGCTGAGTCTCAGGGTGTGAGGTCCCTGCCTGTGATGTTCAGTTCCACTTTTCAAGATGTGTCCTGTAGAGACTGTTGTTCGCTTGTCTTCCATTTGTGTGTGTGGTTTACACAGACTGTGTGTGTGTGTGTGTGTGTGTGTGTGTGTGTGTCTGTATAATGCTGGGTGAAAGTGGCAAGATACTAGTCTTGAGAGAGGCAAAGACAGCGGAAGAAGCCCACTGTGTTTAATAAATCTTCATGAGGTAAAGGGACTGTAACTGTAGAGAGGGGACAGAGAGGTCGCTCAGTGGTGGGGAAGAGTTAGAACAGGGTGTCACTTCTGGACTCTCTCCCTTTCAAGCTGAAATGTGGAGGCAGGGAGGTCAGGGAGGCAGTTCAGAAGGGGGAGAAGGGGGGCTGCAGGACTGATTCTTGGTCACCCAGACCTTACCAGTACATACCCTTACCATGATGTGACCTCACTTCCTGCATCTCCCCCACTTCTTTCCACACAGCGCGCTCTCCTCCAGGTTTGGCTAAGACACCCCTGTCTGCTTTGGGCCTGAAACCCCACAACCTAGCGGACATCTTGCTGCACCCCACAGGTGGTGAGTGGCTAGAAGGGAGGGAGGGAAATGGCCTGGGAGGCCAGGAGAACCTAGTAGCTTGGGCAGGTGTTCTCAGTAGATTCCTCACAGGGCAGAGGTTGGGGACCTTCCTGGGAATGAGGAGGCTGAGTGGTGCGGGAATGGGGGGGGGAGTGCGCTCTGCAGGCATTGGGGTGTTCTTCCTGCCTACTGCTATCTTCTGGGCCTTAGGGTTTTGAGACCTGCTTCCAGTTTTGTTGGAGTTGGTCAGCCCTGCTTGAAGCCTGACCCCCTGGCCCGTGTCCCAGCACTTGTGTGTGTGTGTGTGTGTGTGTGTGTGTGTGTGTACACATAGGTGTATGGAGAGACATGCCTGCTGTTTGGTGATAGCCTCTCACCCTTGCTATAGCCCAGTGGGTCCCATGCTGAGCACCCTCATGACATCAGAGGCTGAAGCATAGGCATTTTTTCTTGTTTGCCCACAAAACTTTGCCTGAGAAATGAGTTGCTCCCAGCACCCGTGCTGTCTGCCCTCTCCTCAACCCCAGCCATTTCACCGTCAGCCCCAGTTTCCTCTGCCTGTAAAGGTGTCTACTACCCCCAAGCGGAGTCTGTTCATCCCTATGTTCATATGTCCAGTGTCAGCAGCCTTTGGCCCTGAGAATAGGAGCTGGGCTCCAGGGACTCTGTGCTGCTCTCCCAGCCACCCCAAGATCACCTGTACTGGTTATGAGATGGATGACTTTGTTGGGAGGGGAAGGCTACTGTCTGCAGTGAATGGTTACCAGACCCATCCTCTATTTCCTGTTCATCCCCTAGTTTCTTTCTGTGGGAAGGGAGACAAGGGTCCTGGGACTTTTGATGGCAATTGGAGTCTGCTGAACTAGAGAGCAACTCTAGTTTTAAAGCTGAGCTGGAGCTCTTGGGGTCAACTTTTGCTTTTTTCTATAGTTGCCAGAAGACTGATCCAGCCAGGTAAGAGGGCAGTAATATGCATTTGTGAACAATGCAGGCACTGGCTTAGGCACAGCCTCCACATGCTCCACATGTGATCATGGGCAGACACTCCCAGCCATCACAGGAATGAAGGGCCAGAGGCCTTCTCTCTAGCCAGCATGCTATTACCTGATGCTTGATCCACATGAGGCCTGGCTGCAGGGCTGGGAGGGACCAAGCTCCCGAGCGAGGTAGATCTCAGCTTCCAGCCTCTCTTTCTTCGGCAAATTCTTTCTCTAAAAATAATCCTGATAACTTCTCTCTCTCTCTTTTTCTTGTCCTGGCTCTTCCTCTCATCTTTATCATCTGCCCTTCCTTCCTGCCTCTCCTCCTCCTGTCTTTCTTCTCTTCCCTCAGAGGAAGATGAGGGAGAGGAGGTGACCAAGCCTCCAGAAGGTAAGTGCACTTAGCTGTGTATGGCTCCCACTCTCTAGGTCTGTGGATGGCTTTTCACACGGAGTTTGACAAGGCTGGCTTGGGATAGATCTCTTTTCTCACCTGCTCTCAAGTGACTAGGCATACGGCCTTCCTGTCCCCACCCTCTGACAATGAGATGCCACTCTGGGCACTGCCTGAATGCTGCCTGGGAAATTTGTTGCCACTGGGCACCAGTTCAAGCACAGCTAGTATCCAGGCGCCAGCATGGTGCCACCTTGTTGACAAAATACCCCCTGTGCCACTTCCTCTCCAAGGGGCACATGTGCCACCTGGGTGGTGTGCAGTGCACACAGGGGGCCAGGAGGGATAGAGGGAGCAGGACCTCTTGCTTGGCCATTCAGGCATTTTAGCCTGTGCAAGTCCTTCTAGAGGTTATCCTGTGTACTGAAGGTGTGTCGCTGGTTTTCTCTTCCTGGGTATTGGTGGCATTTGCCTGGCAGCAGTGCCTTCAACAGAACCAGTGTCGGCTTGCTGTATGAACTGGCTACTTTTGTTATCTCCGTGACAGTGAGCTAGCAGGCAGCACTTGGAGCAACGGTTTATTTGGGTTCATGGCTGAGGAGAGATTTCAGTCTCTTATGACAGGAATGGAGTGATGGGTCAGCTTATTGACGGTAGTGAGTGTGTGATAAAGGCCGTTTACACCACTGAAGCCTAGGAAGTAGGGAAAGAAGCAGCAATCAGGGGTGAGCATTCCCTTCAAAGGCCGGCTTCTGAAATCTCCCCACCTCCTAATGGTTCCACAGCCTCCCACAGTGATGCCATCAGCTGGGGACCGAGTGTTCAAAACATGGGCCTGTGAGGGACTCTCAGGTTCAAGCCATAGTGAGATAGTATCCCTAGTTTAAAGTTACAGCTGTGTCTTATTTTCCTGTCGGCATAGTGGCAGAAAATATATCTTTCTGAAACTTGGGCACCTGTGGTTACTGCAGGCTGGTTAAGGGCTCACTCCCACAAAAACATGCCTCAGGACACCCATGTACAGTTCTGAGAAACAATTGCTTCCCCCCCAAAATAACTTTACTTATAAAAATTTATTTTGTGTGTGTGTGTGTGTGTTGGTGTGTGCTGCACACACACACATGGATACATGCATGCCATGATATATGTGTGGAGATCAGGGGAATCAGTTTTCTCTTTCTACCATGCCTGTGTGTGGGATTGAACCTGGGAACGCAGGTTGTCAGGCTTGGTGGCAAGCCCTTACACATAAACCTTCACTCACTGATCCATCTCTCTGGACCCCGAGAAATACTTTTAAGGAGTTCACAGTTGATCTCAGCTGTGGGGCCAGCCTTGCCCTGGTTTGAAGAAAGCCTGACATTGCTCCTTGACAAGAAGAGGGACTGTGATTGGGCAGAAGAAGGTTAGCTTAGGAGGGCAGACATTCAATAAAGACTCATAGTTGTCATGGAATAAGGGATGCTGGCCTGAGTGGCTCCGATGTGTCTCTGGGCATGTGTGTCCTCACCTCCACAGGAAACATTAGACAGGTGAGTACCAAGGCCCCTTCAGTCGTGCTGTGTTAGGCCTTAGGCCTTGGCTTGGTGCCGCCATTTCTACAGGGCAGTGGTTCTCAACCTTCGTAATGCTGTAGCCCTTCAATACAGGTTGATTCCCCCCCTCAACCAAAAATTTATTTTTGTTGCTATTTCATACATGTAATTTTGCTACTGTTATGAATTGTGATGGAAATATCTGATATGCAGGATATCTGGTATGTGACTCCCATGAAAGGGGTCATTTACTCCCCCCAAAGTGGTCACGACCCACAGGTTGAGAACCACTGTGCTATAGGAGCTTAGTTTGGTTTTCTTAGCTCGCTTTCCTCTGCACTGAATGCCTTGACTTTCGCCCCAGCATGGGTATGTTCCTACTGACATTTGTTCCAGGTGTGATGGTCGTGCCTTCCTGAAAAGCTTCACTGATTTCTCCATTTTTTAAAATTAATTATCTTAAGTTTTAGATTGATTTATTTTATATGTATGAATATTTTGCCACTGGGCATGCTCTTGTGTGCTTGGTGGCTGTGGAGGTCAGAGGAGGCTGTGGAATTCTCTGGAACCGGAGTTATAGATGGTTGTGAGCCACTGTGTGTGATGGGACTTGAACCCATGCCCTCTATAAGAGCAACACGTACTCTAAACTGCTGAGCCATCTCTCCAGCCCCCTTCAGTGGTGTCTAACCTGCCTGTGTAGAAGATACAGAGTGATACAGACCCAGCTGCAGATCTGGAAAACTGAGGTCAAGGCTACTTGCATGCAGGGGATGAGCTTTCTCTAGACAGCTTCCCACAGCCTCCGTGCCTGGCAGAGAGAGGCTTGGGTCCTGAGTGTGGGTGGCTGACTCAGTACAGGAGTGGGCTGTCACACTCCAGAGAGAAAGTCACTGCGTGGGCACACAGGCCTTCCTGGTAGTTCTGTTGTGCTTCTGGGTGACTATTCAGAAGAGTGAATATTGACAGAGCTGAAGTGAGGCCTCCTAAGTGTGCCTCACAAATGACTCTCAGCTTATGAGTTCCCTGCCACCAGCTGCCCTTGTATCAGAGCAGAGGAATTCTGAAGGGAAGGTTTCTTGAGATCCACCCAGCCACGCCTGTACTTTCAGGGATGTGGAACTAAGGTCTGGGTTATGGTGGGGGGGAGGGACCCACCCAAGATCACAGCCGAGAGGCAGCAGGGCCAGACTGTACGGTCAGGCTCCTGTTTCCTAGTCAAAGGGCCTTGTCTAAGTGCACCCGTTTCCAGGCTTGGTGGCTGGGGCTTCCAGCTTGGGGGTGGGTGATGAGGACATGGATTAAAGTCGAGCTACCAGTTCCACATTTCATAACTCAGGCGCCGCCTCCCGGGTCAGCCCAGGCCACATTCTTTGTTGACCCTTGGAAACTGTGCTTGGTGTCCCTGCTGATACTTTGATGGGAAATTCAGAAAAAGAGGCTTGTGAGGAAAAATGATCAGTGGCAGAATTCTTCATCTGGGGAAGGAAGAATTTGAGGGATGTTCGCTCTGCTCGAGCCACTGGGCTAAATATATTTGTCCATTCTTCTCTTCATTGAGGCACTGAGTCAATCACTGTTCTGTGTGCCTGCTAGGCAGCAGGCAGCAGGCCAGGCTCTGGGGAGATAAGCCATGTTTCTTAATCTCATGACTATTTTCATAAATGAATAAGAATTACGTACGGAACACTTTGAAAGGATGTAACACAGCTTTCTGAGACCTTAGACTAAAGAAGTAACAGATTGGGTGGACATGCATGTGGGATGACGTTAGCCTGGTGGGCTCAGATGTCATAACCTCTGTGTGTGTGTGTGTGTGTGTGTGTGTGTGTGTGTGTGTGTGTGTGTGTGTGTGTAAGAGCGTGTGTGCACTTGTGTAAGAACCTGAGGTTAACGTGGGATGTCTTCCTCTGTCACACCTCACTTTGTTTTCTGTGGCAAGGTCTCTTGCTGAACCTGAATCTCGTCATTTTGGCTAAGCTGGCTGGTCACTGAGCTCCAGGAATCCCATTTCCATCTCCCTTCTTTCCTGGTGCTGGGATTGCAGACACTTGCCACTGCTCCTAGCTTCTGTGTGGCTGATGGGGTTCAAACTCAGGTCTTCACCCTTGAGCAGCTTTTCACCCATGAAACCATCTCCTTAGTCCCCAGCTTGCTTGTTTCCCCCTAGAAACTTAAACAAACAAACAAAAAACAATCCCCCCCAAAAAAAAACCCCAAAACCAATAAAACTGGTGCCCAGAACCTGTGCATGGCGTTTGTGCATGTGTTCCGGAGTCAGGTTAAATAGGCCGTGTGGGTCAATGTCACATTATTTTTTACTCTTCATAACAGAGCCGAGAGGAAGGTAGAATAGACTCCATTTTATTAACAAGAGGGATTTGGTGGTTTGACAGGCCCATAGGGATCAGAGGCAGAGCTGAGAATCTGTATCATTTCGACATGTGTGGGGGGGCGCCCTTTCTGGTGGGTACACATAGTACTAGGGGCACCTGAACATCTGAACAGGCTTCTTTTCTGAGAGGGAAAGACAGCTCACCACGGTGGATCTAGGAAGGCTTTTGTGCTGGTTCTGTTTGTCCCCATGGTTCCACGAGCACAGATTCTGGGGACTCGGATGTCTCTGAGATTCTTGGTGATGCTATTTTGGAGGCATCAAAACAGGTGACCCGGTACAGAGTTGTCCAGCACCTACCATGCACCTGGCCACGTGTTAGGGACTGAGGTACCCAGGGAAGGCAGAATTCTTACCCTGAGGCAGAGGTGCTTGGGGCCTTAGAGGGGCCTACATGTGTCCCAATACTAATGCTAGCTCTAGACCTGGGGCTCATGGTGTCTCTTCACTTCCTTCTCTACCACCGTGTGTGTGTGTGTGTGTGTGTGTGTGTGTGTGTGTGTGTGTGTGTGTGTGTGTGTGCGCGCGCGCGCGCGCGTGCGTATGTATGTATGCGTGTATGTATGTATGTTTTGTGAGCTGGATTGAACCTAGGGCCTTGCACATGCTAGGCAAGTGTTATACCACAGAGGCCTTCTCCCCACCCCCATATGTCTTTATTTTATCCGGGTGGGCAGTACTGGCCTCTTTACTTCAGCCCAAGGTTTTTTGTTTTTTGTTTTCCCCAGTGAGTGAGTGATGAACTTGGGAATGTAGGTGCAGAGCAGATAGTGTCTGACTGAGGAGTAAGTCACCATTGTGTTCCATTGCTCCCGGCTGCCAGCAACCACTTGGAATGGGTTTGGGCTCTTGGAATGTTCTCCATGAAGTACTCTCCCTGGCTCCACTTGTCCTGCCCTCCCCTGCTTGTTGGCCTACGGGTCAGCTGCTCCCTAGGAGACTGGAAGAGGAGGAGTCCTGAACACCATCCCCCACCCCACCCCAGGCCAGGAATGTGCAAGGGTGGAGGGAGGTGGAGGTCAAAGACCGATGTGGAACCAACCAGAATTACCAAGAACTAAAAGGACAGGTCCCTTCTCACATGCCTTCATCCTAGGCAGGTGAGTGTTTTTATTCCACCTTGACAGGGAAATGGAGCCCAGTAGGCACTCAGCTGGGACAGTTACTACCTCAGTTGATTGAGTGTGACTCTTCCGACTGTGGGCTTTCTCTTAGCTTCCTGTTGGCAGAATATGGGCTTTTTCAAAAAGAGAATTTAGCATAGAGTGTGGTGCTTACCTAATGTGTGGGTTGAGGTCTTGGCAGAAGCTTATGATCATTCCAGAAGGTGATTGAAAAGTGCAGGTAAACAAGGGAGGGTACAGAGTCCTGTGAGCTCCCTAGCAGGGTGGGAGCTGTCCCTGCCCACCCAGAAGGAGCCAGTACAGCTGGGGATAAATAGAGGATGGGCTGCAACCTCATCTTCTCCTTCCCAGTCTCCCAGTCTCCCTCCCTTCCCTGCCAGTAAAGACCCAACCACTCCAGCCAAAGGCCAAAGCCATCTGGAGTTAGAGAGCAAGAGGCCTGGGGAGAAGCAGGTAAAAAATATAGCCACTGGGATGCAGATAAGGATGGAGTGGGAGAGGGTAGGAAAGAAGGTCAGTGTAGGTTTCAACCTGAGTTTCAAGGAGTAAAGACAGCAGAGTGCACGTATTGGGTCTGACTTCTTAGGCAAGGTGATGTCTGGATGGGGCTGAAGGGAGGGTCATGTGGCTCTGAATTTGTGGGTGAGACACACACAGAGGCCTCTGTGCCAGGTGCTGTGGCTGGTGCTGGGAGCCCTTGCCAGGCAGGTGATAGCTGTGGGTTACAGGGCTCTGAGAGAATGGCTGTGGAGCTGTAGTGAGCACCTGGAGTGCCTGGGAAATGTTCAGATGGACGGGGAGGGACAGGCCACTGGCTTCCCAAGTTTGAATGGTTTTTTGACCTGTGAGTAACAGCTGGCTGGAAGACTATCTGCCTGGGTACCTATGCCACCTCTGCCCCACACTGGCTGGGTACTAATGCTCTCCAAATCTTACAAACCTCACACAACTCTTGGCTGGTTTTGCCACTATGGGTGACCCTGTCTATCTGGCATTTCTCTGGCTCATGTGTCAGTGTCCCCATGAGACTATGAGTCCCCTTAGGCCAGCCAGAACTTATATTGTGAGGTTGGAGACATGGTGCTAGGCACAGCCATAGGCTGGCTTTGTGTCCTAAGCAAATTGTTCTCCTTCTCTGGGCTGGGGGGACAGGTTAGATCAGAGTCAGCACTCTGGCTACTGACAAAGTCACCTGCTACCTCATTTCCTAAAGAAAATTCTGTGGCAGACAACTGTGCCCGTTCATTTAGCTGTTATTCGAAGGGACTGTCATGCATGACGGCTGGCTTGAGTGATTGCGACAGAGACCATCTGACCTTCCCACCTAAGCTCTGTACAGAGAATCCGACCAGTTCTGCATCACAGGCCCTCACAGCATTTCCTCCTCCACAGTGCCAGGGCCTGGGGAGGCCAAAGTTCAAACCTTCTCTGTCAGGTTGGCCTTCCAAGCCTGTGAAGTGGGTGGTAGAGGCCTGAACTGCTCAAGGGAGGCTCTGCTGGCTCTCCCCTCAAGCTGACCTCCAGCTCAGCATGCCCAGGTGACTGCTCCTTCAGCACCAGGGCTTGGGTGTGGATGGAGGGAAGCCTCTTATGGGGTGTGGTCTCGACATCCCAGGTAACTCCCTTCTTCCCAAGCTAGGTTTTCCTGCAGTTGAGGGAGCAAGCTATTACTCTATTTGTCTCAACTTTCCTTCATCCACCTGTCCTGAGGAACCTGGGGAGGGGCTCTCCTACTTAGGTCACTGTAGTCCTGGCCCTCAAGGGCTGCAGGGCCTGGCTCTCCCAGGTTGGCAGTATTTCCCCAAGCTGGATTTGGTGAATTTTATGGTTGTGGCAGCTAGGCATTTGTGCTTAGATCTTGTCCCTCTGGGACAACAAAGATGGTGGCAGGATCCCGGGTGGTGGCAATGACATCCACCTCCTCCATACGATAATGTCCGTGGAGAAGCCCAGAACACTGATCCTCGTTCTAATTAGCATAGGGCTGATTTCAGGGCTAGCCTCTGAGCTCATGGGAGCCTGGGTCCAACATGCTTGGTCATTTTATTCTTCAGGCCTCAGTCTCATCATCTGTCAAATGGCCTTTCTGTTTCTAATGTTGCTCTGAACACTAGGTGGGGGATACTGTGTATGAAGCCCTTCTGTACAGGGCCTGGCACGTTGGTTGTATCATAGTGGGCACAGAATGTCTGGCTCCACCCAGGCACGGAGTTCTTCGAATCAGTCTTCCGAGGAATGTTGAGTGTGTTGTGCGGACATGGATGGGATGACTTGGCAGGAAGGGGCTGAATGAGCAAGCTGGGAACTATCCCGAGATACGGATGAAGGTGATGGCTTTAGGGCTCTTCTAGGAGCCTTCTATCTAGGGACCCTGATAGGGCTGGGCAGAAATAAGGCTGCAAAGGAGAGGCCAGCCTTGGGCAAGCATCTTAGGGGGAAGAGCTAGTGTCGCTTTGCAGAGGCAGAGCCTAGAGAAGCAGAGGCTTCTGAAAGCCAGTGCTCCTTAAAACTCGCCTCAGACTGGGGAGTAAGGGCAAGCAGAAGCCTCAGCAAAGCACCCCAATGTCCTGGGGAGGGTTTCCATGCTGTCCCTTTCCCAGGCTGGACTCTGGGGGTGCTGTATTGCCTGGTAGGGTGTGTGGACGCCTACCACACCTATGCTCATTCTTTGCCTCTTTCCGTCCAGAGCCCCGGAGCTATGTGGAGTCTGTGGCAAGGACAGCAGTGGCAGGGCCTCGAGCTCAGGACGTTGAGCCTAAGAGCTTCAGTGCACCAGCTGCCCATGCCTATGGACACGAGACACCCTTGAGGAACGGGACCCCGGGGGGCTCCTTTGTCTCCCCCAGCCCCCTTTCCACAAGCAGCCCCATCCTCAGTGCTGACAGGTAAGCCAGGAATGGGGAGCACAGGGTGAGAATCCGGGCCTGAAACCTCTGGGCTCTGCTGAGACTGAGGATGGGCAAAATCTCATTGGGGCTGCTACACTTTGAAGGCACTTCTGCGATGTTTAGGGGAGAGAGTATTTCTGTGCATCCAGCTTAAGGGTGATGAGCAGGGCTCCCAGGCTGTGCTTCCTTCCACCTGAGTGAAGGGATGAGCGAGGGAGCAGTCCTTCCTGTCACTAATCTCCCAGTGGTAACCTCTAATGTGCAGAAAGCTCCACCCCAGGCAACAGGCTGCCTTCCTCAAAGCTTTGGGCAGTCATTTTCTGCTGCAGACTTAAGAATTAAGATTTGCTGGTCCCATTTCTCAGAAGAGGCAACTGAGGCCCAAAGGGGCAGTAGCTGAGCAGTAGCAGAAACAGGCTTCAACCTACAGGTGTATGTGTCTGGAGATTCTCATTCTCCCTCTCCTCTCCCCTCCCCTCCCCTCTCCTCTCCTCTCCTCCCCTCTCCTCTCTCTCTCTCCATTCCTCATACCTGAGTGACGTACATAGACAGGAGCCACCTGTGTACAGCACGGACCAGAAACAGAGTACCTGGGGCACAAAGCAGGGGCAATTACTTCTAGCCAGAGGAAGGGGGGGTATTAAAGGATGGTGCTGTATAGCAGGAACCCAGCAGGATGCCTTGGGGTGAAGATGTAGGTCAGAGGGACAGAGGACTAGGGTGCATGATGTAGGCAGGAGAGCAGCTCAGAGTATGCAACCCACCAGGGAGGCGCGTCTTGATGGACAGATGCTACTGGTATACATCTGAGTGAGCCAGACAGGGAGAGACTGGGATCTCCATGCTGGGTAGGAGAGGCCAACCCTTCAGAAGAGTTCCTGCTTGGGGTACACTGGGAGCTTCAAGGATAAGTGGACCCTGGTTCTGAACCCTCCATCTATAGGCACACTCTCTATACACCCAGTCCACCTTCCTTCCTCCCCACAAGGTGGAGGCCACCTGTGCTAGGGCTGGGGTGGTGGTAGGGGTCCGGTTCTCTCATTCGCCTTGTCTTCTTCCTCATACTTTCTCTGCACCTAGCTGGCTCCTTCCAGGTTCCAACATGGTGCAGCCTGCTGCGGCTCCACTTCATCGCAATCTAGTTTATCCAGGGAGTTCTTCTTGGCCTTCTCCCTGTCCCTGCCTCTTGCTGGTCCTAGAACACAGCCTCTTCTACCTGGAGCCCTGAGCTCTGTTCTTTCCCTGGGGCTGTGAAACACCAGCTGCTTGCCACCTCCCTCTGGTGGCTGCTTCCCCTGGTCTCTGGGAAACCTTGGTTCTATTCCATCACATACATGAACCAAGTCCTGCGTCTACTAGTTTGTGCTGAAACAGGAGCCTCATGCTTGTGCCATTAGTGACCAGATTTGTGTGTGTGTGTGTGCGCGCGCGCGCGCGTGCACGCGCTAAAGATAAACTTCCCAATAGCCCAAAGTCTCCTAATTTGGGGTGCTACCCTATGTGATTTTTTCTTTGCTTTTTGGAGTCACCTAGGAATGAAAGGCCAATTTTAGCACTCTGAGGAAATGATAAACACCCAGAGAAACTGAGTCAAGTTGGCCCCTAATAGGAATAGAGCCAAGTGATTTGACCATCTCTCTAAGTTTCTGTGGTGCTAAGGGCTTACACTAGGACAGCTGCCTTTAGTTTCCCTAGTGATTGCTTTGCTATGATTGGTGGGTCAGTAAAGAAAGTGTGGGCTTTGGAGTCAGATGCAGCTGAGTTGAAAGCTTTAGACCCCTGTGGTGCTGAGCTTACTCCTTAAACTCTCTGACCCTTGGTTTCTTCTTTTGATGGTTCCATTATGTAACGTATAAAAGCTCCGACTTCCTCTTCACTGAGTGGGGCTCTTACTGTTCTTAGTGGTTGAAGGATGCTGGCCACTCAACTAAAGTCCACTCTTTATTAAATATCATACACTGACCTTTCTACCTGTCATCTCTCTCTAGCACTTCCGTGGGCAGTTTCCCATCAGCGGGAAGCAGTGACCAGGGTCCCCGGACACCCATCCATCCCATGCTGGACTCCAGCATCCGCTCAGGCAGCTTGGGGCAGCCGAGCCCTGCAGCACTGAGTTATCAGAGCTCCTCACCCATCCCTGTTGGTGGCAGCAACTACAGCCCTGACTACTCCCTTCAACCATTCAGTTCTTCTCCACAAAGCCAAAGCCAGCCACCGTTTAGTGTGGCCAACGTCCACATGGTGCCTGGGAGCCCTCAGGCACGGCACAGGACAGTGGGCACCAACACTCCACCTAGCCCCGGTTTTGGCCGGCGGGCCATCAACCCCGCTATGGCTGCCCCAGGTAGTCCCAGTTTGAGCCACCGGCAGGTGATGGGTCCATCTGGTCCAGGTTTCCATGGTAATGTGGTTTCTGGCCACCCAACCAGTGCAGCGGTCACTCCTGGAAGCCCCAGCTTGGGCCGGCACCCAGTGGGAAGCCATCAAGTTCCAGGCCTTCACAGCAGTGTGGTCACCACTCCAGGAAGCCCAAGCCTGGGCCGACACCCTGGGGCCCACCAAGGGAATCTGGCCTCCAGTCTCCACAGCAATGCAGTCATTAGCCCCGGGAGCCCCAACTTGGGCAGGCACCTAGGTGGGTCTGGATCTGTGGTTCCTGGAAGCCCCAGCTTGGACCGGCATGCAGCTTATGGTGGCTACTCTACCCCTGAGGACCGAAGACCAACACTGTCCCGGCAAAGCAGTGCCTCTGGCTACCAGGCTCCTTCCACACCATCATTCCCTGTTTCTCCTGCCTACTACCCTGGCCTGAGCAGCCCTGCCACCTCACCCTCACCAGACTCAGCAGCCTTCCGGCAAGGGAGCCCCACACCAGCCTTACCAGAGAAGCGGAGAATGTCAGTGGGAGACCGGGCAGGCAGCCTCCCCAACTATGCCACCATCAATGGGAAAGTGTCCTCCTCGCCTGTCGCCAATGGCATGGCCAGCCCCAGTGGGAGCAGCACCGTCTCTTTCTCTCACACGCTTCCAGACTTTTCCAAGTACTCGATGCCAGGTGTGTCTCTTCGCTTACATTTCTACTTGCCCAAAAGTTAGGACATCTGTCCCAGCCATCCCTCGGCAGGTGACGGGGGTAGGTCATCGACTCGTAGGCCTGAGTTCCTTGCCTGTAGTGGGGGCTGTATCTTTACAGCATGGCTAGCATAGGGTTGCTGTGGTGAAGGTGTGCAAGATGAGGAGGACCGAATAATAAGCGGAAGAGTTGTTTGGATAGCTGTCACTGTCATAGCCTCCTATTGAGCACATGCTGTGTGGCAGCCTGAGTTAAGGACTCATTTAATCTCCCAGCCCACTGTGGAAGCAGGAATTGTTATCCTTGCTTTATACAGGAACATTCTAAGGCTCACAGGAACTCTGTTGCTTGGCTGGCATTCCTTATACAGTTATCCGGTGGCAGAGCTGACTTCCAATCCAGGCCCATACTGTCCCCAGAGGAGTGTTCGTGGGGCAGAGGAGATGGCTCAGGGGATATAACACTCACTGCACAAACATGAGGGCCTGAATTTGGATCCTTAGAACCCATGTAAAAACTGAACATAGGAGTGTGTGTTTATAATCCAGTACTCCTGTGTTGGGAGAGGATGTGGAGACAGGAGATTTCCCAGAAGCTTACAGGCTAGCTAGCCTGGCATATGTAACAGTGAACAAGAGCCCCTGCCTCAAACAAGGTGGCAGGCAAGGAGTCACACCCAAGGTTGTCCTCTGACCTCCACATGCAGGGCGTGGCAAAAATGTGCGCACGCGCTTGTGTGCGTACACACACACACACACACACACACACACACACACACACACACACACACGTGCATGATAGGAATATCTTTGGTATATATTTATATTTTGAGAGATAGTATAACTTAACAGAACCATGAGACTGCACTGACCACTATGCCATTTGTCAGCCCCACACATCAGTGAACAGTGGGCCAGGTGGGCAGGTGGGACAGAGTAAAGGCGAGGGGTGAGATGTTTTTAGCAGAACCTGGTCTGAACAGACTTGCTTCCCACAGGGTAAGTTCTTCCCCCGAGGCTACTCTTGGTGTCTTTCCTTCCATGGAGACTGTTCATTCTCCAAACAAAAAGTTCAAGGTTCAGGTGGTCCACATTTCCTCAATCAGACCCTGTGTGCAGAGACCCCAGAGCTTCTTGTGTCCAGGGCAGATACAGAAAATCATAAACAGCGTGTGGTAAACCTAAGGCACCCAGGCTCTCTGTCCTGTGTCTTTCCCAGGTCCTTTTGAGCTAGGACACTTACTTAGAATGACCCTGCACTCCCCTGCGTCCTGCCGCCTACTAGGGACATCTGGTTCCCAGCTCCCATCCTTGAAGTCTCTAGGAGTTAGGACACTTCCTGTTTCCCACCATCTTGCCTACTTAAAAAAGCCTTTGGAGTCAACACAGGAAGACACACAGGATTGCAGTCGCCTCTGACAGCTCCCTAGATCAACCATCGCTGAGCTTCAGAGGAGGGTCAGGCGCCTGCCTGCAGCAGATGCATGTCTAGCCTCATAACCTGGGAAAGGAGCTCAGTCCCCTCAGGCCACTGGCGATGGAGCCCAGGTGCTCATGAGAACCTGGGTTCTTAGCTGCAGCTGCCGGCTCCTTCTCTCCTAACTGTAGCACCCTCACTGCGTCCCCTGCTTCAGTCTCTCGAAGAAAACTGTACAGCTGTGAAAGTGGATTTCCCCCTTTCCTTCTTCTTCCTGCCCTGGCCCCTTTGCCTTTTTTCTGCTTTGTGCCAAAGGGTGAAAGTGTTAGTGGAGAAGCAAGACTAAGTTCCAACAGTCCACCGGGTGGTTCAGTGGTTGCAATTCACAATGATCTGTTAGGTATTTGATAAAGAACCAAGGTTGAGCTTGGAGGCTCAGAGCACAAAGATAAGATAAGGAGCTAAGCACGGTGACACTCATCTGTAGTCCGAGCACTGCGGGGACGAGGAAGGAGCATGACACCTCCAGGGAAATGCCATAGCTGGACTCAATTTTGTCCAACCTCCCCCCTCCCCAAATGTGATATTCTGAGAAAGAGGCTATGGTCTACAAAGTACCTGGGTGCAGATATCCTCTGGCTGTGTGTGAAACCCTGTAGATGACCACTAGAGGACTGGCCATTCCCTGGTCTAGATGTTGGCGGATAGGAGGAACTTGTGACTCTCCTTATGTAGAATGCCACTTTCCATGTGGAGCCAAGAGGAGGTGGGCCACCGAGAGAGGCATGGGTCTTCTTGCCCTTGCTCATGGATGGTAGACTGAGGCTGGGAGACGGAGCACAAGGAGAAGGAACTAGAGAGGTGTCAACCTGTGAGAAGGAAGTTGGAAGATGTCCTCAGAATCTTCTAGGTGCAGGGAATGGGGTGGGGAAGGGGTTTTCACCAGCTCAATGGATGCTTCACCAGGTCTTTTAACCACGGAAGGGCCAGGCAACAATTGTGGCTGGCAGGAGGCCGACTGTGGGAGAGGGCTGCTGGGATACCTCCCATCCTGTTCTGTGATGTTTGAGGATCCAGTTTTCTGGTTTATTTTCTGGGGCTGACACATACTTGTTGGCTTAGAATAATAGAATAATAGAGGTAAATTCTGCCATAGCAAAGGCCAGAGATCAAAACCCAAACGTTGGCAGGGACTCTGGTTTCAGACCCTCTCCATACTTCTCCTGACGATGGTGGTCCTGTGACTCTTGACTTACAGCTGTTCCCGTTTTCACCTGGTAGTCTCCATGTGTCTGTCGTCTCTTTTCCACTTTGAAAGGAACTAGTCCTATTGGATGAGGGCTCATCCCAGTCTGGCATGCCTTTGTCTAAATTTGATTATATTAGCAAGGACTCTCTTTTTAATGAGACCACATTTGTAGGTCCTGGGTGTTGGGGTGTCAGTTTCTTTTGGGGAGCATGCAATTCAGCTGTAAACCCCCTTTGTTTCCTCCCTTAGACAACAGTCCGGAGACACGGGCTAGAGTGAAGTTTGTTCAGGACACCTCCAAGTACTGGTACAAGCCTGAGATCTCCAGAGAGCAGGGTGAGTCGGGGGACAGCATGGTTGGCTTAGGGCTCCATCGGAAGACATCACGGACTCCTGCTCGACATGTCTGCCTTGAGCAAGAACTCATTCCTCTGTGCAGTGGGTGGTGGTCCCAGAGAGGAGGCTGGGATCAAAGTCAGATAGGAAAAAAACCCACTTCCTGTGTGAAGGGGGTGTCGGGAGCAGAGCCTTGGAGGGGTCTAGCAAAGCCTCCGTTTTCCCAGGCAAAGTAAAAGGCCAGGAGCATCTGAAACTATGGTATGGTGATGATGGTGATGGTGATGATAATGATGATGATGATTCAAGAAACAAAACAAAACCAAGATTGGAATGTAGGCCTGAAGGTGAAGCTCACCCCAGGATGTCTGGTTAAGGAATAAGGACCAGCAAGGAGGGCCTACAGATTCACTCTCCTTTTTTTGTAAATGAAGTTATAGACCAGTCCCACTCACCATTCACATACGGTCTGCTTCCATTGTAAGGCTGTGCTGAGTAATGCTGCAGGTAGCATGGCCTCCAACATTGGGTGTCTCTGGTCATCATCAGAGACATGTGCTTTGCTTGGTACAGGAGGGCCCGCAGGAGTGCTTCCTTACATCGTGACATCAAAGAATGTCATCTCAAGAGAGAAGAGAGTCCTCCAGGTCCGTGGGACTCAAGCTAAGTCAGTGCTAATGGTTTCTTGACGGCTCTTCTTTTCTGTCTCCTCTCCTTTCAGCCATCGCACTCCTGAAGGATCAGGAGCCAGGGGCCTTCATCATCCGAGACAGCCACTCCTTCCGAGGGGCTTATGGGCTGGCCATGAAGGTGTCTTCACCCCCTCCAACCATCACTCAGCAGGGCAAGAAAGGTAGAGCCTTCTCCTTGCTAGGCTGGGGCTGGGGTTGGGGCTTCTTGCTTTCTTCAGACCCGTGGGCACTGAACAGGGTCCTAATTCACCAGGGCTGGTCCCTGAGAAGCTCCAGGAGACTGAGTGGTGGTTTTGGTAACAGCAGACATTTGGGAATTGGTGTGTGTGAGGTATTTCCTGGATGGACGGAAGGAAGGGGAGCCCACAGGACTCTAGCCACCTTGTTTCAGTATTTCTCTCTCCCCTCTCATTCTATTCACTGCAGAAGTCATGAGACAGTGTTAGGGGGTGGTGGGAGGGGCTGTAACAATGAGTGACCAGTTCTGTTTCTTCTTCAATCCAGGAGACATGACCCATGAGCTGGTGAGGCACTTTCTGATCGAGACAGGACCTAGAGGAGTCAAGCTCAAGGGCTGTCCCAATGAGCCAAACTTTGGTGAGCATCCTGGCTTGTCCTTATGGTTTCTATTCCAGTCCTCAGAGGTGGGGTGGGGTCTAACCTAAGTTCTTTCTATCTTGCTGCTGCCAGTCCCCTGGGCGTGGCCTTGGCAGAAGGAAGGAACAGCTGCTGTTTTTATAAATAATGTTTTATTGAAACCTGGCCACACTTTCTAGTTACATACTGTGTACTGTGGCTCCTCCTTTCTGCCAGTTCCCTTTCTGTATGTGTTCTGCTCAGTTGATGGACTGTCAGTACATTAAAATAACAGCAGCGAGAACAGCTGTCCTTCTTGGCCACCAATATGTGAAAGTCACTATCTAGATGTCATGTTGTTCTGGTGTCATAGCAATCCTGTCTGGTGACTGTCACTCCCCATTTTGTACATGAAGAATGTGTAAGTGCCACTTAAGTCCCCTAGATAAGCAACAGAGCTGGGATTTGATGTCATAGTTTCCCCACTGTTCTGATGGGGATTCTATAACTAGAAGGACTTAGGGGACATGGCTGTCAAGGAAAGTAGTTAGGTTCCCTTGTAGTCCCCAGTGTAAAGGGGGCAGGTGTTCAGTTCTCTTGCTGGGGTGGGCAGTGGGGTGGTGATAAAGAAGCCGGAGGCTGGGATGTGCCCTGTGGCTCAGGTCCCAGGTTTGAACTCCAGCACTGCCAGAAAGAAAACATTGGGCAGATACTGGGTGGTGTGGAGTTGGGTGAAGCAGGGTTCCTTTTCCATTTTCCAGTTTCTCTTAGTCACTCTGCCTGGTTGTCTCTCCCCACAGGTTCCCTTTCTGCCCTGGTCTATCAGCACTCCGTCATCCCACTGGCCCTGCCCTGTAAACTGGTCATTCCAAGCCGAGGTAGGAGATATTCCCTTATACTGCCTGCCCAGAATGGAGCCAGGGTGGAGGTGATACAGGGGACCCCCTCCCACATCTTCTATTTAAAAAGTGTGTGTGTGTGTGGGGGGGGAATGTTCATTAAAAAGCTTAACTCCACCCGTTAATTGATTTGCCAGATTGTTCTCGAAAATATTCTGGTGATTAAAAAAATGCACACTGAATTCTCAGAACAGGCCTCATCCCAGGGGAGATCTGAGAAGAGGGGAACAGGCACACAGGATTATATCCTAGTGCATAAGAGAGACTTCTAGTGTCAGTTGACCATGTCTATTCATCTAGCTTGACACATTGAATTATTAATAACCACTGACCAACATTATTAGCTTAAAAGTTCAAATGCAACTTCAATAACATTAGTAACTACATAATTGAGATTCAATTATACTTGTATGGAACTTACAAAATAAGTTGATATTTAAATCATGTAAACCGGCACCTCTCAGAACCCAGCACCTGAAGCTGCTGCTTTGGGGAACTTGCTACAAGGCAGCTATTTTCAAATCTCTCAGAAACTCTGGGTCAGAGCCAGGCCTGGGGCTGCAGACCTCTGGCCTGAGCAACTTAGGAGGTTGAGCTAGGTGGATCACAAGTTCAAGACCTGCTTTGGCTTGCAGGGTGAGTTTAGGTTTGATTGGGCAACACAGAGATCTCAGGATAAAAAGGCAAAAGAGAAGTGGAGATATAGCCACTCTCCTGCAGCAGAGCACTCGCCTGCCTGTGTGAGAGCCAAGGTCAAGCCCCAGTGATCAGAAAGCAATTCGATACAGCTGCAGACAAGGCCCAGCAATCTGCACACCTGTATAGCAAAGTGTAGAAACATCGACCAATTCTTCTTCCTCCTCCCTTTCTTCCTCCTTTCTTTTTAAAAGTGCCCCCACCCCCATGTTATATAGACCAGTCTGTCACAATACTCTCCCTCCCCAGTGTTTTGGGATTACAGGCACACGCCACATTCCGATTTCTGGCATCTTTAAAAGTTTCTTGTTAAAGTATCATTGAAGTAAAACATGAGTTCTGTGTGGCTTATACAGTGGCGTGTGTTGCTGTAGGTGCGTATTGTGTGCTGGTAAAATCGAGCTGCTCAATACATCCATCACTTGACTCTAACTCGTCTGGTGTGATAGTTTGTGCTGTGTTGGATCCAGTCACTCACTGGTTCATACAAAGGCAGACTGGTGTAAAATGAGATGCCTGCAGTCCCCATGGCTCCACCCTTGCTGTTTGTCACACGCGGGGTTTTTGGAGCCCCAGGGACGTGGGCACCACCACTGACAGCGTCATTTCATAGATGCTTAGCAGGTACTGCGGTGGAGATTTGAGCCCAGCTCTGCTGGACTCTAGAGTGTCCCAGCAGCGTGCTGGGGCCTTGGTATCATCTTATACACGCAGCACTGACTGCCAAGACCCACTGTGAAAGAGTATCTATTGCAAGAACTTGTGCAGTGCTTGCCTTAGGCCCAGACAGACTCGTTTAAATTACTGTAGGGTTTTAATTACTAATTGCATTTTTGTTTCAGACCCCACAGATGAATCAAAAGATAGCTCAGGCCCTGCCAACTCAACCACTGACCTGCTGAAGCAAGGAGCAGGTAAGTGTCACCTGAGATAGGACTGATGTCCAGATCTGTCTTTCCCACCCCCTGCCCTGTCCCCTCCTGCAGGTGCAAATTGGAATTCTCTGCCAGATTTCATTTCTGTCTGCACCTGCCTTTTCCCCGTGGAGCTGAGAGATTGTCTCCACCCACTCTAGCCCCCCTGTGACTCTCTGGCTCCATTTCTTCCAGCTTGCAATGTGCTCTTCGTCAATTCTGTGGATATGGAGTCACTCACTGGGCCACAGGCCATTTCCAAAGCCACATCTGAGACTTTGGCTGCTGACCCCACACCAGCTGCCACCATTGTTCACTTCAAGGTCTCTGCCCAAGGAATCACACTGACTGACAATCAAAGAAAGTAAGCCGTGTCTGCCTCCCCCATTTACGCATTTATCCATGTTCTTACTATCTCTGTACCCATTGCCTACCTGTGCACCTGTGTATCCATCCACTTACCCATCTATCTCCACCCACCCACTTGTCCACCCACCCACCAACCCACCTACTCAACCATCCATCTATCCACTCACCCACCCACTAACCCACCTACTCAACCATCCATCTATCCACCCACCCACCCACCCACCTACCCACCTACTCAACCATCCATCTATCCACCCACCCACCCACCCACCTACTCAACCATCCATCTATCCACCCACCCACCCACCCACCTACCCACCTACT
>CM052709.1:64769112-64792070 GCA_028551405.1 Uromys caudimaculatus | reverse complement strand
GGGGTGGAGGAAGGGAGGACAGGGAGAGTTTCGGAGGTGAGGACCTGCTTATCCTTTGTCTCTCCGACCACCTAGGAAGCAAGTCCTGTAGGAATCTTCAGGTTGGGGTAGGGCTGAGAAAGAACCCAAAGAAGCTCTTGGACTCTCCCTGCCTCCTGTCCAGTCTCCTTGCAGCCTTTAAGTCTTGTCACTCAAACCCGCCTTCCACCCCTGCTCCCCAGGGGAATGTCACCTGCCCTGAAACAAAGCAAGGCACTGTCCCCAGGACTTGGCTTTAAAGAGCTAGCCCCAGTTCTAGATGTTTGGAGAGGTCCGGGGCTGGAGAAGACAGGCTGGCCTGAGGTGTGCTCTCCTGCCGGGTTGCCCTCTAGAGCCTGGGTCCTCACACAGGCATCTTCTCCCGCCCCTGTAGGCTCTTTGGGTTCGTGGCACGGAAGCAGGGCAGCACCACAGACAATGCTTGCCACCTCTTCGCAGAGCTTGACCCCAACCAGCCTGCATCTGCCATTGTCAACTTCGTCTCCAAGGTCATGCTGAGTGCTGGCCAGAAGAGATGAATGAATCCTGGAGCCCTTGCCCAAGGCTAGGGCACTGGGGATTGGGTGTGTGCGGAGGGGCTCTGTGAATCCTGACCACCTTCGATCCAGAATGAGGACTTTGGGTCACCGTGGAGAAGGAGAGAAGAAAGTGCAATGCTGGGAGAGGGAAGTGAATTGTGGAGGGGGGAGGGGAGCGGGAGGAAGAGGAAAGAAGGAAGGAGAGAGGAACTCAGAATCCCCTGTATAGATGGAAGCCACACCCCCAAAGCCTCTCCAGCTAGCTGGGGCCCCGCCCCCTCTGAGAATTGAGCTCCCACAGGGAACACACAGGCCTCCTTGGGGGACCATATTTCATGGAACAATGAAAAAGCTCGTTCTCTCTAACCCTTCTGCTCTGAGAGAAGAAATCGAACTGAGGCTTCTCTGGAGGTAAGGTTGCCGGTGGCCAGCGTATGACATCAAGCAACGACACTTTTTCACATTTTGCCCACTCGAGGCACCTGTGGTCTGTGCTTGCTCTGACTCCTTGTTGCAGGATATAAATGTGCCCCACGCGCTGACTGATACCTGCCTGTGTCCACTCAACTCAGATTACAAACAGCTCTGCTTGTCTGTGTCCCCTCCAAAGAAGGCTAGGGAAATAGGGTGGCAGGGTCCCACGTCGGATGACAAGCTGTCTCCTGCAGGAGTGTAGCTTATGGGTACAGAGTTCTCCTTGCACCTGCCCTCTAGTGGCCCTGGGGGCCTCCAGCCTGTCCTCCATAGAGACTTCGGTACAGAGGGCATGGCTACCTGCAGAATTATAACTCTTCTGTCTCCTGGAGACTGAAGCTGGCTTGGAGGAGGAGGTGATGCCCACAGTCTTGGGAAAAATACCCACTAGGAAGGGTGGCATCTTTTTTGCTCTGTGGGGCTCACAGTGAGTTGGGCACGTGCACGGACAATGCCCAGGACTGCCTTACTCCCTCCCACAGCCCAATTCCTGGGCCAGCACTAGCCTTGCACTTGCTCATCTGCTTGAAGCCTACTGGGGGATGGGGGCCATGCCTTTCTGAGCTATCCTGGCCTACATGGTCCTCATATTGGCTTATCCTAGGAGCCTACTTCCCAAAGTCCTGCCTAAGGCACTGCCCCATTTTTCCTCTCTAAGTGTTTTGGAGTCTGACTGTTGCAGACACCTTCTGGCTGGGTTGCTCAGGGTGACATCAGAGCACCTCTGGGAGTGCTGCTGGAGAACCGCATGGTCCTCTCACAATACCAAAGCTTCCCTGCTTCCCCTTCTGCCTCAGTTTCCCCAGCAGAACCATGCTGCCTATGGGACAGAGGACAGAAGGTATGAATTTAGGCCAAAGGTCCTGTGGTCCATTTGCGGGGTTGGGAAGGCCCCTGCCATCGCTCAGGCCTCCATTTAAGCCCATAGGGGCCCTTAGGGTGGCATTGTACTGATATATAAATATATATAATATATACATGAGACATACTGATAGAATCTGTAAGCTAATAAAAAATATAAGAAAAAGGTTAAAAAAAGAATAGGTAAATTGACAATAAATATTTATTGTTTCCCCCCATTGCTTTCTTGTCCCTGGCCACACACTGTTCCCATCTCTTCTCTAACATGTAAGTAGAGCCTGAATTGCAGGGGTTCTTTATATTCCAAACAACCCAGGGCTAATCTTGGCCTTGACCCTGGCCTTGGCCTCTCTAGGCTACATCTGGGACTTGGGGGATGGCGTGCCCCAACTCTAGCTCCTTCTTCTCTGGCAAACCGTAGCATGGGCTGCCAACAGCCTGTATGCATGTACAGCTGCTTCCACCGCCACAGGCCTGAGCCGGGGTGTATTTGGGGATCTGGGTGTGTATGACCGCCAGTGTGGCAGCTCTTGGATTTTATTTTCTCCTCCAGGGAGCTTTGACTGTGTGGACATTGTTTGAGGAGCTAGAAAGCAGGTTGGGTGGGGGTCATGGGTCCCCACTTCCCAAAGAATAAATGGGCTTAGTGGTCAAGGTTCTTCAAAGTGTCTTTCCCTCTGAGATATTCAAGGCAAATGTCTGGATTTCCCATTTCCTCATCCCCCCCTAATGAATCCTACTTCTCCCCAAGATAGAAGGAGACATTTCTCATCCCGTGTTTTGTAAATGCCCTCACCCTACTGCATAGTCTGGGGAGTCTTCTCCTGGCTGGAATGTTGTTCACTTGAGCCTTTGAGGAGTGTCAGAGCCTCTGCATCCTGCCCTGGGCCAGGCCCGAGTCTAGGATCAGCCTTCATGTATGGTTTCACCTTCCCATGCTGCACTCAGACCCTGTGTGAGTCGTGTGAACGACCCAGGTGGACGCTAACAAGTGGGTGCCTCCTTCTCAGCATGCCTCTAGGAAGAATAGACACCAGAGTTTGGCTTTTCTGGAAGAATGGTGGGAAAGGGGCCTCAGTTCTTACAGTGGGGACCACACTGTTGTCTGCCCCCTTCCCAACTGTGATTCTCACAGACAGGCTTCTGCACACTCACATGCACACACACACACACACACACAGAGACCACATGAACACACAGCGCTCTGTATTCTTGCCAAAGATTTCCTTTAAACAAGAGCACTTTTACCCATTGCTCTGTTGTGAATGATCTGTTTTATTGTTTTATTGTTGAGTCTGTATATCAACAGGGAGAGTGTTATCTGCCCTTACACAGGAATGAAAGAGGGGGTTAGGGGAGACAGAACATGGCAGCCAGTGATGTCCTTAACAAGGCCCCTCAGCTACATCCCTGGTCAAAACTGCCTCCGGCCACTCAGAAGATCTGAGGTTGGCCTGGAGCTTCACCGTCCCTGATACTGGAGGTGGATGGCAGAGAGGGGCACTGATGGAGCCAGGATTGGGGCCTATGGAAGTCCCCAAAGGTTCTGGGGGTGGGACAAGTGTGAAGGGCTGGGCTAGGACAGGATGGACAGGAACGCTGGGAAAATAACAATCGGATACTGAAGTTGCTACTGTGGACCCCTGGCTCCCCTGCGCAGCCATGTTTTAGGAAAGAATTCACATCTTAGGTTTGAAAGGGAGCGTTTGAGTCTTCCTGACCTCTTCCTAGCAGCTTAGCCTCAGGCATGCTTGCCAGGATTCCTGATATGCCCTGGCTTTGGAGGTCACTAGGGATACCCACTCTGGGTTGTAGGGAGGTCACTGTGGCTATGTGTCCCTCTAGAAAGGGGCTTTCAGGGGAGAAAGAGAGAGAGAGAGAGAGAGAGAGAGAGAGAGAGAGAGAGAGAGAGAGAGAGACCTTGTGCTGTCTGGGAAGTACAGGAGAGACAAGTGAGTGAACTGTATCCATCTAGCTCTGGGTTTTCTTTATCCTACCTCCCGGGACTTCTGACCCCCTTTTCCCAGCTTCAGATCTTGAGGAGATCCATTCAAGGGAATCAGCTTTCTCCTGCCTCTGTGCCTTGGATCCCTGAAGAGCTTGGAACCCAAAGCTAGGGCCACCCCTGCACTTAGGCCTTGGCTGAAGATCTTGAGACTGGTGTTTCTGTGGTCATTGGTGACAGGATGTATGCGCGCGCGTGTGTGTAAGTGTGGGTGTGTGTGCATGGTCTGCTCATCTCTTTAGGGAACTTTGAGGTGAGAGGTGGCATATGGAGAGATGTCAGGTTCAATGTGACCCAGTAATGAGAAGAACTAGGAGGTGAGGCCTGATGGGCCCAGATGAGTCATGTTTTAGTGCTGACGAGGGAGGGGCCGGTCCCATGGGATGAGGCTCGGCAGGTCTCTTTCTTCTTGTCTCCTGTCTCCTCAAATGGCTGAAAACTTGGAGGGTCTCGGTTGTTTCCCATGCCTGGGCCCCTCACAGCAGCAAGGCCACTGTAATGCGACACACCCGGCGTGCGTCAGTGTTCACAGCCCAGCCTTCCCTGAGGATTTACATTTGGCTCATATACGTGTGAGCACGTTGGGGTGCACATGAGGTATCTCCCCCTTCTCTTTCCTTCTATCATCTGAATCAAATGTAAGAAGTTCCTCACATTCTGATTATCCCAACTCTGCCCCCCAGGCCCCTGCCCCAGCCCTTGGCTGTGTATTTATAGATGGAAATATACTTTATATTTTGTATCATTGTGCCTACAGCCTCTGCCACCTTGTATAAACCCTGGTGTATGCTAAGTGTTCTGGATATGAATGTATGTACACTGACGCTGCCCCCTCTGTACAGCCGCTTGGTCTCTCACGGTCTATTGTATGGCTTTATAAATGATAAAGTTAAACACGAACCCAGGTTGTGATCTAGCTTTGTTTGGGCTCTGCTGGGAGGGGTCTTCACTGGCAAGGGGTGTCTGTCCTGAACACCAGATATGAGGTTCTTCAGTGATACTTCTGGGAGCCCAAACAGTGGCCCCCACCTTCTGTTGATCTCGAGTGTTACTCATCTGGATGCCTAGCAGAAAAAGAAGTCCGAAGAGAAAACCAAGGAGTGGATTGGCCCAGGTGAGCAGAAAAATAGTCGCTTAACAGCGCTGGGAAATAGTTCTACTCTCACAGTCCCTGAAGGGGGCCTCAGGGACCCCAGGCCCCCAGACCACACTCTGATCCTCACTTACCTATAAGGGACACAGCCGGAGAGGCAGAGCCTGTCTGGTGGGGTCAGAGTGTGCCTGTATTCCTGCTGCCTGCCAGGTGTACCCTACATCCTGAGGAAACCAAGATGGAGAAGCTACCTCATCCTCTCAGAGTGAGAACAAATGCTCACTGAGCACACAAGCGGGTACAGGAGTGCATTTTGTCAAGCAGGTGTACCTGTCCTCATGCCCATTCCACAGATGAGAAGACTGAGACACTTGCCCAGAGTCATGACACTAGAGAAAGTGTCAGAGCCAAGCTATGACTCTGCCCTCTAGGCCCTGACTAGCTCAAGCCTCTTAGCACTTTCAGGGAGAGACTAGCTCTGGTGAGCAAGGTCGTATCTAGGGTCATACAGGTGTGATAGGTAATCAGACTGGCTTCCCAGGGAGGCACCTGGGCTCTTGGGCTTGAAATGGAGGAGGTCAAGAGGAGATCATACGATGTCACTCAGAAGCACAGGAATGTGGTGACCTTGAGTTCCTACAGTCTGAGACGGGCTTGGGGTACGGGAGCTCTGAGCTGGGGCAGGGGATGGTCAGAGGCCAGTTCTGGAAGCTGCAGCAAAGCTACCAAGGAGAGGACAGAGGGCAAGGGGGTGGGGTGTGGATCTGGGAGTAGGGGGAAAGCGTTTACTCCCCAACCCCACCCCATACCCAGTTCTCAGTTTACCTGAAAAGCCCTGATGCCTAGGCACCACCCTAGGGTTCTGTGTGGCTCATCTGGTGTCAAGTGGTCAGTGAACAACAGGTCCTATCTCTGGCTGGATTCTTCTCACCTTCTAAGAATGGAACAGGTAACAACAAGGGAAAGAGATGAGGATCTGTTTGTTGTGGGAGAATAACAGTTTAAATAGGAAACTGGAAACTGAGGCCCGAAGTGGCAGCAGGATGTGTCCCAGCTTTAAGTCCTCAGCAGGCTTTGGGGTGCCTAGCTGAGAGGTTGTGTGTGGTAACAGCCCTGTGCGCTCAGCAGACAGGCTTTGGGGTGTCCGCAGAGAGATTATCAGCTAACACTACTGGTTGAAAGTTCTCAGAGGGATTTGGGATGCCAGGCAGGAGCAGACCCATGCTTTCTACAGGTTTGTTCTGCATGGATCAGCCACCCAAGAAGCAGCAGGACTGGCAGATCTCGAGGCTGGAGGCATAGGTCTCTGGAGCAGGGGTTGGAGGCTGGAAGCAGCTGCAGGGATGAATGAATCCCTTTCTGTGGCTAAAGTGCAGAGTCTTGGGGACTAAGGCAGGGGCCTGCAGCCCCTGGTCAAGTCCATGAGGCTGCCTTGAAGGAGCCCCTCCTGAGGAAGGAGGGGGGAGAGCAGGATGAGAATCTGGTCAGAGACTGGAGAAGGTCTGCACCGACTGCTTTAGAGCCTTGTGAAGACCTCAGCTCTCCATGGCAGTGGGTTGTGTGTGTGTGTGTGTGTGTGTGTGTGTGTGTGTGTGTGTGTGGTGGTGGTGGTGGTGTTTGCAGCTGGCAGGGTCTTTCCTGCACTGCTGAGCCCTGCCAGCACATGCTCTGACCCCTCATCCCCTTCAGTAGGGATGCTAGGATTTTTGACACATTCCAGGCATGAGAGGGACCCTAATGCCTCTCCTGTATCCTTTGGACCAGGCTCCATGAGAACGGAGGAGCTGGTGCCAGCTCTTGGTACCCACTCTCTAGCCCTGAGGCTACTCATGCATACCCCTCCTGCAGGATCTATGGAACTGATCCTCATAGCCAGTGAAACCAAACTCTGCCTTCTTACTGCGTTTGTTATCTATTTATTTATGTAATTTATATATTATGAGTTAAAGTCTCATTGCAGTTAAGGCCAACCTTGAACTTGCTACGTAGCTAAGTCTGACCTTGAACTTGCAATTTTCTTGCCTGCACCTTCCAAGTGCTGAGATTACAGGTGGACTCATTTTCATCTTTTCTATTCTTCAAAAGAGTAATTTAGTAGTTCTCCATTTCTAACAGATCAGAACATGGCATGTCCCATTCATAACAACACGGATGAGGTAAGGAACCAAATGTGTAGTGTGTGACTGAGTGTACCTACCCCACAGATAATGCACACCCAGACAGAATAGCACACATGCATACATATGCAAATGTATACAAACAGACACTTGCATGCATAAAGATGCACACACATGACTACACAGGCACAAAACGTGCACAAAACAGATCCAGACACATAGACATGCATAGACACACAGCAAGCACAGAGATGCACTCATCAGAGGCACATGGGGGTGATGCAGCCCCCCATGAGTGCTGTCTCCACATGGGCATATACTTTCCTGTCCTTTTCCATTAAGTGTCCTACGGTCCAGCCATCTAGGACTCTGAGATGGCTCAGAGTCTCTCCTACTGAGAGATGCTGGGATGCACTGGTTAGCAGGGTGGTACTGTGAAGAAGAGATTGGAGGTCAGGGCATGGTGCTGGTTAGCTCTGTGTTGACTTGACAACATTAGAGTCGTCTATGGAGAGGGAACATCAGTTGAAGAACTTTCTCCATCAAATTGGCCTGTAGGCAAGTCTCAGGGGGCATTTTCTTGATTAATAATTGATGTGAGAGAGAGCGCCCAGACCACTGTGGGTGGTGCCATCCCTGAGTGTGTGTCCTGGCTTGCATAAGGAACAGTCCAGTGAGCGGCCCTCCCCCACGGCCTCTGCTTCAGTTCCTGCCTCTAGGTTCTTTAAGTTTCTGCCCTGACTTTTCTCCATGATAGACTATAAACTAAGCTGAAATAAACCCCTTCCTCCCCAAGTTGCTATTGGTTCTGGTGTTTTATCATAGCAGTAGAAACCAAACCAAGACAGCCGAGGTTCTGTGGAAGAGGGCTGAGCTGGGAGCTGGGGATCGGAAGGAGGGTTGTGAAACAGCCTTTGGTATCAGGAGATCAGCCCGCTCTGAACTCCACACGTGCTCTATGGCAGCGGTTTTCAACCTCAGGAGACATGTTTCTCATCGTCTTAGGAAACTCCCAACCATAAATTTATTTTCATTGCTACTTTGTAACTGTAACTTTGCTACTGAGCCTGTTCTCAGTTCCTAAGACCATTGGAGATACCTGTTTTCCAAAGGTCATGACCCACAGGTTGAGAACTGCTGCTCTCTGGGAACCTCAAGCAGCTGTGGGGACCTGCTTGGAAAGAAAAGGGGTCCTGGGGGTGGGAAGCTCTAACAATCTGGCCCTGGGCCAGGGACTGAAGGAGGCCCTTTTGGAAGTGCTGTGTCTGTGTGGCTTCAGGCATGGCTGTGTGAGTTGTTATATCTAGTATATGCAGAGTGACTGTTGCCAGAGTCAGGGTCAAAGCCTGGATCCTGCCAGCCCTAACAAGGTTGGTTCTGCCACCTGTCCTCAGTAGGCTAAAGAAAAAAAGACACATTAAGAGTAAAAGCAGGGATCTCAAGTCTAACTTCAGAGTCGTAACCCAAGGTTTAGGTTGAAACAGGTATACATAACTAAGCAGTGTGGACAAGGTGCCCCACCCACATCCCACCCCTCACTGTTGCCTCTGCTCCAGTCTTCAGGCAGTCTGACAGGTTGTCAGAACCCTGTGAAAGTGAAATCTCTTTGTAGAAGACAAGCTCCGCCTCTGGCTGCCTCCAGACTCCAGCCCAGTCTGAGACTCTTGGAGAAATTCCAATATCTTGGGGGCTCATTGTCTCAATAGCTTGGTAGCTGAAGGGAGGGACACCCCTGTCTTCACTCAGGATATCTTCATTCCTGCCTGGATAGCTGCAGTTGGAAGCACCTAAGACCTCCTCTTCCCCCATGCAGTGTGACCTTTCTTGAAGGGCACTGGCCTAAGACCAGATATACTAGATTTGGTTCTAGCTTTGCTGGGCTCTCAAGAGCGTGTGTACCTTTCCTGACCCTCAGTGTCATCATCTGTAGGATGGATATGCTTTGCCACTAAGGGTCAGCCTGTGGGCTAAGACCACACACCTAAGAGTGACCTGCCACTTACTATGACCCTGTAGACCCCAAGAAATACATGCTACTGAGTCTTGCTGGGCCTCTGCTTCCTCCAGCTCCTTCTGCCGACCTTTGTAGCCTTCAGGCAGTGAAGAGGCTACTCAGAGAGCTTACCGATGAATGATATTGATCTGAGTGGTTCTCGGACTCCAGACCACAGGTTAGGGGGTGGGGTGAAGCCGCCTCTGTGGCTCCAGCGTCTGTGGGGTCTGGAAGATTATCTCTTGGTCATCAGGACAGGATGTCTGGGCTCTGGGTCCTCCCTCAGCCTCTACCTCCTCCCTCCCTCCTAGCTTCCCAGTCCTGCCCTCCCTGCATCTTGCACTTACAGTAATGAACAGGGCAGCAACATCCTTCCTGCTTAGCTGACCTGGCTAGTTTGGGTCATATGGAGCAGCATCTGTGTGGAGTCCTTAAGCAGGGCAAGGGTGGGGTATGGATCCTTGAGGGGGGCGAGAAACTTCCATGGGGGGGGGATACAGGAAGCCTGGGACTGTGGAGATTCAAGGAAGACTTCAGAGCCATTTTGGGGTAAGTCAACGTACTCTCCCAATTCAATAGGTGTTTAGTGAGTAGGTACTATGTGTGGGCACTGAGTTTGTCATCAAGCAGCATTAGTGGCTTGTTCCTACTGTGCTACATTGGGTCTGTCAGCAAGGTACATTTTGGATACAGTACAGCGTGGTCATCTACAAAGTTCATACTTGAGACCTGTGCGATCAAATACAACAAAAACCAAGATGGCAGAAACCTGACTGTGTCAGATTGGGCACACCTGGATGACCACACAGTTAGACACGGCAATGACATAGGTACCGTGGAGTTTGCAAGTGGGTCAGGCAGGTCTGGGGAGAGCAGAGGTGGCCCCAAAGACATAGCCTGTCCCACAGTGGGCTTCCAGCGTCTGGGTGAGGAGTGGGGCGGGCTGTTCTAGGTGGAGGGAGCTGTGAGTGCCAGGCGCAGGAAGGACTGGAAGCAGCTGGCCCAATGTACCTCCCCTAGGGAGCAACCTTTATACTCGAACTTGACATTCATTTGAAGGCAAGACAGGACAGTGGTTAAGGGCACAGGTTGTGCTGCTTCCAGTGTGGTCTCCCTTCCTCCTAGCTGCCAGGCCTTCCTGTGTGCTTCTGTTTTCATATTTAAAGGTATGATATAATACTTGTAAAGGGTGGCTGTTGCAATTTTGAGTATTTTTACTTGTAAAACCATAACTGGGGCCTAGGGAGATGGCTCAGTGGGCAAGAGCACTTGTTGAGCAAGCTTGAGGACCTGAGTTCAAATCCCCAGGCCCCACATAAAAAGCTGGGCAAGGCTGTGTGTGCATGTGAGCCCAGCATTGAGAGAATCCTGGGAGCTTGCTAATCAGCCAGCCTAGCTAAAATAGTGGGTTTTTTTCAGTGAGATACTGTGTATTAAAGGAGTAAGAGGAGAGCCACAGAGGGAGAAATCTGACACACTTCTCTGGCTTCCCCATGTGCTCAAGGGGGAAACACACTGGGGCACACATGCCCATGCATCATACGCACCTACCTTACACATAAAAATAGTAATTTAAAAATGTAAAAACTGTAACTCTTATCTATGAGGGGTATTTCTTTATTTGACCTTCTTTTCTCTTTCCTCATTAGACTCTTAAGTCCCTGAGGGCACAGAGTGGTGAACCTTAAGCCTTAGAGCAGTACCTGGCAGATGGGATGTCCTCTCTTGCTATACAGGGAATGGATGTCTGCCACGATCTGCATGGCATAAGTCTGGAAACCTAACAGAGGCAGTGAGGGAATGAGGAGGAGACAGACACACAGACATGTGTACAGAAAAGCTGGGGACAGATGGGCTGCACGGGCTATGAGGGACTACTTACCATAGCAACTACAGTAATAATCAGAAACGTCAGCTCGTTTATTATGTAGAACAGGGGGACACGTTAGCGTCTCAGACTGTAAAGGTTAAGGAGGACGAAGCTGCACTTGCTGGTTTTTTTTTGCGCACGCGCACACACACACACACACATACACACACACACACACACACACACACACACGTATATTGTTTGTAAACACTTCTACTGAGACCAGAGGAAAGCTTTGTTATTCTGACTCTGACCAGAGGAAGGCTTCACCAATTTCCCATGGGTTTGAGGCACTGATCCTTGACACGACCATGCCCATGTCAAAAAGTCAGGTTCATTCGGGACTTTATCTGCTCTTTACAAGTTCCCTTAGGGCTTCTTTGGCTCCCCACAATGCCTTCACGGTTAGTGTCAGCAGGGGAGTTGCATGCATGGCGGAGCAGGAGGTTTAGTCCCCGGAGGTTTAGTCCCCGTGTGAAGAGTGAGCATTTACAGTAAGTAGCGAATGTGTTTGAAGGTCCTGAGTCAAGGTGACAGAATCATCTTGCTATTGGCTGGGCTGTCTACTCTAGCCTCTGGTGAACCCCAAGGCTACATTAGACGTTTGTAGTAGGTGTTTTATTAAATGTTACCATGTTCATTACACAAAGGGAACATCAGGGAGCTGGATATGGCTAAGGAGAGGGAAGTAAGCATTGGCCTAAGAGCCCAGTGCTGGAACATGCTAAGAAACAGGGCATGGTATCTGCACGTCAGGAGAGTAAGGCTAAAGAACCAAAAGTTCCAGGCCAGCCTGGGCTACAGAAAGCTAATAACCACTCTGAGTGCAAAGCTAATAACCACATTGATCTCTTGGTTATAGGAGGTGAACCAATAATCTACTGATACAGGGCTAATAGGACACTAAAGTGATATTTTAATGGTTTTGGATTTGCATGCATGTGTGTATGTATGTATGTGTGTGTGTGCATGTGTGTGTATGTATGTGCGTATATGTGTGTGTGTATGTGTGTTACTAATAGAGGGTCTTGAGCCTGATAAGCAAGCCCTCTACTACTGATTATATCTCCTTTTAAAACTTTTTTAAAAGACAGGATGTGAGGAGAACCCAGGAATATGGATGCATGCATATCCATCACCCTGTAGGGGGCAGCAACAGCGCTGAGGTTACAGGTGGAGAGAGAGACTTTGGGGCATGGGGCACTGCAATTAGGAATGAGGGTCCAGGCTGGAGGGGAAACTGAGGCATTACCAGACACTATTTGGAGGGTGGCCTCCTTTCACAATGGTTGCCTCGTTTGTGGAAGAACCCAACTTGGAGGCTCCAGAGGCCATGTCCATGCCCGGGCTCAGGGACACCCTCCGGCTGAAGCACCGACTAGTTCAAGGACAAACATGAGACTCTAGTTGGATCCATAGGAGAAAAACCCTGGGTGGGTAGCAGGGCCAAGCCACCATGCTGCAAATGCCATCAAACCCCAGGAGCAGGAGGCAGTTACCGTGGACACCAGATACAGGAGTGCCAGGGATGCGCTGGTGCTCACGGGTGGTTCAAAAGCTTCAGAGTGGCCTAATCCACAGGTCCACCCTGAACAGAGAGGTGACAGACATCTCAGGGGTGACTTCTGGGGACTACAAACAGGAAGGCCAGGTGTGCCTGTTCCAAAGCTGGGGCTCTGTTTTTGCCCCGGGATGTTCAGGTTCTTGCTGGGTTATTTTTTGTGGAAAAGAAACTGAGAGACAAAAAGACATGGGGCAAGCCATTAATGGTGGTTCATGCCTACTACTAACACACAGGAGGCTGAGGCAGGAGGATTGCTGTGAGTTAGAGGCCAGCCTAGGGGGCATAATGAGATCTTGTCCCAAAACACAGAGAGAGAGAGAGAGAGAGAGAGAGAGAGAGAGAGAGAGAGAGAGAGAGAGAGAGAGAGAGAGAGGGAGGAGGGAAGAAGGGAGGGAGGGAGGGAAGGCGGGGTTGTGCATTTGTGGACTGTGATGTGCTCTCATATCCAGGCATTGTAGAGGGGTGGGTAAAAGCCGGAAACGGGAACATAGTGTGTAAGAAGAAGGCACAGAGGATCCTGTGAAGGAGACAGAGGCCTCGGGGAGGAGGAGGGCAACCCAGAGTATCTTAGACAGAAGAGTGGGGTTAGGGGTAGAGTGAGAGTGGGTGGGTGGGGGAAGCTGAGGAGTTCCTCTTTAGAAGACAGTGTCCAGCCCTACCTTGGATGGACTTGAATGCTCTCTGGGGAAAAGGTCTTTGCAGTTGACCTCACATCTTTGTCCTTCCTTGAAGATCAAGTGACAGTGGAGTGGAGAAGTGGTGGGTGAGGAGGCCATGTGCGTGTCTCAGAGAAGCCTTGTATGCTCACAGAATCTGGGAACCAACTGAGGCAGGGTAGGGGCAGAGTCCAGGAGCCCAGCAGGTTCTCCAGGCTGCAGCCTAGCTGTTTATCAAAGTGTTTCTGAACAGCGTGTCCCTTTGCTTCCAGTTGACCACCTGGTCACAGGTTTTGCTGAGCATCCGTGGGAAGGAGGGCGGGGGTGGGGAGGCCTTTGAAATATACCCTGGGTGGCTGAAGGAGCCGCTGTCCCTAGAATAAATTTTTTTTTTATTGTGGTGGCATCAGCAGGTGCCAGGAAGGACAGGCTGTGTTTCTCTGTGCCAGTTCCAAGGCTGGGAACATCAGAGTTCTATTGCCACAGAGATAAGGGAAGTGAAGAGCAGGTACAGCCTTGTAACTGTGAGCGGTAGTGAGGGTGGTGTAATTCCAGGTGGCCTCGGGCTCTGTGTGTGCTTGGTGGTGATACTGCCACCTGATCGCTCTGCCTCTTCTCCAGTTCCTCCTCGCCTCTCCTAACCCAGAATCCTAGACTGGATCGGGTGGTGGCTGAGCCAGGCAAAGGGAGCCAACTAAGACGATGCCAGATATGGGGTGCTGGGTTTTATCGCCATGGAGGCTTGGAACCTGTAGGAATGGCTGGCAAACTCCCACTTCCGTCGGCGCCCTCCCCTCCGGTCTCTTCATGCCAGCGCCTCCATCTTTCATTTCCTGTCTGCTTCACCCACCCTAGTCTCTGGGTCTGGATCCATGTTTCTCATCCATGAGGCTCCTGGGTCTCCCAGGCAACCTTCCTTAGTACGCACTGGAAGAGCCTCCAGTAGACCTGTTCCTGGCTACAGCTGCTGAGAGGGGAGAGGGGAGACCGAAGGGCCGTCCCTTTCCAGGGATCCTCAGGAATGAGGAGGGATGGCTTTCAGAGTGCGGAGAACATCTGGAATGTTCAGACAGGGCTCAGAGTCTGAAGTCCTTTTCTCTTCTAGGCCCTCAAGTTCCCAGCTGTTAACATTTTACAGCGTTTTCATGATCCTAAGGCGCCCTCCAGTGACCAGCTAGGAAGTTGCGGTTCTTCTAAGAGGAAGTAATAGTGGGCATTTGCTGAGCCAGTTTCACACCCCTGCCCTCAACACACACACACACACACACACACACACACACACACACACACACACACACACACACACACACACACACACACACCATTAAATAACGGGCTGGAAGCTGAGAATAATCGGGTACATAGATGTAGAGTGTTCATCAAAAGCTCCAGAGAACCGGGGCAAGGACAGGGACACAGTGGCCCCACTTCTATGCCCAGTCCCAGCTCCAGCCCTCCCAGCCTCCATGGTCAACCGGAGTGAGCCTGGGCTGGAGCCCACGTAGGTGGTCAGTGGTGGCAGAGCCAGTGAGGAGCCCTGAATATAGCTCAGTAGGAGGGGCCCTAGATGGGCAGTCAGTGACTGGGGCCACATATGTCTTCTTTACTGTGAATCTCTGGGTTGGCATCTCTGGTACTTCCTCCTAGCCCAGTATTGCCTGTACTGTGAGCTCACTTCCTGGATGGTCTGTCTGTCCATTCTCCTGAAGCCAGCCTATTGTTGGCCCTCTATGTCAAACTGGCAAGGCAGACTGTGACTCTCCAATGGCAAACTGTAGTGTTGGGTTTCACTAGAGCCTCCATGTGATTGGCCACCTACTCTTCCCTCCCCAGCTCCTCATGTGAGCATCCTTCTGGAGATCTGGGAGTGGAGGAGTCTCTGTGCCTGCTTTCCTCTTGCATTTCCAAGTCACTGACACCCAAGGAAAAGAGTGGGTCTAATCCTCCACTGTCCCTGCCCCTCCCCCCCCCCCACCTCCAAGCCCCTGCTGTGGCCAAGCTGTCCAAGTCTCTAGGAAGGTGAAGCAGAATCTGATAGAAACATAGAAAAAGAAAAGCAAACATGTCTGTTTCTCCCTCAAGAGGCACAGCTGTGTTCTACCTCACAGGCAGTGCTTGTAAACAGAAGCAGGGGGCTAAGCAGCTAGCTCTCTGCATCACCCTGTAGTGATGCCTTCCCATGTGTCTGCTCTGTTCCCAGGCTCAGCTCTGTCTTTATGTCCTCACTCTGGTCTTCCCAGGTATCTGACCTCTCTGTGGCTCAGTGCTCTTGTCTGTAAAATGGACTAGTCATAATGAGTGGACCAAGCTCCTAGATGTGATGTAAACATTTTACCTGGGTTTGTATGTGGCGTGCTGGGAAGTGGGGGACGTTTACTGATCTCCCTGCCACTTATATAGGATTTCACAAAAATACACATACTTGTATATGACGACACCGAAGTGGTCATTTTACCCCCAGTTCACAGAGAAGAAGGCCTAGATAGGTAAGTGATGATTCTGTTAAAGGGCTGACCAAAGGATTTGAATTCAGAATCTGAGTTCCAAAAGCTTTGGGTATATCTAGAAAGTCATAGATGGGATGGAGGCAGAACATACTGAAGGCCGGAATGGAGAAGGGATAGATCCGATGGGCTCAGGAGAGTGAGGAGCCAGGAAGCAAGGACAGCTCAGAGGACACCTGGACTTGTGAGGTCTTGGTAACTTTGTTTCCTTGCAAAGCCGAGCTTCTGACTGAAGCTTTTCTGGTCCACAGATCAGGGCAAGGAATCCTAGAATGGCCATCAGGAGATTGGCAGGGCTGGTCACCATCTCCAGGGTGCACTTGGGAAGAATCCAGGTCCGGGATCGAGCTGTACAAGAAAACAGGACCTTGGTAAACGCAGCTGGAAGAACCCCCAAGATGGTACTGAGAAGCCAGCATCCAGCATCACTAGGCTCTGGAGGGTCTGGCGATGCTCTGGGTTCAGCAGGTGGACAAGTCAACAGAATGCTCAGGGAAAGAGAAACTAGGAAGGCAGCTTGTGTAAGTCCAAGCCTAGATCCTAAGGTCCACCATCCACCCAGTGGTGGCTTGCTATCCGGTCACAGCAGGTTACCCTCCTTTAGAAAAGCAGAGAGATTCTTGTGCCTCCTCTCTTTCACTAGAGTAAGACTAAACAGATTCAGTTTTCAGAGCTGTAGAGGTGTGGGAAAGGGGACAGTGTGCCCCCTTGTGTCAATAGCTTGGTACTGCAACTCAGAAGCCAGAAGATCAAAGAAGCTTCTGTGGTGGGTCAGTCTCCCTTTTGTGCGCAGCATCTAGGAGCAGAGGGTAGGGCTTGCAGAGACACTGCCTTTATGACTCACTACAATAAGTGTGATTTTCTATGGAGAGTCTCAGAGTCACAGGCAACCAATGAGGGCAGCAAAGGGCACATACTGGCTTCTGGCATGAGCCAATCCTGTACCAGCATCCCAGGATGTGAGATGAACAGAGCACGGCCCATGCCCTCTACCATCAGCAGGAGTCAGCCAAGAACAACAGTGCCCCTGTCACAATGGACACACAATGTTCTGACCGTTGTCATTTCTCCCTAAGTGTGGTTTCTGAACATTCCTGGGTTCGATCCTTACCTCTATTAGGTCTTTTCTTTCAACTTATTGGTGCCACAATTGCACTCAGGGTTATCATGCTATAGAGGCTGAGGTGGTTAGGTGTCACATTCTGGGTAGGATTTATTCTTTCTATAGCCCTGTCTGTCCTGGAACTCACTCTGTAGACCAGGCTGGCCTCGAACTCAGAGATCCATCTTCTTCTGCCTCCTGAATGCATGCTCCACCACCACCCGGCTCTGGGTAGGGTTTTTGTTTCCTTCCTTTCCTTGGAAGTTTGCACAGTGCCTTCTGGTACCATGAAAGCTAGTTCTCAAGGAGGCGGCTTGCAGATCAGATCCAGCAAGGGTCTGTCGGTCCTACGTTCAAAAAGCAAGGTGTCTTCAGCGATAGGGACTCACCTTCCACTTCTGAGGGGCAACCAAGGACGACAGCTCATGTCTGGTGTTTCGGTTTTTTGTTAGATAGTCTGTGGCCTTTGTGGGAGCGCTGTCATTTCAGATGGGGATATGCCATTAAACTATACAGGCTTAGATGCATTATTGGTATTTTTAGGCAGATAGTTAATAGTTTGACTCCTTGTCGCTGGTTCTTACATACTTATTGTTATTTGGCTTTGCTTCCTCTTCCTTCTGTATTTCTACCTGTTTGTCTCCGCTATTCCCCTCTCTGTCGAAACCCCCCTCAGATCACTGCTATCCCCCCTCTGTCCCCGCCCTCCCCTCCTGCCATGGTCCCCCTTTACTTTTATAATTTCTGAAGTTACTGAGGAAAAATGAAAGCACCTGCCAGGTGTGCTGGCTCACACCTTTAATTCCAGCACTCGGGAGGCAGAGGCAGGGGGGTTTCAGAGTTCGAGGCCAGCCAGGAACTACACAGAGAAGCCCTGTCTTTTAGACAAGAACAAACCTGAATAGAATGGCTAAGGAACATCTGTCAATACGGTCATCATCCTGGTAGTTAGGGAAATGTGAATCAAAACAACTTTGAGATTTTACTCCAGTCAGAAAAGCAAAGATTAGTAAAACATCGGGCAATCACTGGTGGTGGGGATGTGGGGAAAAGGGAACCCTCGTTCACCATTGGTCAGGTTGCAAACTGGTCCAGGCACTCTGGAAATCAGTGTGGAGAATGCTTAAAAAGGAAAAAGTAATAATTCTACCCCACGACCTAGCTATTCCACTCCTTAGCATATGCACAGAAGAATCAGTATTCTACTTCACAGATACATGCTCAGCCATGTTGATCGCTCCTCTATTCACAATAGTTTAGGAAACAACCTAAATGTCCCTCAAACGACAGATGGATAATGAAAGTTCACATATACACCATGAAATACTGTTTAGCGGCAAAGAAAAATAAAATTGTGAAATTTGCGGGTAAATAGATGGAATTAGAAAAGATCACATTGAGGGAGGTGAGTCAGATCCAGAAAGACAAATATCACACGTTCTTTCTAACCTGAGGGTCCTAGCGCCAAACGTTCAGCAGTGAGCACATAACCTGGAGTAACTTCAGAGACCAAGAGAGTAACAAAATTTAAAATAATTTATTTATATTTCATGTATTTGAATGTTTTGCCTGCATACCTATATGTGCACCATGTGTGTGCCTAGTGCCCACAGAAGTTTCAAGAGGGCTTCAGAACGCTCAGATCTGGAGTTATAGGTGACTGTGAAGTACCATGTGGGTGCTGAGAATCAAACCTAGGTCCTCTGTAAGAGCGCTGAGCCATCTCTCCGGTCCCATGGGTACCTTTCTTCAGGGTTCCCTGCAGGAAATCTGATCCTGCTACACATCATCTGGTCTCATGGACTTTTCTCAAACAATCTCTGTGGAAGCCTCCATGACTCAATAACCCTTGCATCCTGCATGTGTGTAAAATGTAGATGATGTCAGGTTCTGTCACCAGCTCACACAGTAGTTGGGCCTCCTTGGACCATGGCTCCAGTGACTCAGAGTGCCTGGAAAACTGAACCTGGGAATCACAATCCTGGGGCGACCCTGTGTGAGCAGAAGACCATGTGGGTACTCATTTTTGTTTTTAAAGAAAGTTATCTTCAGAATTGGTCAATTAATTATTTTTCTTAAGATTTCTGGAGGGAGTGCAGAGATGATTCAGAGGTTATAACCAATGGTCATTCTTTCAAAGGAGCAGGGTTCAAACTCCACTGCCCACCTGCAACCCATAACTGTCTCTTCTAACTCCTGTTCCAGGAGACTAGGCGCCCTCTTCTGGTGAGTAGATGGAATTAGAAAAGATCATAAATTAGGTAACCAGACCCAGAAGGACAAATACCACATGGTGCACACATACGCTGTCAGAACAGCCATATACACAAAATAAAAGTAATAAAGATCTTGAATATTTTATTTTTGAAATTAAAATATAATTGAATCCTTTCCCCTTTCTCTTTTCTTCCGACAACCCTCTCATGTGCTCTCTCTCTCTCTCTCTTCTCTCTCTCTCTTTCTCTCTCAGTCAATTACTGGAACATGCATAATTCTAAATCTATAAAGTATTAAACAACCTGCTCAGTCTGTACAATGTTACTTCTATGTATATGATTTCAGGGCTGACCTTTGGTATTAGACAGCCAATTGGCATGTTCTTTCCCCAGGAGGGCTATTTCTTCCTCTCTCTCTCTCTCTCTCTCTCTCTCTCTCTCTCTCTCTCTCTCTCAGCATTTCTTGGTTGCCTGTGGTTCTTTGCTTAGGGTTGGAGCCCCATGAGACTTCCTCTGCCATGTTGTTGTCCTTGCTCAGATCTCATTGCATAGCTTTAAAAAAAGTGAATTTTATCCTTTGTAGGTCTCTTTATTTTCTTCCATTTGGAATATGATTGTTTAAAAATTGATGTAGGTACACAATTTATAAAACTACATCTCGGGTCTCCATTTCGTAAGTCGAGGATGGTCAGGCCCATTCGTTTTTCTTGCTTTTCCCCTTTCACACATCCAATTTAAAGCATGCTTTTGCTTGACATATTCGTTTGAGTGAAACAGAAGCTTGAAGGAATACATTACAAACAACACACAGCTATTGATTGCTCACAAAACAGCCCTAGGGATGATAGCTCATCGGGTCATCCATTGATTTTACCCAATGGAAGCTTTCTAAATTCCACCACAATCAATGTGGTCTCCATGATGCTTATAGTGGTTTGAATATGCTTGGCCCACAAGGAGTGGCACTGTTAGGAGGTGTGGCCTTGTTAGAAGACTTGTGTCACTGTGGAGGTGGGCTTTGAGGTCTCCTAGTGCTCAAGCTCTGCTCAGAGTGGAATCAGAGCCTTCTCCTGGCTGCTTGCAGAAGATAGTGTCCTCCTGACTGCCTTTGCATCAAGATGTAGAACTCTTGTCTCCTCCAGGACCACGTCTGCCTGCACAGTGCCATGCTTCCCACCATGATAATAATGGACTGAGCTGTAAGCCTGCCCCAATTAAATGTTTGCCTTATAAGAGTTGCCTTGGTCATGGTGTCTCTTCACTGCAACAAAACCTTCTAAGACAATGCTCATCAGCCTCTTCTAGAGAAAAAGGCAGAACAGGGACAAGTGTCCAGAGGAGAGGACTGTGGGCTGGTCTTGTTACCTCATTCACCTTTGGTTAGAATTCAGTGACATGGCTACACTACTAGAAGGGAGTATGGGATATGTAGTCTATTTAATGCTCAAGAAGAAGAGAAAAACAGCTTTGGTTAGGGATGATCAGTTTCTGTCATAATTATACTCTCAAATTTGATGTCGTTATGTTCCCTTTAATAGATTATTAACAGATTGATTCTAAAAGCTAGAAATCAGTATCCAGGGTTGTATTAACATGATTGTATGGCCAGGATTCTGGTGTAGAATAAAACTCACTGTAGCTACTTCAAGAAGATCTATGCTTCAAATGTTATATTATTCCCAAAGTCATATTTTGATGTCTAAAGACCACTGGAATGGTTTAAGAGGTGAGACTTGAGGAGTGTTGGGAGATGGTTTGTATGCTGTGGATCCAGATGCTGATTTCTGTGCCCAGAGATCTGGTTGCAGTCTGGATGTTGGCACTGTCATCATCTTTGATTGGTTAATAAAGAGTTGATTAGCCAATAACTGGGCAGAGGAGTGAGAAGGCAGGACTTCCAATCCTGGTCAGGGGGTCCCAGAGAGAGGGAGGGAGGGAGGGAGGAAGAGAGAGAGAGAGAGAGAGAGAGAGAGAGAGAGAGAGAGAGAGAGAGAAGAAGAAGAAGAAGAAGAAGAAGAAGAAGAAGAAGAAGAAGAAGAAGAAGAAGAAGAAGAAGAAGAAACAACAGCAGGAGGAAGAGGAGGAGGATGAGGATTCGTCATGAGGTTGAGGTGAGAGAGCAGCCATGAAGACACACATGGACCAGAGCGAGCCAGGGCAAGACTCAGATGGTAAGTAATTGGGTGCATGACTGGGTAGGAGGTGGCCTAATTGGGTTAGATTAGGGTTAGAATAGCTCAGAACCTGTCCAACTTAGTGTTTGCAGCTTCTTAATAAATATAAGGTCTCTGTGTCATTTATTTGGGAACAAGGGAGCATAGAAAAGTCCCCAAAATTATGTTTACAGAGGAGACAGTTAGGTCAGACCTCATCAGTGGGATTAGTATCCTTATAAAAGGGGCTCCAAAGAACTGCCTTGGCCTCTTACCATCTTGTGAGAGCACGAAGACAGAGAGGTGTTTTCTGTAAACCAAGAAGAGGGATTTCACCAGGCGCTGAGTCTGCTTTCATCTTGATCCTGGATTCTACAGCCTCCAGAACCACAGGAAGCAAGATTGTCTTTTACAGCTTACTAGGTATGTTACAGTATTTTGTTATACAGTATTAGTTATGGTAGCCTAAATAGACTACAACAAAAGGAGTCTAAGTGTTGCAAGGAAGGCAGAAAAGCACACGTAGGTTAAGATTTCTGGAATGCTAGGTTGGAGATTTAGCTCAGTGGTAGAGCACTTGCCTAGCAAGCACAAGGTCCTGGATTCGGTCCTCAGCTCTGGAAAAAAAAAAGGAACAACTTCAGAAGTTGTCCCCAAGAGATTTGTGGCCCCCACAGTTAGAAAGCTGCATGTCCAGACCACACTAGTCAGTTTTGCAAACAGGAAACTCCTAATGATGTCACAACTAGAACCTTGTAGAGCTTCTCTGTGGTGGCATTGAGAATGGATGGTGTAAGCTCTGCATTGTCCCTGTGGAAGCTACAGACACACAGGCCCCTGTTAAAGATGCCACAGAGGACCCAGCACCTCCACCACTGTGCCAGTCAGAAGGAAATGGCACAAGCAGCTGAAAGTCACCTCTTGGGGCTGAGAGTCAGCTCAGCAGCTAAGAACATTTTCTTCTCTTTCAGAGGACTGGAATTTGGCTTCCAGCACCCATGTCAGGCAGCTCACAACTACCTGAAACTCCAGCTTCAGGGGATCCAGCGCTATCTTTTGGCCTCCAGGGAGACACACACACACACACACACACACACACACACACACACACACACACACACACACACACACTAACAAAAAAGTAAAAACCCACTACTGGCCTTGTCTCACTTCAGTTTTGAAAACTTCTAGTGATTCATAGAATGTAAGTCACATTTAAAACAATAGGGCAAAATGGCAAACAACAGATTGGGAAAAGATCTTTACCAATCCTAAGTCCGATAGAGGGCTAATATGCAACATATAGAAAGAACTCAAGAAGTTAGATTCCAGAAAACCAAATAACCCCATCAAAAAGTGGGGAACAGAGCTAAACAGAGAATTCTCAACTGAGGAAATTCTCAGGGCTGAGAAGCACCTAAAGAAATGCTCAACATCCTTAGTTATCAGGGAAATGCAAATCAAAACAAGTCTGAGATTCCACCTCACACCAGTCAGAATGGCTAAGATCAAAAATTCAGGTGACAGCAGATTCTGGCGAGGATGTGGAGAAAGAGGAACACTCCTCCTTTGTTGGTGGGATTGCAAGCTGGTACAACCAGTCCGGAAATCAGTTTGATGGATCTTCAGAAAAATGGACATAATACTACCTGAGAACCCAGCTATACCACTCCTGGGCATATACCCAGAAGATGCTCCAACATGTAATAAAGACACATGCTCCACTATGTTCACAGCAGCCATATTTATAATAGCCAGAAGCTGGAAACAACCCAGATGTCCCTCATCAGAGG
>CM052709.1:64732740-64769012 GCA_028551405.1 Uromys caudimaculatus | reverse complement strand
GAGAGGTGGAATTCCCTCATAGAGGTGGGGGAGGGGGAGGGGATAGGTGACTTCTAAAGAGGAGACCTAGAAAGGGGGAAACATTGGAAATGTAAATAAAGTATCAAAAAAAAAATAGTCAAGTTCATATAAGTCAAAGAAAGACTGAAATTGTTACAGACTGAACCGAGATACAAGAGACACGATACCCAAGCCCAAGGTGAATTTCTGGACTATTACATTTTATAATAAAAGACTTTGTCAAAGGAAACAGAACTGTATCCGCAGGAAAATGGCAGCAACACAGAAGCACTGACTGCTTGACATTTAATGGTTGCACTTGGCTAAGTAGGAGGATATGTCTGTTACAGACAGTATACACTATTCCACACAGATTTGACATGTGGGCAAAAGGGCCTCTTGTAAGAAATTTACTCTGGAATAATTTAGAGAGCCAGATGTGATGTCATATACCTGTAACCCCAATCCTCTGGTAGGAGGATCACAAATTTAAGGCTAACTGGACTATGTAGGGGTTCCAGGTCAGCCCAGGCTACATATTAAGACTGACTAATAATAGTAGTAATAATAATGATGATGATAACATCAACAATAACTATTATTATTATTTTAAAAAAGGATTTACTTCACTTGTAACTTGCCTGAAACTTTGAGGTTGTTTCCAAAAGTAGAAATATGCTATACAAATGGAAATATGAGAAAATATAAGGTATAGTTAGGAGAAACAAATCAATATAAGGATTTAAAAATAAATAATAATACCTTTCTCTACTGATTTTCTAAAATCAATTATAAATAGTAACTTAAAGTTACAGAAAGCATAGTGAGTCCCAATCAGAAAAAAATCACACTCAGGTTTTGAAAGAAAACTTCTAAAAATCCAAATTAGAAAATACATTGTTTTAAAAAGTTAAATGCACCTATACATTGTAAACAAAAGAAAAACATAAAATTTAGGTAACCTCTCATTATAATATTTTAGGAGCAATTGTTCTGTATAGTACCAGCCACAGGTAGTCATAGATTATAAGGGTGGAATAAGGGATAAGCTTTTACCTTTATCAATAGGTTCTGAAATGATTGTATTGGCATCTTGTAAATTGAGAAGCTATTGATACAAAAATCTGTTTGGTTAATTATAAGCTTTAAGAGTTTTGATTCTACTGGGTAAATGGGTGTTGTGATGTCTGCCTGTGGGGTAGGTGGTCATTGTGTGGGCCTGGCAGCAGAGATCTGCCAAGGGACTTGGGACAAGGGAAAAAGGACTTGGGAGCTGGAGCCATGTGGTCTTCTGATTGCCAGTGGTAGCATGGGAAGCCTGCTGGTCATTTTAAATATGTCCCGCAACAGGACTCCTCTTAGATATCCTGTTGTTGCCTTGTGTCCTGTAGCTTTGACTTTGCAGGATTGGCTCCTTCACAGGCTCCAGAAATTCACAGATGGGGTAGATGTTGGGGTGGGACAACTCAGCCCTGGATCTGGGCGTGGGTGGGAGCTGCATTGGTTTGCTGCCAGCTGCACCCTGTGGGCAGGACCAGCTCTCCTGCACTGCCCTGACTAGTTCACCTAATGCCAAAGCCTGCAAGAGGCGGAGCTAGCTCTCTTGCTCTCTTGCTGTCATGACCCCATGGTCTGCTCTCCCTGGACCACACTCTTGGGGCTAGTTCACTTATGCCCTCACTACCAAGACTAGCTCTTCTGTGCTGTGGGTCAAGGCTCAGGGCACACTCTCTGGAGTGTGCCCAGTCAGTGAGGGGCAGGGCCTACTCTGCATAGCCCTTGGATATCAATAGGGTTGTAGGCAACAGCCCAGATCAGGGATGTCCACATTGCCTTTGGTGGTAATATCACCATGGACATTGACACAGATCCCTGTTGCTGCATGACCATGGACCAAGACATGGTCCCCAGGGGCAGCATAGACTGGGATGTCATCATGGCCTCAGGTGTCATTACATGGTAGTCACATCAGGCTGTTCCTCTCTACCTGAGTCTCCAGATCTGCCTCTCTTCACAGTGCCCAAACCATTCGCTACTCTTTCTTTCCCATTTCTCCACCCCATACTTACACATTCAAGTGGCTCAAACTCTGGTCAGAGTCTCTTGGTGTCTTCTTGCCCTCACCTTATGGCATGGCAGCAGGTGGGACTCTAGGTATATTAAAGTTTTTGTCCAACCCACAGATTCCACAGGAAGCAATTCCCTGGACAAAGCTAAGCACAGCACAGGAAAACTGTAATTCAACATAGAGTCATCCAGTCTCATGGTTGAACCTCCCCCATAGCCAACTAGAGAGATCAGCAGATAGGCCACTGATGAGAAGTCAGCACAGCAGGACATGTCAGTCAGTTGTGGATCTCCACCCTGTTCTTCTTCCCAGGCTGGGATGCAGATCTGGGGGTCACAGCAACTCACACAGTGGCCGGTTTTCTCAAAGGAAGAAGGCACAGGCCCACGAGCACTTGCGATCATTATTGGCTCTATTGATGGACAATGTAATTCACCATTTCCCAAGGTGCAAGAACAACAGCCAACTTTGCATTTCTGGCTCCTCCTCACGCCACAGTGCACCCACTGCTTGGCTTCGCTGCCATTTCTCCACCACCTTTTGCTCCCTTGTTTCTCTCCCATCCCATCACCTACATCACCTGATGTGGGCCATGGGGTTGTCTTGGTGCTTTCTAGTGTACCTTGAAAGTTCTCTTCTTGGTTGTCCATTGGTCATCTTCTGTCATCATGTTGTCAAACTTGGGGGGGTCACAGTCTGTGGCCCAAGTCAGGGGCACCTGTCATCAATAAGGCAATTAAAAGAGCTTACTTAAAAGCAAAGCAGAAAAAGGAAGTTATTCAATGTGGCCACACTGGGAAGAGATCCAAGCAAGTCCTTCTGGTCCTGAAGTGAGACCAAATAGACGGACAAAGATGTGTACATCTAAGCAATCTGGTGAAGGCATGGTCCTGCCCACCACTGACACATCATTGTCTGGGCTTCGGTCTCATTCTCTAAGGTGGTCTCACAAGTCCTTAGAACTGTGTGAAGTCTATTTCCAGAGATGAGTTCCCCCTTTGGGCTGGTGCCCTTTCTTTCTCCCAGAATAAAATTCCTGGGAAAATTCTCATTTCTTTGGGGTTCATTGCTTCAATAGTCTGATAGATTGAGAGACACCATTGTCACTTTAGAATATCTTCATTTCTGTGGGGCCAGTTACACTAACATGATGGAGACAGTAAGCTCCAATCTACTTCTTATAAAGACACGAATGCCATAAAGACAAGAATGCCATCATGGGGTTCCTCCCCCACCATCTCATTAAGCCTAATTGCCTTTCAAAGTCCTACCACCTAATACTATCCTATCAGAGTTCAGAGTTAGAGTTTCAATGTATGATCTTTGGATGGACAGAAGCATACAGACCATAATATTCTCTCTCTCTCTCTCTCTCTCTCTCTCTCTCTCTCTCTCTCTCTCTCTCTCTCCCTCTCTCTTGTCCCACACACAAACATATAGATACACACATGTCTATATAATGCTTATATCTCTGTATATTGACAAGTGAGTCCACACCAGTATCCCCCATTATAAGACGTTGTTGCTGTTGTTTTATTTTCCATATGTCCCACTTCTATCTCCTTGGGAGACATTGGGGTCCCCATTCCTAGTATATTGCTTATTTGCTGTGTGAGATTCATTGGAGAAAAAGCAATCCCACCATTTTGGGCCAAACTTAAAAGCAAGCTTTATTAAACATTAAATACTGACCAAGATAAGGACTTTGGTCAGGACCATTCCCTGGAATTGCTCAGCAGAGAATGGCCTTGAGCCATGTGTTATGTTGAAGGGGTTTATAAAGACAAACCTATAGGTCATGGTATTTTCCCATGAGGCTTTGTTATTTTCCAAGAACTACAGTTCCCAGGATTCTAGGAAGTTACCTGGTTCTGGGCAAGTGGGGCTTACAGGTTAATTTTGGGCATTGCATCCCCCCTGGTGTTGCATCTCAAGTCAAGCCTTTGATCCTATGATGGGTACTTGTTTTATTTTGGGTGTACTAACCATTAGAGTTACTATCTAGAAGGAGCCTGGAAATGGATGAGGAACAAATCATTTATTTTCTCTCAGGTCCCTTTTTGTAATGTTTCTTGAGTATAGCCAGAATATAGTCCCGAATGGTTTGTATAGAAATAATATTTTTAAAGCCATATAATACCTTTTTGTTCTGCATAAAGTGAGCCAAGTATCCTATCATATTGTTGAATTATTTTAGTTAATAAATCTACCAGTTGACAAATCTGGGCCTATTTTTCTGATATGTCAATCGGTTTATAGGTAGCCATTTTGTCCTCTATGCTACAGAGTTTCCTTTTGACTTAGTGTTTTCAGCCTGTTAGGGTAATAGACAACATATTCTCTTCTGTAACTACTTCCAGTTGACATTAAGGTGTTGTTATCAGGGCCCAGGAAGACTGAGAGGCTAGTAAAAGGCTGGACAATGGGGCATTTATCGGAAGCATCTGATTAGCTGATCCAGCTGTAGAGACAAGGAGCAATCATATCAGCTTTCAGCAAGTCCAGAGCTCAGCGGTTTGCATCCCTGGATGGAGTCTGTCAGCCAAGTGAAAATCTGTTGAGACAAATATAGACTCGGGACAGAAGTTAAATTTTTGTGTTACTGAGGAAGGGAAGGAATCCCAAGACCAGGGGAAACTCCATTCTCAGAAACAGAAGGGCACAGAAACTCAGGCTTTACTTATCTGGAGTCCATTTGACTCTGGCAGGTGGATTCAAGTCTTATGAATTCTTTGATTCCCTGAAGCTTATATGAATTTTAAGTTCATAAAAGGAGATATATTAGCATTACTATTTTATTGAAATTCACATTGTAGGAAAAGCAGTTGATAGGAGTCTGTAAGAAGCAGACTTATGCCTTTGAGTCTTAGTAAGAACTGTAGCATTTTTTTCTGAACATGAACTTTTTTTTTTCTGTTCAAAGAGCCAGGTATACAGATAGATAGAGATATTTTAGCCCAATAAAAGGCATCTCTAAGTCTATATCTAGAAGATAACCAAAGAAAACTCAAAATCCCGAGCTTGTGACTGAGCAGTAAAACAGCTGGTGCTTCATCAAATCCTGAACCCCCAAAATCTCAGGGCCATAACAGCATAGATTGGGAAAGGAATCTGAAACTTTCTTTATTTCTATATATCTTAAATCATTTTGAGGTCCTTAGAACTGATTTAAGTTTTTATATCCTCAAGCCTTTATATATCTCAGAACAATTTTTTTTCTGTCTAGTCATTTACCAAAGACATGAATAAGTAATTATTGAAAGAGGCCATTGTAAAACATGTTTCTTTAGTAGAAAAGTTACATCTGAGACCTGCTTCTTCTTTAATATGAAGCCTATGAGCAGGGCAAACCTGGTTGTCTTCCTTTACTAAGAACCTAGTAGCTTTAACTAATGGACCGATTAATGAACTGGCTTGCAGGTTACTTTGGGGCAGTACAGCTGTATTCCTAACTCCTCTGCAATCTTCAATGCAGCCTCAGTTCCCTGGCTTTTCGCACAGACACCCTGCTTATCTTTCATGGATACTACGGTGCTAAGAGCATTCACTGTTAATCGTAAACGAAAGTTTAACAGGATCACCAGATTTTTATTTGCTAAGTTTGAAGGACCACTCAGCTTCATCCCCTACCATCCCCAAGTCCCGGGCCTCAGGTGACTGCTCAGTGTCTGTTTCCTCCTCTGGCTAGCATAGATTGCTTTCCTTTCCCATAACAGGTATTGATTTCTAGAAAGCTCCACAGTCACTTTCCTGTTGCTCTGCTACACCCATCTCCGTTGCTATCTCAGAGTGCTAGCCTGCAACACCAAATCTCTGCTTCTTTCTTTGCTCCTTCTAAGATCCCGGAGGCCCTCACCCACACCATGGATTCCCAGTCCCCCAACAGCTTCCATCCTGGGGCTTTTAGGGATACCAAACTTGAGTTCAGGAGGTCAAGACCTGAAGGCCTGCACAGGGCGCCCAAGCCCACCAGGGGGTAGTATCTACACACGCCTAGCGGCCCTGGGAGGCCCAAGCAGATGACAGACCGCATTAGGCAGTGCAGACGTGCACAAGAGAATGTGCTGGCCTCAGACCAGGCTGGGAGCATGCAGGACCCACACCTAGGTGTGGCCTCAGGTGCCAAACACTCAGCTAGTCGCTCTGACTTTCGGATCTTCCTCCGATGATTTTCCTGGCAGTCTGCTATCCTTTGTCCATGGCTGCGGGAAGCTTAGCAGTTTGTCTTCTTTATCGCCTGCTTCTTTAGAGGTGTGAAGGTCCCCTAGCCATCGATGAGGGATGGGGAGCAGACTTGGGAGGGGGAACAGTGGGGGATGGAGCCTCGTTTGCCTTCTGCTTCTCAAGGGATAAGCCTTCTCAAGGGAAAATGCTTTCTAAACGTTTGCAGTTTGTGAAAGCTTTATTCCAAAATACTCTGACTCTTAGTTTAGGCAAGCTGCCAGTATTCTAGTATCTTTGAGGTTCTTCATTCATGGTCAGGGGTCTGGGTAGGACTTCCTAGCCAGCTGTTTCTCACTGAAGGCAGAGGCACGGGTTGGTAAAAAGCGCATGCTTCAGGACCAGGTCTCTTACAAAATATTAATTGCATGCTGTCTCTCAGCTTTGTCGAGGTTTGGTCCTGTGACTTTGGCTTTTTGTCTGCGTGTGTCAGAACACTTGAGTTGAAATCCAAATGGCTGTCACTTTGTATCCAAAAGAGCTGATGCCACATTTTCTTCCTCTGTAAAGGGGGACTAATAATCATCTTTCCTAAAGGGAGACTTCGAAAGCCATTGTTTTCTTCTTAGCCTTTGCTTCCACATGACCCAGGGGTATGGCTCTGGCTGGGTTGAGCTAGCACTAACTCATGTTTAGTTGCAATCATTTCTTCCTAGGGGAGGCCCATGAGGGAGGTACCAGCCACCTTACAGGGTCTTCCACAGGGTACAAATGCCACCGCTTAGTGTCAGAGATCATGTGGATTGCTGTAACACCTCTTCCTAGTCTGTTTTATCTTGCCCACCTGCAGGGTGTTTTCTAGGACGATTAGAGAAATTCCCTTCTGACCCGGCCAGCCTCCTTTCTCCACACTCCATGGATAGATGACTGGATTCAGGGCTGGCCTAGAACTTATTGCTGGGAAGTCCAGGCAAGTGACTGACTGGGCCTAAACGGGAAGCATAGGTAGGCACCAGCTGTAACTTGAGCAGAGAGCTGGTGTGTGGCTAACAGCTTGGCCTGTGAGGAAGGACGTCCTTCTTTTCTTAGATATTAGGGGGAAAAGGAGTGGGGGACAGGATGGGATGCTATTCATTATTGCCTCTTCCAGTGTCATATGACCCTGAGGATCAGGCCATATGGGAGAATTCCCAGTTAGGAAGGCAGGAACCAGCAGAACATGGCATGTGGCATGACATGGCCTGTCCTTGTCATGTCTTCAGCTCTTTGGCTCCCCATATGACTCAGGTTCCAGGTCAGTTTTGTCCCAGGTTCACATGGGGACCAGAACCACAGTGCACGTGTTGGGGCTGTCCCTGTGGAAAGGAGTGGCCTCTGCCTTGTGGGACCTGCATGCTGCCCATACCCACAATTCTGTTTTCCATCCTATGTGTCCTTCCCAGAGTACATGCCAACAGCTTGTGGAGGCTGTGGTTCTACTGGAAAGCCAGGGCCTTGGCCAGGAAAGTTGATTTTCTCCGCCTAAGACCAGAATCTGCTGAGGGCTGGCAACCAACCGGGAAACCTTTAGCTCCCCTGTCATTGTGGATTCTAGCAACAGTCTCTGGGGGTTGGGGGAGAGAAATCTTTGCAGAGGCTAATGCAGGCTCACCATATGGATGAGATCAAACAAAGCAGGCAGGTTGCTGGAGAGGATGAGGCTGGGTATTCCACAGTAATGGAAGTGGTGACTAGAGAGTCCCACTCAGAAGGGGAGGACATGGCACAGAGTAGGAAGGCAGTGGCAGTAATTGATGGAACCTAGAAGGGGACATGGCAGTCCTTCTCCTGAATAGAAAGCACAGTTGGAACAGAAATTGAACTTTAAAGAGACAGTGGAGGCTCATGCCCTAGCATTCAAGATGATGGCCCAGAAAGGTAGACTCCATCTGGTGAGTGGAAGGGACTAGGACATAGCCAGGAAACGCTGTCTTTAGTCTCACATTGTCAGGGGGGAGGGGGGTCATGGAAATGAGAATCCATGAGAGTAGAGGTTCCTTTCAATCCAAATGTCTCAAATAGAGGCCACCATATTACTCTTAAAAATAAAGAAGTTTGATTAATAATTCAGGTTCAGGAAGATAAGACATCTTAAGAAGCAGAAGCTTTAACTTCCTTTTTGATCTCCTCTGGGGCCCTGGAAATGCTTAATAATGTGACACTTTGGGTCATCTCATATAGGGATCAAACTGAGGGGGCCTCTGCCAGGGAAAGAAGGGTAAAGACTGAAGGTCCACTGTGCTGGGGCAATGCAGGCTGGCAGCCCCGTGACTCCAGATCATGACCCAGCTGAGAGGAGACAGGATCAGAGTGGGTCCATCCCATCCAAAAACTCTACAGAAGGTTGTCCCTGTGAATTCGGGAGGTTGAGGATGTTGTGGCCTCAGAGCAAAAGGAGGAACAAGAACAAGAGAAAGGCTTTCAAAATGGCTACCAAGATGCAGGCTCAAGATGTGTTCAAAGCATCGGGAGCTAGCCCTTGACCCTGGGCATGGCCTCAGTGCCCTAGGGCTACGAGATTAGAGAAGCCTGGCTCAAAGTGAACTTTGGACTTCAACTGTTTCATACTAGGACAGGGCAAGGTGAACTGCTGGTAACTGATGGGAAATCAGAGACCACTGACACTGGGAAGCAGAAAGAGCTCTAACATCAGTACAGTGTCAGCTGACACAGGGTGGACACACTCAGAATGAAGATAGTAGCTGTGGTAGCTGTGAGGATGAAAAAGGTCCTAGAGAGTAGCTGTCCATGGAGGTTATGGGTAAAACAAGGCCTTCATGTGATGCAAGAAGCAAGCTTGCTCCAGTCTGAGCCAGTCTTGGCTTTTTGTGCATAGTTTGGAAACAGGACCAGCCTTTCTAGGGGGAAACAGGACTTCCTATTCTTATGGAACTTATGACAGAGTGGTTGGGCAAAGAGATGAAGGAGTTACCTGATAGGAACTAAACAGAAAGATGTGGAGGACTGAGGGCGTGCAGGAGCATATGGAGAAAGCAGACGAGGATGATGGTGTAGTCCTAGAAAGTGACAGCATCTCCCCTGATCACCGGTAAACTGATCAGGTGACTTCTAACAACATTTGGTGATGCTGAGTCTGTGACTCCAAAACCTAGCTACTAGAAGCACCATGAACATCTTCTTGAACCCTCTTCTTGGATCATGTACTGGGGGGGAAGTCTGCTGCCATGTCACAAGAAGTGTATGTGGCAACAACTTAGCATCACCAACATTTCATCCCAGTGAATACAGTCATGTGACCCACGAAGCCATCAGATGACAACTCTGCATGCATCCTGACTCAACTTCATGCTAGAATTTGAGGCTGAAGTCCCAGCCAATCTGCTCCTGGGTTTCTGACCCTCAGAAACAGTGAGGTGCTACTTGTTTTTGAGCACATATGAGGTTTTTTGAGGGGGTGGGACTGGGGGTGGGGATGGGATTTGTTACCCAGCAACGGATAGCTGATACAGACACCCAGAAGAAAGGTGTCGAATGGGTATTTGTTGTGGCTGGAATTTGGAAGTTGACAGTATTTGGGTAGCAACTGAACCTGAAGGATGGCACAAGGACAAAAGAAGCCACAGCAGGCTTTGAGATCTGACTCTTGGTGGCAAAGGACGGAGCTTTCAAACCTCCTTGGCTGTGGTTCTGTGGAGAGACCTCAGAGGATGGAAAAAATAGGATGCGCGGCCAGCTCAGTCCAGTTTCATGCGGACCCCATAGAAAATGGCTGTTCTCACTCTGCTTCTAGCTTGGGGTGAAAGAACATTCTTTTGTGGGAAAAACAAAGCTCTGATTCTGTAATCTAAAATATACCTATTTTTTTTCTTGTAAGGAAACTGAAGCTCAACAGACTCCTCAAGGGCAGATACCCATAGACCTGGGTCTCCTGGGGCCTAGTCTAGTGTTCGCGGCAGTGGGTCTCTGTCTCCTGTATCCCCTAGACTGGGGGTGGGATGCTATGGAGAACATGAGATGGGGTTCCTGCCATCAGCATTCGATATCCTCCCTACTACCCACCAGGCACATCCTGGGGACAGTAAGTGTCCTCTTGGGGCAGGGTTGTTGGGGTGCTTTCTCTGGGAAAGAGGCTGAGTCAGTCCTGGCTTTGCTAGGCCTGTGGCCAACCACCAGCAGCAGTTTCTCTGAGCCTTGGTCTCCTCAGATGTGGAGGGGGAATGAGATTCCGCCTTTCTCACCTGGCTGCTCTGGGGTTCAGGCAAGGTCATACAGATCAGAGAGCCTGTCCCCAGTGCTATGCCTGTACAGATGGTGCAGGGACTGCTGGTGAGGGAAGAACTCAATCTTCAGGATAGCCAGGGTGGAGTAGGGCCCTGGAGATCTGGAAAGCCTGCATGATATGAATCTTGTGTTTTGAGCAAATCCAAGGCAGCTGTTCTCAGCATGGGAGCTGTAATATCCTGGGCCCTCTGCCAGCCATGATGTTCTCCTGGGTCTGATTTGCACTGCAAATTGATGCTGACTGCTTCAAAATTGTCTTAGCTCTCAAGTGTCCATTCCCCAGGTTCCGTCTCTGTCTCCTGTTCTGTAAGCCCCTCCTTTATTATCTGTCTAATTGGAAATCATAAGGAAGGGGTGTTGAGGATCAGACAGTTGTGTGAGACTGAGCTAGCCCTAGAAGATGATTTGTGACCCCTTAACCCACCCATTTCCTTCAGAGTTTCTCTAGAGATCTTGCTGCTCATGGTCTGAGATCTCTCCTTATTCGGTTTGCCTGGGCCCTCTGGACCCTCAAAGATTTGTTCTCCTCTGACCATCTTGTTGACCACAGTGCCATTGCTTTTTATCTCTGTTCCACTCACATGGCCATTGGCAAGCTAATTCCCACAATGCACTTGGCTATGATCCCCATCTGAAGCTGTGGTCTGTGGTTCCAGGATTCTTCCCCTCCAGCTGGTCAGGCCCCTCTATGTGTACATCCCACCCCCAGTCTTCTTAGGTTAGACAAGGGGCTTTCAGAAGAGGATCCAGCAAGCCCCCAGCTCTGGCCACTCCCGACCTCACACCATGCTCCATCCCGTGCCATCAACCCTTTCAGCTGCAGGCTTGTTCTGAGGTTTGGAAGCTGTAGAGAGTTTCCCCTTGACCCTGTATTTTCTTCTCCCTCTTCTCTTTACTTGAACCCATTTGTAAGCAAAATACCATTTGGGGTGTTGTGTTTATTTTTTTCCTTGTTCCACGGGAAATTACTCAGAATGTATAAGTATGTGTTTTCCTTAGAAAATAAGATTCCTTTACATTTTGGGGTTGTGGTTCCTGAGGCAAATGGGTCTGCAGAAATGGAGATTGCCAAGAGAGCTCACATCCAGGAGGCCCTTCAGCTTCTGAATGTCACTCTTCTCTTGGACCAGCCATCCCCTGGAAGCCCCTTAGCTTCTTGAAGCCCCAAGACTGCAGCCTGGGCTGGCCAGACATCTCTCATCTCACTCCCCCTGATTCCCCAAGCTCCCAAATGTTCCGTGTAGGGCAGACAGGGAGGCAGGCAAGAGCATAGGAAGATTCTTGCTGGCCTAGGAGGGTTGTAGAGGCTCTTCAGATCTATATTGCAATCCAGCCTTTATCTCTTGCTATCTGGAGATGTGCACAGACACCATAAGCTCTCAGGGACTGGTTCCTCACCCCTGTAAAATGGACATTGGTGTATAGGGTTGCTGTGAAGTTTGAAAAGATTCAGGCATGCAAGAAATAAACATGGCAGATCTCTTCTGTTCATTTCAGGAATTTCCTCTTAGTGGGCAAAGAAAGAGAAATAGGAGTGCAGGAGTGTGCACTGTGGCTTCTTTTCATGGCATCCTTCAAGGTGAAGCATCTAAGATCCCTTCCTTAGCCTAATGCTGACCTTCAGCTCCTTCTTCTCTATCTCAATCATCATTTTCTGGCTACATATCCGTTCACAGCAGAACTGTTCACAAGAACCAGGAGGTGACAGAAGCCCAGATGTCTACAAATACCCTTGTCATATTTCCATATGAAATGGAATAGTCTTCAGCCTTTAAGAGGGTGGACATGCATTGCCACATGGATAAACCTTAAGTGAAGTAAACCAGGCATTAAAGGATGACTGTTCGCTGCCAGAAACATGTGGTGCCTAGAGTAGTCAGATCCAGGGGTAGAACATAGAGGAGCAGGCACTGGGGGGACTCTGGGAGGAAGACACTGTTTAATGGGTGGAGTATTTCAGTTTAGGAAAATGGAGAAGGTTCTACAGAAGACAGTGGTGATGTTTGCATAACTGTCCCAATCAACTTAATATCACTTTAAAATGATAACGATGGTAAATTTCATGACGTTGATGTTTTAGTCACCAGAGAAAGGAAGATGCATGTAAAATCTATCAGTGATAACAAAGGAACTGCAAGTAGCCTACTCCTACCAAAGCGCTTACACCAGGAGTGTGAAAAGACTGGCTGCTGGGGCTGCCATGGGGCAAGAGGTAGGGCACCAGAAGCAACCCAAGGAAAGAACGGTAGTGGCATTTGAACTGGGCTCTGAAGGATGAGTAAGAGTTCGTTGTTCAGATTCGTGGGACAGATTCGTGGGACAGGTGAAGTCAAAGCCTAGAAGTTATGAAGGTAACCAGAGTGGGGCCTCCCTAGTTCTCCCAATGTGGCTGGGCTTGCGGAAGCCAGGCACAGCAGCTGAGGTGATTATGAAAGGGAAAACTGGAGGGTCATGCTGTGAAGCCTCTGGGGCCCATGCCAAAGGTCTCAAAACTGGACCAGGTTAACAGCTGAAGTGTAAGCATCTTCTGCTTCATCATATCCAAGAATACTATCATTCTGGGCTGAAAGAATTATATTTTTTTAAAATGAGACAATTCCAGGTTCCAGGATCAGCTATTGGGCAATGTTTGCTGGGGGTGTGTGTGTCATCTAGGTCCTTACTCTTTCTTATCCTTAATGTGGTTGTGAGTTTTAAGTGTCTGACATCTAGGGGCCTTTACCCTTCTATAGGGCCTATAGTATCATGTTCTGATTTCTCCAGTTCCCCTCTGCCCCCAGGACTGCCTCTTCCCAGAAGGCTTCCTGGGCTAGGTCAATGACACTCAGCTGGGTCATCAACCTTTGGTTAAGCTAAGCCCTCTTCTTTATAGGGCAGGAGGGCATGGTGATTACAGGCCTACACTCTGGGAGCAAGACCAGCTGGGCATGCTCAAACCCCAGCTCTGCTACTTAGCGGCTATGAAAACTTGGGTGCACAATCAGTTTTCTGTGCCTCAGTTTCTTCATATGTGAAGCAGAGGACTATATCTCTGTGCTGATAACAATTCCTGCCTTCTGTGCTGTGCTTTGTGCTTACCCTGCTGTGTCTGGCCACTGGGTGGTCTGTGTGTGGGAGAGTCCTGGGTGAACTCTGGGGAAGCTATGAGTTCTGAGCTCACCTACATGTTTGGGAAGGAGGCTCAGCAAAGGTCAGGGTGTGTGAGAAGGAGCACAGGATGTCTGATTGGCTCTGGAATGGAGTTTGCCTGGGAACTCCTGACTGGCCCTCTTATTGCTTTCAGTCTTTGAAGGAGGCTCCACCTGGCTGCCTTCCTGAGGAAGCCCTACAGTTACAGAGGCCACAGTTGACAGGACCAGCTCCCATGTTCCAGAGAACTATAAAGAACACACAGGTTCACATCTTGATCAACAAACACAAAGGCAAACCGCACATAGCCAAGAAACTGGAGTGGAGTAAGATTCCTTACCTACAGCAAGTAGGAAGGACTGTGCCTTGCCCAAGTGAAGGGAAAGTAGGAATTTTTTCTCTGGGAAGCCTTTGCTTATTCATCCAGGAAAACAGTGAGCACGCATGCTCAGTTAAGTACACTTCTGAACCAGCTCAGTTATGTATACTCCCGAGCATGCTCCGTTTAAGGTGGTCACTTAAGAAGGAAATATAACAGTTGTATTTCAGACTTGGCGTTGTTCAAGAAGCACATGTGCTGAAATGGAGGATGGAGCACTTTAGACTTTGCCAGCTTGCTTTGCAAAGATCCTCTGGGCATGCTCAGTTTTCTCCAGAAGTTTAGCTGGAAGAAAAGGAAAGGCCTCTGAAGTATGTCAATATAGGAATTTCTCCCTAAAGGTTCTTGCCTTGCTTCGTGGTCAACAGAATCACCATCTTCTGCTCTATCCCAGAGCTGGCCTTACTGCTGATGAGGTTTGTGGGGCTCTCCTGGGTCTCCCAACGCTTCACTTGCCCCAGATATATGACTGCACATACATCTGTCATGAATTAGATGTCACTGTGTGCTGGGTAGATATAGATATAACATGCCCCTACCTCAGGAACCTGAGTGCTGAGTTCCAGGCCTGAACTTCCAAGCATTGCCTCATACCACTCTCCTGGAAGCCCTGAGGGTGCTGCCAGTCTCCTGCCTTTCTTCAGAGAAATGCGATCCCCAAGAGTAGAGACAAGGGTGGGGGTTCTCCTGTGCACTTTGGAGGTACAAATAGGGGTTTGGCTCACCCATGTTTCCTATACAGCCTTGGATCACTTGAGTGCTTCCTGGTGGGAGTGTGCAGCAAAAGTCCCTGCTCACTTGAGATCCCTTCCTGTAGCTCCAGTGGCCTCCGTACTGGGCTAGGCATGGCTGGTTGGTAGAAGCTCTCCTTGCTCTATGGCTTTAGGGATTGTCATGAAAGAAGTGATGAGCTGTTTAGTTACAGAGGGCCCCAGGACCCTGCCCATTGAGTGCCTCTGCAGCTGAGTCCCCAGGTGCTTGAAACCACAGGTTGACCAGATGCCATGGTGGGCTCCTGTGGGGTGGATGTATGAAAGGCATGATCCCTTCTTAGTCTCCATCCCTTCCTTCTGTTTTCACTTGCTATGTATCCTACTAAAATTCCCCTCCCAGGCAAAGTTTCCATCCTTGGGCTTGGCCCCAAAGTGGAATTTTTTGGAAACTTTCAGATGTGTTCATTTAGCTGTCATTGAGGGGGAGAAGTTGGATGGGAGTGGGGGTAGGGTGGGATTTGTTTTCTGCTTCTGTTTGGTACTTGAAATACAAGTCTAGAGAGATGCAAAACTTTCTCCTAGGCTTCTTGAGGGGATGAGGTATGCAGGTGTTGTCATGGAAACAGTTGAGGAGCTGGTAGCAGGGATCCCATCAGATCCTGGTCATGGCTGGGATGAGTCCTGTGGCCAAGTTCTTTATCTCTCCGGAACCTGTGTGCTAATTTATAAAGCTTGATCTTTGGGAGAAATGACTTTTTTCTTTCAAGTTATGTATGCACAGCCCTAGGGCTGACTGGTTGATGCCTTGATCTCAGGATGTGACTTTTGTTTGAAGCAAGCTTAGTTTTCCTATGTGTGTGGCAGTCATTAGAAGGTTCTAGCTTCTACAGACGGCCTGTTCGCCTCATTCAGCGTTCAAACTATAATGGACCACATGGCTGGACCACAGACATCTCATCGTGGTGTGATGGAAATTAGGCAGCTGGCCCGGAAGGAATGAGCCTCGCTCTGGTCACACTTTTTCTCTGAATTGCTTGGTTTTGCTTGTGTTCTTCGTCACGGATGAGCGGCCTGGAAGGTTATGATGTTCAATACTCACATGTTGTTTGGTTTGAAAAATTAAAAACAAAACATTGATTTTTGGTCCAGTCTATTTATTTTCAGGAAGTCAGGTTGTTAGTCTGGATTTAGCTGTTTATTTTTTTCTCCTCAACATGAAAAAATAAATTTTAAAAGATCCAGCAATTACTAAAAAAAAAAAAAAAAAAAAAAAAAAAAAATTCCAAACTGGCCAGTGTAATTCCTGCTAAGGTGGACTGTCTAACCCTAACCCTAACCCTAACCATAACCCTAACCCTAACCATAACCATAACCATAACCATAACCCTAATCCTAACCCTAACCCTAACCCCTAACACTAAACCCTAACCCTAACCCTAACCCTAACCCTAACCCTAACCCTAACCCTAACCCTAACCCTAACCCTAACCCCTAACCCTAACCCCTAACCCTAACCCTAACCCTAACCCTAACCCTAACCCTAACCCTAACCCTAACCCCTAACACTAAACCCTAACCCTAACCCTAACCCTAACCCTAACCCTAACCCCTAACACTAAACCCTAACCCTAACCCTAACCCTAACCCTAACCTTCAGACTGTCTCAGTGGTACAACTTAGTTGAGTCAGGAGATAGAAGAGCAATTGGAATTCTTAGATTGCCAGGAAGTTCCAGGACTTTGACATTATTTCTAAGATACATTAAACTGTGCTGAGGGAGGGAGAATTTTTTAAGTTCTTCCCCAGAGATGACAGAAGAAAGAGGGTCCCCAGTGTCCTTGGGATTTCCTAGCAGGTTGGAGGCAGAGGGTGTGTCAGTGTGAAGGGAGAATGGACCCTCCCATGTGACATGTACAGAAGACTGCAGACCCCTCCGCTCTGGAGGGGGACATTTGACGTGTAGCTCTCCTCTCCCCATCTCTCTGTTTCCCTTCAGCTTTCTCTCCATTCTTGCGTGGTCAGTCAGTTAGTTCCTGGGGTTATTCCAGGGTCCCCTGTCCAAGGCCTTCTGGTTCTGGGTCCTTCCCAGTGTCTGCTGTCCAGCATTCCCCCACCCCTGTACATTGCCCTCAGTGGTCTTGGCTCCTGTCAACAAACACAGAATTTCGTTTTGACAGTAGAATGGCAGGTATGGGGGATGGACTAAGGAGGACAGGTATTCCTGAGTGACAGGTACCTCACATTTGCCCCGTGGATACCTCCTGGCTGTCCCTCACTGATAATTAAGTAGCTAGTGTTGGCAGAGCTCCAGATGGGGAAACTGAGAGTCAGGGCCCAAGGCCACCTTTGGACAGATGGGAAGTGCCATTGCAGTCTAGGTTTGTCTGACTTCAAGGCCTGTGTCTTTCCCAGCATATTAAACCATGTCCTGTGGCCTGGAGTCAGGAGCATCTCCATGGCTGCTACAGCCTCACAGTGATTCCTTGAGCCATTTATTTTTAGCAATCCCTTCCTTTGTAGAAAAGGGACACATTGCCTATTCATTTTTATTATACCCACAATTTCTCTTTATTTTGAAAGATACTAAAATAAAAACTATCTATCTACCTACCCATCTATGTCTGTCTATCTATCTATCTATCTATCTATCTATCTATCTATCTATCTATCTATTTTGCAATTTTGAGGGCCTTAAAAATAGCGAGGTCCTTAGGTAGTATATTGTGCTTAACGGCAGAGACAGCCCCATTTACTGAATCAGTAGCTCTGAGTCTCTTTTAGAATCTCCTGTATCTGGCTAAGGCCACACTCCATGTCTTCTGTAACCTCTCAGCTCTGACGTTTGGGAGACTAGACTTGCTACCACCCTTGCTCCCTCTCTGGACTGGCTCTCAATCCTTCCAGGCCCTATAGGAAATTGACACTCCAAAGAAGTACTCACCCAAATATTATAAAGCAGCCTGGAGAGATGGCTCAGTGGTTAAGAGCACTGACTGCTCTTTCAGAGGTCCTGAATTCAATTCCCAGCACACACATGGTGGCTCACAACCATCTGTAATGGAATCCAATGCCCTCTTCGGGTATGTATGAAGATAACTACAGTGTACTCATAAAACAAATAAACAAATCTTTAAAAAACAAACAAAGCAGATGTTATAAAGTCTACTAGACTCAAGCTCTTAAACCTTATGGCCTCTGTTGGGTATGCGCCAGAGAGGACTGCTCAGACCCAGTTTAAGTCAATAGAAAGTCATTATTAGTGGCCTGGTGATTATCCTAGGGGTTCAGGATCTCAGTGTAACACTGAGCCTTTCTCAGGGTGAGCTTTTTAGGCACAAAAATCATGTTTTGGGTTGACATACTTCAGTTCACAAGGACAGTTAACAAGCCCAAAGCAGAACTACAGAAGCTAAAAAGCAATGTTAGTACATTTTAATACTTTCTCAGAATTCTACGGACGCTGATAGATTAGGCCTTTGTTTTAGTTTTGGCAAGTGGTGTTGCCTAGATGCCGAGTTTGACAGCTTGAATGGTACTTCCATCATGAAATCCAGTGTGCTCAGGGCTGGGGCCCTACTAAGGTCTGAGGCCCTATTATAGCCTCCCCTTCCTGCCTTGGGACTGCCTGCAGGGACATGAGTTGCTCACTCTTTCTCTGGGACAGAGGGTGGAGGTGCTCTGGCAAGCTGTGTATATATATGCAGCTGTGTGCCTTATTGTCTAAATGGGGGAGGATGCCTTTCCCCCAAGCTCAGCCTGACATTGGTCAGTCCATGGTAGGAGAAGAGATGGCAGCTCCTATAATGTAGGGCTACACAGTTAAGGACTGCAAGTCAAACTTCCAGCTAGTTGCTCTCTTTTTCCATCATAGCAACATGGAAGGACAGCTTCTAGTTTGGCCCTTAAGATTCTTATAGCCCTTTGCGCTGCAGCAAGGCAAACTGTCCCCAGCTTCCCCTCTGTTCTCTGTACTCTCAACCCCATCCATCCCTGGCACTTCACACTCACTTGAAGTTCCAGCCCAGTAACCTAGGAAATCCTGTGGATACCCAGGATAAGGGCTTGGTCCAGAAGAATGAACGTTGAGCTGGCATCTTGCCACGATCCCAGGAAACCCTTGTTCTTTGGAGAGTAAAAGAGGCCAAAGGAAGCAGAGAACAGCCCAGTTCAATGCCTCTCTTGCTGGGTTCTGAGGGACATGCTATCTTTGACTTCCCCTCAAGGACATCTGCTGTCTGTATATTTCAGTTTACTGAAGTTAGTTATAAGGGTTTTGTTTATGTTTTAAGAGAACCAGGCTATCAAGGCGTGCATCGGTGGTAGCCCTTGTCACACATGATTGACTCACAAGTTGGAAAGGAACAGAATGTGCCATTAAAACCAATCATGAGTAAAATGAAGCCATGTAAACTGAATTGGAAAAGTGACCAATCCCCAAAGTACAATAGGCTACTATCGATGGCATGAAGAAAACATCAATAGCTTCATACCCAAAGTCCCAGTAGGACTTCTGCTGGGACAAGCTCACTGACACCAGGCTGTCTGAATAACTCAACGACTTTCCCCTCAGCTCTTCATAGATGGAGGGAAACCTTGTATATGCTGAGGGTTGAAAAGTTGTTACTTTGTAGCCCAGGCTGGACTGATACAAGTTGAGGTGCTCTTTTTGCCATTCTGACACCCCCATAATCAGCCTAAAACTTAAGCCTTCTTGTATCTTCCCTCAAATGGACACAAAGTAGAGTATACCAGATGTCATGCTCAGTCATTCCCCTAGAGGAATTGCTTTCCAGTTTCCCAAACCAATGAATTCAGGCCTAATTACTGAGTGTAACTACAGTCTTTCCACCCATGCCCAAGTTCCCTGAAGTAATGACTCTGAGACTTTTATATGTGAATAAATGTTAAGGCCAATAACTTGGGCCTGTTCTCTGACTAGCTCATAACTTAAAATCCCATATATTTTATTCTATGAATGCCACATGGTTAGTTATCTGGTCCTCAGTTTCATGTGACCATCTTCCTCTGTGTCTGGGGTGAGTCTCCTCTCCTGCACCTGTCTCTCTTCCAGAATTTCTCTCTCTTTCTCTGCCAGATGTCCCACCTTCTAATCCTGCCTCAGCTCCTTAGCCACAGGCTTTTTATTGACAGGGGAAGCCTCCATGCATTGCATAAAAGATTCCCCCATAACTGAGTATCTACCATGTACCAGTCACCTGCTCGGCACGAGAATGAGTGGGCAAATCAGACAAGTGTGACTCTTGCCCTCATGAGGGGTATAAAACAGGTGTTTCTTTTTATTTAAATAGTAAGAAAATAGTCTGTACTATTTATTGAAAAATCTGGTAGAGGCATGTCTTCTAATTTGTCCCTTCAGATTGCCACAGAGTTCTGCAGTAGACTACTCCATACCTGGGAAATCTCTCCAACCATCCTTCTGTTCCCTGTATCCCTCCCCCTACCTGGAATCTTTGTGCACACAGCTCAGCTCACCACCCCTGACATCTGGGGGGGGGGGCGGCGTATGTCTGATTGTAGGATGTTTGCTGCAACCATCAGGGGAGGAGCCCTAGTAGAAGCATGCAATACAATGAAAGTCTTTGTTTCACCATTTGTTTGCTTTATTTTTAGCCAAGTTTCTCTGAGCATTTTCTGAGGAAGTTTCTTTCTTCTTTCTCTGAAGAAGTTTCTGAGAAGTTTCTTCAGAAACTTTTCTGGAAGTTTCTGAGTCTGCTGTCTCAAAAGGCAAGTGTCTACAGGGACAAATCCCTTAAGTAGCAGTAGTAGAGAGTCTAGGAGCTTCTACATATCACACCGGAGAAACAGACTTGGTTGCCAATGTACTATGTCCCTTGGAAACCTCAAAAACAACATGGTTTCCTGGTCTACTGAGCATTGGCCAAGGTGGTCTCCATCCTGACATTCCATGACAGACATTTTATTTTGTTTTGGTATTTTGAGACAGGGTTTCTCTGTGTAGCCTTGGCTGTCCTGGAACTCACTCTGTAGATCAGGCTGGCCTTGAACTCAGGAATCCACCTGCCTCTGCCTCCCAAGTGCTGGGATTAAAGGCGTGCACCACCACTGTCCAGCTCGGCAATGACATGTTTTAAAGACAGCTGGTATGCAGTATTTCATAGACCCTGACTGATATCATGGGTTCACCTTTGTTTTTACTTTGAGCTGTCTTGTATTGTAGGATTAGCCTCTCCGCCTGCTTCTGTCTTTGACTGATCAAAGTTTCCTGTCATCTTTCAACTGCTTTGGAAACTGCAGCAAGATAGGTCCCAGCTGTTATAACCTCTAGCACTTTCCAGAACCAAACCCAAGACTCAAGTTCCTCCATCTGTTTTAGCCCTCAGCATGCCATGGGGATGAGACTAGCCCCTACCAGATGAATGTACTCATTGCACAAGTATCTATAGCTGCCTGGAGAACCATATACCCTTCTGGCTCCAGGAGGGAAGATTCCAAGGTTCCGTACTGCATGGATCTTACATTCAAATGCAGAGAGAGAGACATTCACATACGCACACGTGTACATATATTTGACTTTACATACATGCACACACATGCTTTTGTGTTGGTGAGTTGAGTAAGAACATGTGAAACACAGTAAAGGAGAGAACATGAGACAGAAGTGTGGTTTAAGCTTGGATGGTTGGGGGAGGGGCTTTCAAAGGGGTGGCTTCAAACACAGCCCTGAAAAGGCAGGGGTGTGAGCCACTTCATGTGGGGGAAGGCTGACTTAAGAGAAGGAGATGCCCAGAGGAAAGGCTCTGAGGTAGGAGGGTGCTGGCTGGGATCCAGGAACAAAAGAGCCAGAGCCTCTGGAACTGTGTGAGTGACGATGAGGAGGGACATAGAAAAGATGCCAGCCTGCGGAGGTCAGGCCACATAAGCCATGAGCAAGGATGTTGAGTGTGATGGGAAGCCTTTGGCAGTATTAAGTAGAGGGGAAATCCAATATGATTTGGAGTTTAAAAGAATTATCTACTGTGTAGAGAAGAGGCAAAAAGAAAGGAAATCAGGGTCCATGGAGGGATAGTGGTGGGGGATGCTGAGGATCTGGCCCAGGGGGAGGAGATAAAACTTGGATCTTGGCCCGGTGGGTGTGGCATGGCCAGGTGTTAGTGTCTGAAGTGACTTCCAACACAGAGGGCATGGACTCAGTGAAGGGAAAGAAAGGGAGCTGAGCTCTGTAGGTAACATCAGAGAGCAGCGAGAGGGGGCTAGCCTGGTGCAGTTGCCATAAGTCTGCCTTGGTGGTCTGCATTTGACACACCTGCTTTGCTTGCTTGGGCTGTGCTCACGTGTGAGTTCCTTTTGTGACCTCAGTGTTGGCTTTTCAGCCTAGGGGCCTCCCATCCCCAAACCTGCTCTTTTGCTCTCTGCAGTTCCTTTCCTCTCAGATTAGCGCTCGACTTCCGGGACTCGTCCCTCCTATGCCACTGCCTTAACATCATCCATCCTTGGCTAGCTTCCCTCATGTAGTTTGAAGTAGCTGATTTCCCTCCACCCTCTTTGCCTCGAGACCATACCTCCCAACAAGCCCCATCCCTTAAGGGGGTCATTTCCTTAGTCACGCTCCAGCTCCATGATTCCATGTCTAGCCAGTTCATCATCTGGTCCTTTGGCCATGGAGGTAGGGACGTGACTCAAGCTAGTCCATAGAAGTCATTACTTGGTATCTTTTTTGGTTGGAATAGAAGGAAAAGTAGTTGTTTTCGCCTGTCATTGAACCTGAAGGTAGGGACTCAAGAGTCCCTGGGGGTCATTTTTCCAAGGGCCATGGAGGCATCCTGTCTAGTGAAAAGATGCTGGCTGCAGAGAGAAGCCGATGAGGGGTGTAGAGTATTCTCTGAAGACCAGCTGCACTCCTGCTCTTTCCATAGTTTCTTCCTGTGAGGCGCTGGACACTCCTTGTTCTTGGCTGGTCTAAAGTCAGAGTCCAGACAGAAAGTAGACATCACTGTGTGTGTCATGTGGAGGGGAGAGCAGAAGCTTCTAACGTTCCTACATATGGCCACAGGGGCAACCAGGGAGGTAGCATCACTGGAAGCAAGGATGGGGTCACCTGGCCTAAGCTGAAACCATAGCTAAACTATGTCCTGAGACCTGTTGCCTAAGAAGCTGCCCAGAGCAGAATGACAGGCAGAAATAGTGTAGCCTTCAGCCTTCTATCCCGCTGCATGCTGCTCAAAGTTGCCCTGATGTTATATTAAAAAGCAGCCTGGGCAGTGTCGTCCTCCTCAACATGAAGCAGGGTGTCCAGAAGCCGGAGAGTGGGGAGGAGCAGGCCTATGACTGATATAGAAGTAGCGAAGACTCTGGTTTGTCCTATGGAGTCTACTTTTGACTGCAAACCCAGAGTCCTGAGTCCTGGCCATGAACCTCTGAACCCTTGTCTGCAGCTCAAGCTGTGGCCTATACCTTGAAAGTGTTTCACAAAGAATCAGGTCAGTAGCAATCATGTAGACTGTCCCTGAGTCCCTGAGAACTCTCTCTCCCTTGTAAGATGAATTGATTCTCTCAGTGTGCATTTTCACATCATACCCACATGGTGAATCCACAGGAAGTTTCATTTGAGTCACAGAGAGAAGCAGATACAGCTCCAGGCTTTATATCAATAACCTGATTTCAGATCGCCCTACCACACTGGAAGTCCACTGAGTTCCAGTTGAGAGACTGACCAGAGCCCAGTGACCACCTCAGGCAGGGATGCTAGGCCAGCTCTCTTCACAGTTTAATCTAAACCTGTATTGCTAGGTTGCCCTTGGGAGACTAGGACAGGGTCACATCCTCTTATCTAAAATACAATATAAGATTTTTAATGAAGGAAGAGATACTCTGAGTTTGGACAGAGAGTGGCCTTGCCGAGTTCTGATGATGTAGCAGAGGAGAGGCAAGGCAGGCTCATGTGAGCATTGTCAGACTCCAGAGTGAGCAGGGCGGCTTGCTGGAGGCGGGCTGGGCAGTGGGGTTTGAGGTCCAACAGAGCGGGGCAGAGAAGTTCTGGGAACCTAATAGGGACAATTTGGGGTTTTGAAAACCATTGGCACCAGGACTCTCATACATATGTTGGGGCATGCAGCTCTCTATACATCTATATTTTCAAGTAAATCTAAGGTTCTCTGAACAAACCACATGGGGTTGGATGGACTCAGGCGCCTATCCCAAAGCCTCTGCTTTCTGGCTCTGTGGTGACCTCTCCAGCTGGAGGCCCAGTTGCTGGGTCAGCTTTTGGCTCTAGCTGATGACTCGCTGGTGCTGAGGCAGGCAGGGAGCTGCTGGGTTGCGGTCTCAGTTTGACTTGCTGTGAAACAGGAGGAGGGTGGATGCTGTTGGGGGCTTCAAGATCCGATGATGTTTTAGGTTGGAGTATTCGTTGAATTGGACCCCCATCTCTATATTGCAGGTCTCAGGATGCAAGTCTTGATAAGAATGGTCAAGGAATGGGTCCTTATTCAGCATTAATCCATAGGAAAAGGAGAAATTCAGGCACAGGGATGCTTTGAAGAGAAACAAAGTAGAGATGGTCTCTATAAACATGGAGAGAAGCTGGGCACACCTTCTTCCCTTCACAGTTTTGGAAAGAACCAATCTTGTGAACCCCTTAAATTTACAGTTCTTCTGCTTTTGTATGTGCCATGGTATATATGTGTATCTGTGCTTGTGTGGACAGGTATGTGGAAGCCAGAGTCCAACGTCAGGCGTCTTCTATTGCCTTTTGCCTTATTCTGAACCTGGAACATGCTGACTGCTGATTGCCTAGGCTGGCTGGCTTGCAGAGACCCACTTGGCTCCACCTCCTCAGCACATGCTAATGTGCAGAGACCCACTTGGCTCCACCCCCTCTGCACATGCTAATGTGTAGAGACCCACTTGGCTCCACCCCCCCAGCACATGCTAATGTGCAGAGACCCACTTGGCTCCACCCCCTCTGCACATGCTAATGTGTAGAGACCCACTTGGCTCCACCCCCTCAGCACATGCTAATGTGCAGAGACCCACTTGGCTCTACCCCCTCAGCACATGCTAATGTGTCCAGTTTGTTTTTTTAAAACACGGATTGAAGTCAGCTTCTCATGCTTTTATGCCAAGCCTCTTACCATCAGAGCCATCTCCCCATTCCCAAGCTCCTTCTGTTTTGTTTGTTTGTTTTTCCATCTCCCCGTCTCTGGACCTTTGATGAAGAGGCCCAAGAAAATGAGTACTCTTGGTCTTCTGTCCTTTTTCCACTGTGGAGGAGTCAGGAGACTACCTGATCCCCTTTCTGTCCTCCATCCCGATTCCTGCATCTTGAGGCTTGTCTCTAAGCTTTGTATTCTTTCTACCTAACACATGGTCATGTGTGCCTTCAACTCTTCAAGTTTCTGTCTTGTTCCACTGACAAAAGGAAGGTATTCTTGGCGCCAAGGGTGATAACCCAGTCAGGGATGGAGATGAAATGAAGGGGAAGACAGAGGGACTATTTATTTATTTATTTATTTATTTATTTATTTATTTATTTATTTATTTATTTCCCAGAGATCCTGCAGGGCAATGAGCCTTGCAAAAGTGGGCAGTTCTATTTGAAGGTTGAGCTAATGGGGAATTGATTTCCTAAAGCCTGGAGGGCTGGTTCCCAAACCTGGCTATATCTAATTGTTGGAGTACTTCGATTTTCTACCTTCTTTGATGTGTAGTGTATCTCGCTAAATACCTGATGATGGTGGTGGGCTAGCCCATTCTTACAGGTTTTATTTAAATAGAATAATAGGAGTAGAACTGAAAGTTTGATGCCAAAGACTGGGAGGTCACTCAGGGCTGGATAGATAAGACGGCCTGCCCTCGGAGTGTGGAGGCTGAAGCCTTTGGGCTGACGTCAGAGGCTGGGGCAAGGGCTGCTTGGGCTGGGGACACTCACACTTCTTTCCTCAAACCGATCTCTTGTTGGATCCATGTGGGCTCCAGCTGTCCTTCACTTCCTCCCCCTCAGTATCAGACACCGAAACTCTTTTAGAAAAAGGCCTTCTCCTAGGGTTTTCAGTGAAATAGCTCTCTTAGATGAACTTAGTGTGTGCACATACCTTTATTTGGGTGGGGTTGTATGCATACACTTTATTTGGGGTGAACCAGGGGTAATATGGACCCTGGAGATTGGGAAGGAGTTTTCAGGGTAAACGAAAATCATTGGGTAGAGTTTAAAGTTCTGTGAATGCCTTGTTTGTATTGAGAGACATTCCAGGAATCCCAGGTTCTTATTGTCTAGCTGGACCAGTTCTTATTGGGAAAAGAGAAAGTTGAACTTGTAGGTCTACCAAGGACTACTTGACCTTCCCCAGGTAGAAGATGTAGGAAGTCAGGCTCCCCAGACAAGGTCAGAGAAGGGGAAGACCTACTGGTAAGGGGAGTTCTCCATGTTGTGCTGAGCTCAGTGGCACTATCTGGTCCAACCTTAATTAGCAGGCTCTCCCCACATGCGTCTATTTAAATAGGATGCATTTAATGTTCATTTAAGAACTCAGAAACTGACCAGAACCAAGATGGTGGCCAGCAGGAGGCTGATGAAGGAGCTTGAAGAGATCCGCAAATGTGGAACGAAAAACTTCCGTAACATCCAGGTTGATGAAGCTAATTTATTGACTTGGCAAGGGTTTATTGTTCCTGACAACCCTCCATATGATAAGGGAGCCTTCAGAATTGAAATCAGCTTTCCAGCAGAGTATCCATTCAAACCACCCAAGATCACATTTAAAACAAAGATCTACCACCCTAACATTGATGAGAAGGGGCAAGTCTGTCTGCCAGTAATTAGTGCTGAAAACTGGAAGCCAGCCACCAAGACTGACCAAGTAATCCAGTCCCTCATAGCACTGGTGAATGACCCCCAGCCTGAGCACCCACTCCAGGATGACCTAGCTGAAGGACCGTAAAAAATTCTGTAAGAATGCTGAAGAATTTACAAAGAAATATGGGGAAAAGTGATCTGTGGACTAAAATCTGCCATGAGTGATTCCAGCAAGCTTGAGCAGAGACCCTGAGCAGTGCATTCAGACACCCCACCAAGCAGGACTCTGTGGAAATTGACACGTGCCACCAACTGATGTCCCCTTGTGGCAGTTACTAACTTTCTACAGTTTTCTTAATCAGAAGTGGTCTAGGTAACCTGTAAAGAAGGATTTAAAAAATTCAGATGTTCTAAAAAAAAAAAAAAAAAAAAAAAAAAGAACTAAGAAACTACCAGTCCCATCTTCAATGTCAAATTGAATAGCATCTCTTGTCATACCAGCCTGGCTCTCTCCCTTCTATCCTGGTCCAGAACTAATCATATTTTTACCTCTTCTTGAAGATCTTATTACAGTGTTCTTCAAATTGCAATTATTTGCTTCCAGACTGTGAATCCCAGAAGGAATAGATAAGCATGTCACTGAAGGCTGTTTCCCATTATAGTGGTGGGCAAGTGCGTTTTGCAGCAGTGAACAAAGACTCTGGGCAGAGGGTAGGTAGCTCATTCTTACTGCAGTGTCTCAGGCTGTGAGCTGTACTTGGTATGATCCCAGGCATGGGTGGGGATAACATCACAAGGGGTTTATATTGCTATGGACCCATGGGAGACCCTGCTTCTAGTACAATCCCTTGCATGTAGCATGTCTTCTCCAATTTCAATCAACCCCCAGGGTCAGCCTCCTCCTTCATCCCAGTCAGTTGTGACTTGAAGGGAGCAGACTTGGGTGCCCGTTTCAGAAGGCAAACATATAATTCCGGTCATATCCGGTGCCATTTGGAAGGAAGATCAGATTTCCTTAAGTGGAAACAGCGTACTCTGAAAGTAATTATGGGTGGAAAAGCATATTCTGGAGTGAAGCCCAGGATTTTAAAGCAAAGGTTACCCTTCCTTCCTGGTGAACAACCCAGGAAAGATGAAGTGAACCCCATTTCACCCCAGTTGTAGCCCCAATGGGTCTGTAACATCCGGGCACAACAGGCAAGATTGGCACTGGGTTATGGGCCATGGTGCCACATACCAGCTGTCCCAGACCTTAGATTTCAATGTACTCCTCAAGGTGACCTCTCCATGCCTAGACCTCAGAGACAACAGATGATAGATCCCTTGATAGCAGTGAGAGAGCCTTCAACAATTATTTCCCTCTAAGTTTCTTTCATAGCATACAGAAGTTGAACTCGATGTCCTTGAACAGTTGCAACTCAGTAAAAACAACAGTTTGACTCCAGCTATTTGATAAAACAAACAAACAAACAAAGAACCCCCCCCCCAAAAAAAAAACCCAAAAATCAAACAGATGGGTGTGGTGGCACACGCCTTTAATTCCAGCACTTGAGAGGCAAAGGAAGGTGGATCTCTATGAAATTAAGGGAGCCTGGTTGACAAAGTTCCAGGCCAGCAAAACTGCATAGTGAGACCCTGTCTGTCCCAAGTCATTCCCCCAACCCTACAGAACAAAACCAAACCAAACCACAACTCCTCTATACTTGATAGTTTTATGTCAACTTTACAAAAACTAAAGTCATATGAAGGAGGGACCCTCAATTAAGAAAATCCCTCTGTAAGATGGGGCTGAAGGCAAATCTGTGGGGAATTTTCTTAATTAGTGATTGATGGGTAAGGGCCCAGCCCATTGTGGGTGGTGCCATCCCTGGGCTGGTGGTCCTGGGTTCTATAAGAAAGGAGGCTGAGCAAGCTATGAGGAGCAAGCCAGTAAGCAGTATTTCTTCATGGCTTCTGCATCAGTTCCTGCCTCCAGATTCCTTCCCTATGTGAGTTCCAGTCCTGACTTCCTTTGGTGATGAACAGCAATGTGGAAGTGTAAGCTGAATAAACCCTTTCCTTCCCAACTTGCTTCTTGGTCATGATGTTTTGTGCAGGAATAGAAACCCTGACTAAGACAGATGTCTATGCTGTACATGTAGATACCCACTTTTACTTGACTTCATAATTTAATATGTTGAAATCCCAACTCCCAAAGTGCTTGTGTGAAGAGGTGACACTTTTGGGAGTAACATGGCACCCTTTCCAGATGTCACATCAGCTCAGTGCCTCCATCTTGAGTTTCTAGGCTCTATAACTGTGAGCAATGAGTGCCTTCTGTTCATAAGTGACCCAGTTTGTAGTGATTTTTATAGTAGCCCAAAAGGACTGAGGGATCTTGGGAAATAGATGAATGAGACCTGCCCCTTCCCTGAAGGAACACTGGGATCATTCAGCTCACAAAGAAAGTGGAGCATGGCAAATCCAGACAGGAGAGCTGAAATGCATAGCAGTAACCTAAGTGAATGATGCTCAGACTCAGGAGCTCACTGAAATGCCCCCCAAACACTGGCTAAAACCCTCAGCTCCTGCTGGGATTCTGGCTCCATGTGTGGTGGAAGTGATGGAAACCCTCAGAAATTCTTCTACAAACCTCTTGTGCTTTCCTGAGAGAGGGTCAAGTTAGAATAGCACGAAGACCAAAAATATATCAGAGGCCCAATGTAACACTTGGAAGGCTGAAGCAGGAAGATTGTGAGTTTAAGGTGAGACAAACAAAAAAGAGATGCACAAACTGTCTTGGAAGAAAAGGACAGAGTCGTGGGATCTTCAGGGAGAGGTTTTGGGATGTCTAGGTTGGAGGCTGACCTTCCTGTCTAGTTCTCTGTCTGCTACTTAACTCTTCTGGCAGAATTGTAGGGTAGAGGAGCTCATTCTCATTTACTGAGTGACTGAGGTACAAAAGAGAGTTTCCTTTTATCCCAACCCCAAGAGCCCATGGTAGGTGGAGTGAAGAACAGATGGGACCTTAGATCCCTCCACCCTATGAGGGACTCAGAGATAGTTTCCAGTCACTGTGGCTCTGGAGGTTCCTTTAGGTCCTAAGTGAGACTCTTGCCTCCTGGAAACCCAGACAGACTGTGTTTGGGGGCTCTCAAATATGAGGCTATGCTAGAGGGAGGCCCAGAGCCTGGGATGTAGCCGGTTTAAGGACACAGTTTGGTTTTTTAGTCTTGGCTTCCCTTCAAGGTCTTCAGGTCGAGTGTTCCCAACCACTTCCATCAGCACCTGTTCCTTCATCTCATCTGGGAAAGTCAGGAGCTAAATCTCCTTGGATTTGGTTGTCTGGGACACAGAAATGCCACTTGGGTCAAATGCCTGGTCCCTTCTGTCCAACTGGAAGCTCAACTCTCTTCTCGGAACTCTGAAAGCCTTTCATCTGCGTCTCCAACTTCCCGACACATGTTGCAGCCAACCTTGTGACTTGGGTGGCTCGTTTCCTCCTATTGAGTAGGGCCTGGGTGATTTATCTCCTGCACCTCCAACTCCTTGTGCTGTGATGCACCTGGATGTCTGTGTAGGTATTGCAACCCAAGGTGGAGGAATGTATGGTGACTGGAAGGTGTGGTCCTGAACTCTTTATTCTGGTGGCACAGGGTTTTTATGGGGTTCTTCATACAATGGGGTCTTATCAGGATCTACACGTGCAGCCGGCAGGACATGTCCACAGGTCACCAAGTGGGAGCCAGGGGGTGATCTTGAGTAAGTTGGCTGTTGGCTGAGCTATGCTGAAAAAGATGTGCTGCAAAACACATCCTGTCCCTAGCAGACCTCCAGGTGGGAAGGGATCCAGGTCTGACAAAAGGTGGAGGGGAGGACACAGGAAGATGAGCCCATGCTGAAATTGGAGCTGCAGTGGGGTTCTGCCATGTGGCCAGCTGAGCTCCCAGTTTGACATCTGTCAAGTGAGAACAGCAACTAGAAAAACAGAAGGAGGCAGAGGGTTCTGCGGCTTCCTCTGTCTGCCTTGTTGGCTTGCTTGGCCTTGGGTCTTCTGATACTCAAAGTATCATCTTTCTTTAGATATTCATTCAGGGAACCTCTTATGCCCCTCTCCTTGCCAATATCTATGTTCAAAACTGCAATAACAACTATGATTTGGTAAGCACTAGGCTCTTTATATACCTAACTATAGCCATTCCTGCCAACTTACTTGACTAACAGAGGAAGCTGAAGCTCAAAGCTGTCAAGAAACCTGCTTGGGGTTTCAGAGGTAGGACTCTGAAGAGCCATGCTGAACAACAGCCCTGTCTGTCACCAAGATCTTGTGATCTTAGTCACATACTCCCTCTACCAGCTCATGAATTCCCATCTACATCTTGAGTTCTTCAGCTGTAGAGCCTGGTTGGTATCTGACTGGTTAGTTGGAAAGTTCTTGGAAGCTGAGTGTCTGAATGCTGGATTGCTGATGTATATTTGCATTTTAACTGACCCCTTGGGTCTGTGAGGACAAAAACTTGAAGTGTTGGGATACAGATTGGATGTGAAAGTCTCCAGGCTCATTGCTGAGATCAGCCCCCATCTGTCTGATCTCCTAGGCTCAGCTCTGCCTCTCTTATCTCTTCATCCTTTTCCCTCACCGCGTGTGACTATTGTGCAGGTAGAGGAGTATAGACAGAGTAACACTTCCTCCCACCTTGGGCTCCCAGCACAGGTGCTGTCTGGGATCTATTTGAACTGCGTGTTGGCTCTGGGGACAGAGGAATCCACTTAGGCTTCTCAACTCTTCAGGCATCAGAATCAGGCCCTCTTAGAAGAGAGAACGAAGGCCAGTGTCTCTGTGGCTGATAGGCTTCAGGATGGATGGAACTGGACTTTCATGGATGACCTCAAAGATAGGCTTCCCTGGACTCTAGAGAGCTGGCGATGGTCTCTGGAGAACTGTTTCCTTCTACTCATGGCCTGGGGTCAGCCATGTGAGCAGTGTGACATCTGCTCATAGCTCTGTTATGTGTCATGCAGTGTCACCACCTGTGAGTATTTGGCTTGTCCCCTCACTTCACTACATCTGGGTTCGCTTACCTGCAAGGAGAGAATGATGACCGTGTGCTTCTCACTCCACAGTGCTTCTCATACCCACAGTGCTTCTCACTCCACAGTGCTTCACACTGCCACAGTGCTTCTCACTGCCACAGTGCTTCTCATACCCACAGTGCTTCTCACTCCACAATGGCTTCTCACTCCACAGTGCTTCTCACTCCCACAGTGCTTCTCACTCCCACAATGCTTCTCACTCCACAGTGCTTCTCACTCCACAGTGCTTCTCACTCCACAGTGCTTCTCACTTCACAGTGCTTCTCACTCCCACAGTGCTTCTCACTCCCACAGTGCTTCTCACTTCACAGTGCTTCTCACTTCACAGTGCTTCTCACTCACACAGTGCTTCTCACTCACACAGTGCTTCTCACTCACACAGTGTTTCCACTCTCACAGTGCTTCTCCCTGCCACAGTGCTTCTCATTCCACAGTGCTTCTCACTGCCACAATGCTTCTCACTGCCACAGTGCTGCTGGGAAAATTCTCCTGAGATAAGAAACAGATGTTGATGGTGAGAACCACTTGAAGTCTGAATGGGTACCAGTGAGGTCATCACTGGATATGGTCATAAATAAGACTCTGAAGTGGTCCTTTGAGGGTCTGTACTGAGAGAACAAAGCATGTTTAGTGGAAACACATTGAGAGGTCACTTGTAACTTCTTAGCAAAACCTTGGTGAGCTCATTTTATAAAGCATGACGAGCACACGGCTCACTATTTCATATCTGGCCCGGAACACATTTCTGTATCCTATGTGAAGGGCAAGCATTTTCATTTTAGCATAATTAAGGACCTGTGCTTTGATTAAAGGTGTACATTTAGAGAGACGGTGCAAAATGCAGGTTTGATGCAGCTCTGGTCCCTCTGGAAGCTCATAGACGTTCACATTTCCTCATGGATGTAAAAGGACTCAAATCAATGTTTGGGCCCTGTGATGACCCATGGCAAGAAAATGAAAGAAGCCCAGGCAGGTGGTGAGGCTGTGATGGCTTTGTGACCCCCAGGATTTCAAGAACTCTTTGACTTTTTAAAGCATTTCTCTTCCTTTAAGAAATCCAACAGATATTATGGGTGCCTACAGTCTTCTGGACACAGACCACCAATTTTTTTTTCTCTTAAAGCAATGTGTGTGTGTGTGTGTGTGTGTGTGTGTGTGTGTGTGCGCGCGCACATGCTTGCATACATAGTGGCTAAGAGATGACATTGGTTGTCTTTTGTTGTTTTCCACCTTTCCTTATTTTGAGACTGTGTCTCTAGCCAAATCTGGAGCTTCCCAATGCAACTAAAATGGCTAGTCAGAGCACACCACAGGTCTTCCTGTCTCTTCTTCTTCTAGGATTACAGGTATGCCTACTATACCTGGATTTTTCTTTCTTAAACAATACTGTGGCTGCTGGGACTCAGGTTCTCATGCTTGTGCGATGAGTCCCAATTGACTAAGCCATCTTCCCAAAAAGGTTTTGAAATGGTGAATGTGAGCATTATCTTGATTCTGGCAATGACTTCATAGGTCAGTACATGTGTCGAATCTTGCCAAACTGTACTCCTTAATTATGTACACTGTGATGGATGCCAGTGGTACCTCACTAATTCTGCTATTGAAGGACAGATGAGTCATCATATGTCTTTGGCTATTGCACATAAAGCTGTTATACCAATCCCCATGCAAGTCTTTGTGTGACTATGTGCTTTCCTTCTCAGAGGGGAGTTACTGTGGAGGGTCACCACTCTGTGGAGATGTACAGTAACTTCTAAGAAACTGCCAAATTGCTTACTCAAGTGCAACTTCTACTTTACACCCACTCACAGGGTCCAGTTCTTCTTTGTCCTCACCAACCCTTGCTGTGGTCAGTTTTAAATTCTATTGTGATTGTTGTGAGAGGTATTCGATTACTGTTTTGATGGTGGATGCCTTTGTGATGGCTAGTCTTCATTGTCAACTTGACTACATCTGGAATTAACTAAGATTCAAGTGGTCGGGTACACCTGTATGCAATTGCTCTTGAGTGAATTATTTGAAGTGGGAAGACCCACCCTAAATCCAGACCCTTTGAGATAGGAAGGTCTACTTTAAGCCTGACCACACCTTCTGGTAGCAGCCTATATAAAGGACATGGACAGAGGATGCTATTGCTCTTTACCTGAGTGTCCTCACTCTCTCTGGCAAGCTCATTTCTTCACTGGTATCAGAGTCTACTTCTTTGGGATTCCAGTGTGTACTGAAGACTGGTTGAGGCATCCAGCCTCATGGACTGAACAACTATTGGACTCTTGGATTTCCTGGTGGTAGCAGCCATTGTTGGTCTAGCTCGACCACAACCTATAAGACACTCTAAAAATACAGTCATTCTTTCAGTTCTATTCCTTTAGGGAACCCTGACCATTACGCCTTTTCATGTGGTTGTTATTTGTGTACCTTCTGTGGGAAATAACTATTCAGATGTGTGTGTGTGTGTGTGTGTGTGTGTGTGTGTGTGTGCGTGCCTGCTTTCTATATTGGGTTATCTCTTATATTTGAGTTATGAGAATTCTGTTAATAAGTCTGAGCACAAGTCCTTTATGGGATATATTATTTATAAATAATTTTTCTTGACCAGTTGTTTTTTAATTCTAATTTAAAAGACAATATGTTTTTTAAAACTGAATTATGGTTTGTCTATGTGTTCCCTCATCACATGTACTTTTTGATAATTCATCTTTTAAAAAAATCTTAAAATAATTAGGGTGACGACTCTGTGGGTAAGAGTGCTTGCTCTGACAGCAAGGACACCTGGAGTCAAATCCCTAGCATCCAAAAAAAAGCCCCTCCCTCCCATCTGTGTGTGTATGTGTGGAAAATGATTCAGTGGACAGGAGGGCCTGCTTTCCAAGCAAGAAGACCAGGCTTTGAATCCTCCACACTCAAGGAGAAATCCAGGCAATGTCTTCTCACACTGATAGCTCCAGCATTGAGGGTGTGGAGCCAGGCAGATCCCAAGAGCTCACAGGCCACTACACCTAGCCAAAGATCTGAGGCAATAAGGTATCAAATGATAGAGGAAAACACCTCATATCCTGTTCTGATCATACACACCCACACAGGCATAGTGCATATTACACACACACACACACACACACACACACACACACACACACACACCACCATAACTTAGCATACATACTCATATACATGTATGTATGTCTCTAACCCCAGCATTGTCAGGTTAGGGCAGCGACAGGTAGATTCTAGGATCTTGCTGGCCTAGGTAAAATGATGAGATTCAGGTTCAGTGACAGATTCCATTCAAAAATAAATGAAAAATAAGTATGGCGGCGAGTGACAGAGGAAGACACCTTATGCTCTTCTCTGACCTCTGCAAGTGTGCACGTCCTAATACTGCTTTCCATCTGCTAGTCTGCTAACCTAATTCAGTTTTAAGTTAATTGTAACTGATTGGTCTCCCCATTGTTGGCCATATTTTCTGGCTCCTTTGAGTTCGTGTGCTTTTTGATGTTTCTGTTGTTGTCGACTTGGTAATTAGAAAGAATTCAGGATGTTACTTAAGTTTTATGGTGTCTGATGAGGTTTCCTTTGTATCCTAATATGTGGTCACTTTAGGAGAAAGTTCCATGAGCTTCTGAGAAGAGAGAATATTCTTTAGTGTTGGAGTGAAATGTTCTGTAGGTGTCTGCTATGTCCATTTGATTTATAACTGAAGGGGGGTCTCTGCAGGTGTCAGGTGAACCACGAAGAGATGAGAATGAAGCTTGATTCACATTGACTTCATTCACCTGGATCAAGACTTCGAAAGAGTCTAATGTGTTGCAGGATTTTCCATGTCCAATTACATTAGGGCAACAGGAGCCCTGTGATTGGACAGGGAACAGGGAGGTGGAGCTAAGAGTTGCAGAGGGGGAGTGTCTTGAGAGAAGAGAAGAGAGGGAAGATGGCAGCGGATGAGAACTGGCATAGCGCCACTGATGGTTATGTTATCATAAAGGTTAGATGTTTGGGATAGTCCATTGGGTGGCCAGGGACCTCAGCTTGGGCCACAGGGCTCCATAGCTGATTAGCGCTGGGAGAGGGATACCCTCCCAGGAGCTTGGAAAAGCCGGGAGTGGGCCCAAGACAAGCTCCACAGCTCACCAGGAATGGCCTCGAACCTGCGAGTCACAGGGACTGAGGTAGGCGGGCATAGAAACCCCCTGGATCCCAAGAGCGGCGGCTGAGGTAGGAGACGTCTGCCTGGGCCACCAGGGTTCCATAGTCAAGCAGTGCCCGCTGGGAGAAGTTTACTCTCCCAGGAGCGTGGAAAAAACACCTCTCAGAGAGAGCTGGTCTTCAAGGAGTATTGATACAGAGGCCTGCAGGTGAGAAAAGCCATAGCCAGAAAGTAAGATCAGCTAACATCAGAGTTAACAAGATGGCACAAGGCAAGGGCAAGAACCTAAGGAACAGAAACCAAGGCCACTTGGCATCATCAGAACCCAGCTCTCCCACCACAGCAAGCCCTGGAGTCCCCAATACGCCAGAAAAGCAAGACTCAGATTTAAAATCATTTCTCATGATGATGACAGAAGACTTTAAGAAAGAAATTAACACCCTTAAAGAAACACAAGAGAACAGAGGTAAAGAACTAGAAGCCTTTAAGGAGGAAACACAGAAATCCATTAAAGAATTACAGGAAAACACAATCAAACAGACAAAGGAAAT
>CM052709.1:64575391-64732240 GCA_028551405.1 Uromys caudimaculatus | reverse complement strand
GGGTTCTGATGTTGCCAAGTAGCCTTGGTTTCTGTTCCTTATGTTCTTGCCCTTGCCTTGTGCCATCTTGTTAACTCTGATGTTAGCTGATCTTACTCTGTCTGGCTGTGGCTTGTCCCTCCTGCAGGCCTCTGTGTCAATACTCCTTGAAGACCAGCTCTCTCTGAAAAGTGTTTGGGTTGGAGAGCTGTGGCACAGGGTCAGCTCTGGGGTGCAGACAGAAACCAGAAGGACCTTGTCCCCAGCTATCCCTTGGTTCCTATGTCCTGATGGCTCTGCAAGGGTCCCTCTTGATCCAGTGAGTTTGAATAGAAGTGGTGGCTTTGCCTAGGCTCGAAGGTGTGTCAGCACTCCTGGGATACCAGCTCTCTCCTGGAGCCCTGTGGCCCAGGCTGAGGTCCCCAGGTCCCGGTGAGCAGTGGTGCTTGTCTTATCCCCACTCACGGCTTTTCCACGCTCCTGGGAGGGTAACTTTCTCCCAGTGCTGCTTGGCTATGGAACCCTGGTAGCCCAGGCAGAGCATGCTTAAGAGTTTTAATTTTACGAGGTAATTGGATGTTGAGATGGCTGTCTGTGGGGCAGGCAATTATCCAGTGGGCCTGGCGGCAGAGATCCGCCAAGGGATTCAGTTCCAGAGAGTTGGTGGCCTGAAAGAGTGAAATCACCCGGAGGGAGATCTCCTGCGGCCCACCGGTTGCCGGCCTGAGTGGCTCTCTCTTTTTTTTAATACTTCATGCCACACTAATGATATCAGGCAGTTTATTCCCAACAAACTTAAGCCCAGTTTAATTTGGAGAAAGAACAAATGAACGAACAAACCAATCAATCAAACAAACAAATCAATCAATCAATCAAACAAACAACAACAACAACAAAAACAATTTCTGGGTGTAATACAATCCCTGGTGCACAAGGGAGCATAGTTACATTAGGCTCAGGGCACATAATTTCTTCCAAGAAGATGAGTTCTAGAGATACACTAGCTGTGATAGTTTAAGGGTCCCAGGAATAGTCTGGCCTGGTCTCAGCCATACAGAAAGTGCAGCAGTGATGAGGGCTATTAGCGACCTCAGGTCCTTGTGATGGGAACGTGGGAGAGCCTCTGGGTATAAGGACCATTTAGACTATTAGGTATATTATTACGGTCCTCATTGTGGTAGATTGGAGAACCCCTGGCTGTAAGGGCCATTTAGATTACTAGCCCCCTCCGTCTTGGTTGTAGGAGTTTGATATGGCCTGGGCCGATAGACAATGAAGATCACCAGGCTATTAATCACTTCCTACTCTCAGCTTTCTGGATGGAAGAACAGGTTTTTGTTGTTACTGTTTGTTTTTTATTATTGTTGTTTTGTTTTGTTTTGTCTTTGTGGTTTTTGTTCATTTGGTTTTTTTTTTTTTTTTTTTTTTAAATCTTTCCTATTGGAAAGACAATCCTGAGTGCTCAACATTCCTGGTTTCTCTGGAGATCTGTGGGCCAAGGACTTCATGCTATGCTCCCAACATATGACATTGTTTACCGGACATTCACAGTGCACTGGCTTAGGAGAGCCTACCTCAAACAAAAGGGAGGATGAGGACTGGCACCCAAGGCATCAGGTAAAGGCATGTCCACTAACTTCCACATGTGTGCTTGTGTGCACGCGCGCGCACACACACACACACACACACACACACACACACACACACACACACACTCACACACACACCCCTGTATCCATATCATACACATTTCACATATAGACTTGCACAAATATTTCAGACATTTCTTTTGCCCTTAAAAAATCTAGAGATACCACTGGGGACTGTGATAAATCCTTGTAATCCTTACTCTTGGGAAACTGAGGCAATAGTGTAACAGGCCCTGAGAACTTAGCACAGCTGACATCATGTTAGTGGTACCATTCTGACCTTTAGAACCTAGCATGCAGGCCCTAAAACCTGCAAAAAAGAGGAACAATGACCTAATTTATCAAAGACCTATGCCATAGTTCCAGGATTGGGGAAAGTCTTTAAGTAGACTAACCTTGTGTTTTGGCTTCTTTATTTTGCTTCTTTCTAACTGTTCTTGCTAACAGAAGTATGTCAACGAGGATATGATTTTTTTATTTTTTATTTTTTGTGCATAAAAGTCAAAGAACAATGAGGTACTTGGGGCTGCATGATTTGGACAGGTTCCCCGAATCAGGTTGGTGATTTGGGCAATCACCAACTAGCAACACAGACTTTCTATTTGGCTTTACAAATGTCTGTGTGTTCTCTGAAGAAGTTATAATATCTCCCTTGCTTTTTCTTCCTCCAAAACTTCCCATGCATTCTGTCTTGCTCTCTCTTAAATTCATGTCCTTTTTTTTCTGTTGTTACACAGACACACACATACACCCACACACATAAATATAACCTGTTCAGTTCATATAATATTGATTGTGTGTATACAATCTCAGGGCTGACTTGCTTGTATTGGATAACCAGTTGGGGCTCTTCCCTGGGGAATATCATTTCTCCCACTTTCAGCATTCTCCATTAAGAAAAAAAAAGCCAGGATATCTTGCAGTACAGTCACTATTACTGCTGGGAGTGACCAGCTAGAAAGTGTTGTTCTTTGTAAATGGAATAAAGTCCCCTTTTAATTCAGTCCTCCCACTAGCTCCCGCCGGCCGATTGGTCTGAGCATCTTGTCTGAGACCAGTTTCCCAGGTGTATCCTTGAGATAGTATCAGCACACAGCGGTTATTAATGAAGCCCTCGAGGAGGCCCTTGAAAGGGGCATGCTGGGAAGACAGAAGTCAGGGCAGAAGTCTTATGGGCATGGGAATTCAGATGCAGATCTAGAAACAGAGCTCTGCCTTGATATTGCTGTGGAAGCACAGAGTGTATTCTCTGCTTCCGTTTGTCCTGACCAGCTGTGCAGGAGTTGGTTAATTAGTACCCACACTGACAAGGTGAAGAGAGCAAGAAGGGTGGTGGACTGAGCACCAGTTTCCCCGGCTTCATGTCCTCCCAGCAGTACCTGAGAACGGGATGCTCTGGAATGGGGTGAGTACCAGAGTGCTGGCATAGACTGAGAATGTGAGGGTCTGGGCCATAGGCCTCTTCCTCCTCATGCCTCTGTGCTTTTGCTTTCAAGATGGGGTGGGTGAAAAGGTCAGCTGAGATCATTAGTGGACGCTCACTGGGACAAAGAAGCTTCACACCAACAGAAAGCCCTGCAGATTCCATGACATTAGCTCTTGGAGGAGAAATCACCAAGATTTAAGATTATTTCTGTCTACAAGAATTTTTGAGGAGGGGAACCCAATATCAGTTCATCCATCCATCCATCCATCCATCCATCCATCCATCCATCCAACCATCCATCCATCTGTCATCCATCCATCTACCCACCCACCCATCCATCATCCAAGCGTCTGTCTATCCATCCATCCTCCATCTGTCCTTCTCTTATTCATAAACATTTGTCGAGCTAAGCCATACACTCGAATGAAGCTCTGCATTTATCAATTAGCACATTACCAGTTTCTTAGATGACTACTTCCAGTTCTGGGGAAGAGATCTGACATTCTCTTGGGTTTGCTTTAAATGCTACAGCTAGATGACCTGAACCCATGTCTTTGCAGCCTGAGCTCAGGGAGAAGCCTATGGTCCTGTACTGCTGTTTCTAAGTTTTCCCTTCAGCTCTTGTCTTCCATCTTAGCTAAAGCTACCAAGTCAGGAGTAAGGAAATGAACACTGGCTCTCAGGGGGCCTAGCAGGGGGAAAGAGGGAAATAAAGTAACCAAAAGTCTAGAATGTGTAAGCCACCATAATACCTCTGAGCCCAGTGTAGATGACAAATCTCCTCTTGGGGACCAAGACTCTGAAGTAAAAGGCCAGATGAGGATACAAAGGAGATCTTGGGCTGTGGTAGAGGCTGGGGGATGGGGAGACATAGTTGGCATTGGTGAGGTGGGGTGGGGCACTGGTCATTGTCTGCCCATGAGCTTGCTGCTGGGAGCTGAGGAGCTGGAGGAGAGGAAGGGAGTCAGAAAGAAAAGAAGAGAGATAGAGAGAGGAGGAAGAAAGTGAAATTGAAGAGAGAGGGAGATGGAAAGAGGAGAGAAAGAAGAGAGGGCTGATGTAAGGAGAGAGGGGAAGAGGAGAAAGAGTAGAGAGGGGAGATGAGAGACTGAAGGGAGACAGAAGAGAAGGTAGGAGGAGAAGAGGAGGAGGGAGAGAGGGAGGGAGAGGAGGGTGAGAGAAGGAGGTGGGGAAGAGGATAGAACAGAAATGAAGTCTGGGGAGAGGAAAGTCAAGGGGCAGAAAGGAGAGAAATTAGGAGAAAGAAAAGTGAATGCAAGAAAGAAGGTGAAGGATACAGGAGGAAGAGGGAAGGGCAGGGGGTTACCCCTGGGGGAGAGGGTAGGGGAGAGTACTGCCTGGGGAGAGGGTAGGGAGGAGTACTGCCTGGGGGAGAGGGTAGGGGGGAGTACTGCCTGGGGTGCCCTGGTTTTGAAATTCTAGGGCACTGCAGTTTTAGAGTGTGGTGAAGTGGCCTCAGGGTCTCAAGGAGGAAGGGTAGGATGGTGCCAGGTCATAATAATAGCTCCTCAGCGACTAACCCTCTCTGGCCTCTTAGCTCCCAAGAACACTGAATTCACACAGGCGCAAAATGCAGCCTTGCGCAGACCTCGAAGCGTAATAGCTACTGTCGAGTTTGCACAGTGCCCACAAGCATCACGGGCAATTAAGAAAGTCGTCCGTTGCGATTGCGGCCTGCCATTTACGGTTGGAGCCTGGAGGCTATCCAGGCCAATCAACCCCTCAGAGGAGACACAAATGAACAGGGGGCGGGATGTTGTCTCCTGGGAGGGGACCCCCGCCATTAGCTGGCAGGTCCCAAAGGGAGGGAGACAAAGGCTGCTTTGGGCTCTTGGGAAGGGAGGAGGCGATGGGGGCAGGTCAGTCGCCCTGTCCATAGGTGGACTGAGGCATGGGGGGCACAGGCAGTCTTTGTCACAGGCAGCACCCACTTCGTGCCCAATTCACCCAATAAGTGTGTATATTCATAAGCTCTTGGAAACATTTGTACTGAATTTACAGGCAATAGATATTTGTTTATATTAACCCATGCTCACACATGGGCACTTACAAGTACCAAGGTTAGTATACACACTCAAAGGAGAAGCCCGGACCTTAGGCTAGTCACATGTAGACACGTGTGAATGTGTGTGTGTGTGCGCGTGTGCGCGTTCATGTGTGTGATGTGCATGTGAGCGTGGAGTGTGGAGGCCCGAGGACAACCTCAGTGTTTGATCAGTTAGCCACTTTTTCCTGAGACTGGGTCTCTTACAGGACCAGAACTCACATGGTAGCTTAGGAAGGCCAGGCAGCCAGTAAACCCCAGGGATCCTCCTGCCTCCACTTCTCCTCTCTGGGATTGCAAATATGAGCACCACACCTGGCTTTGTTGTGTACGGAGGTTTGCAAGGCCAGTACTTGATTGGCTGGGTTTCCCCCCCACCCTGTTCCTTCTTGCCCCTGAGTTCCCACCCACAGATACATCCTAACCAATCAAGGTCCAACCTAATAGCCAGATACTGTAAAGACCTTGGACACATTCATCTCTGGACCTTTACCTTCTGTCACCATCGTAAGGTCTTTCATGAGCCTGGGGATGAGACCTGAGGAATCTACGCAGAAGCAGACATGGCAGTCATGGGGAGAGTTACTCTTTGTTGCAAGTTGAGTCCTGTCAAAGCCATTTGTGTGGTGGAGAGATAGATAGTCAGAAGGCAGCGTTCTAGCCCGTGCCACTGGCCACTTGACCTTGACCTTGCTGATTAGTTCTAGGCTCTAGGAAGGGAATTTCAAAGTTGTCTACAGCCCCTCTCCCCAAAGTCTTCTTGTGCATCTCAGCCTCCATGGTGTGGCCCGTGGGAGGGGGCCAGCTTGGGTAGGTATAGCATAGACTGTGGAATAGACAGAAGACTTTGATTTTCTCATTGAAAAATTGAATTTCGAAGTGTTTTCATCCTTTTCTGAGGTTTGGAGTTCTTCCTGCCTCCCTCACCCCTATTCCCCCCCCCCCCCCCCGCACTGTTATTAGGTAAAGAAAATTGGATGTAGAGTCCATTTTGAGAACGTCTCTCAGAATAATTGTGCCGTGACACACAGGGAGTGCAAAGAAAAAAACAGGAAGCCAGGCTGTGAGGACTCCTTTGAAACTGGCAGGCTGCAGGCTGCAGCATGGCCATTGGCCAGAGAACCTCACTGATGGCAGCTGGTTTCCACCGCACTGCTTCCTGCTGGGCCCGGTTCTGAGGGATGCTGCCATGGTCTGCTCTGTCTCCTGCGGTGGGGCTGATGACCTTCCTCTTCAGACTCCAAGCCCAAGTTCAGTGTGTTGTGTTGACTCCACGTGGCGAATACCGGAAGCCAGCCTCTGGCTCCTCCCTTGTTCTGGCCGTGGAGCAAGCCTCTATGGGAAGCCTGCTTAACCACATTTGTTTGGGAGACTTTTTGGGCAGTTTAGATTTGGGTCAGAAGGTGGCTTTGAGGATTAATCGATTTCAGTGTTTTTATGGTGCGTTTGGTGCCCCCCTCAACTCAGTCTTTCCATTCTTTTAATTTCCAATTACATGTTCTGAGAGATGAGTTCTGGGATGATCAGAGTGCCCTGTGAGTGGGCAGGATGTCACGGGAGGATGCTAACACTGGCTCTTCTGATAGTGCTCCCGGGCAGGCAGTAAGTGGTGGGAAGTGGTAAAGGCTGCCTGGGTGCATGACTTTCCTGCAAGAGGGAGCTAGGCTGGCTGACCTCCCCAGGAGCCATGCTGATGCTTAGAGGCAAAGAGAATTACTTTCATATTTAAAGGACTGTCCCTACACAGGAGGGACCAAACTGCATCCAGCACAGCTGTAGGGGGCTGGGATGGGATGTATCAATTTCCTCTTTTTGCATAGATAGGTAAATACCCACAAATTTACTAACAAAAGCAATAGTCATGTAAGTAGTAGTTAGCCTGTGATTCTGAGAGCTGGCAATTTGGATGGGGCTCAGCTGGGTGGTTCTACTGCCCCAGGCTGGGTTCCTTCCCTAGCTCTCAGCAGTCAGTTGCCAGGTGGTCTGGACTTACCTGCTCTCAGGTGGCAGAAGCTAGGAGGAACCCGTTTTCCTTGTTTATTTGTCTTCTAAAGAGGAGATGGGGTTTGAGCTGGGGAGAATGAGAAGCCCCTGGAAGCTTAGGCTCGATAATGGCATCCCATTAATGTAAGTAAGTTGTAACATAAGATCAAGATGTCTAGACTACACATAAAGGACATGTATACTAGGGAGGGTGGAGAAGGCTGGCCCCTTTTACAGTTTGGTGCAGATGGACTTGTCTAACCTCTGGCTTGTTCTAGATAAGGAGCCGCTTCTCGAGGGAATGAAACCCCTAGACTTCTCCCAAGGCCTTTCTGATCTCCAGTGTTTATTTAATTAGAGATTTCTTCTCAACAACCCACAGCTGAAAAATCTTCATAATCACGGTCTCGAGAGAACTGGAGGAATGTCCCCAAGTCTTCACTGTACCAACGTTGACATTGTGCCTCTGTCATACCTGATCAAGACCCCCCCAGCTTCTCTTTCATCCACCATCATGCCCACGGGTAGGGCCTTGCCTACTTCTACCCATCACAGCTGCTTGGTTCTGTTTGGTTAGGTGTAGGGGAACAGAAGAGAGAGGAGTGTGCAACATTTGTAGGACTTTGCTTTATCTTATAGTCTTTAATGAAGAATGCACTGGAGAAGGAAACAGAAATAGTGCGTGCACAGTTTTCAGAGCGATGCAGGCCCAGGCAGAGAGTAGAAAATGGGAGAGGCCAACAACCCAAGCCCAAGTGGGTTTTCTGGGCTGGAGATATAAACTTGAGCTCTGGAGCCAGAGTCAGGCAGGAAGTGGGCTTGGCCGGCACGGGGTGCATACGCTGCCTGACAAACCATCCCTTTCCAGGCTCGTCTTACCAGGTCCCCCTGGCGCCCAGCCCCTCCTGACCCTGGGGACAATGCTGCTCTGTGTTGAGACTTTTGTGATAGCTAAGACAGAAAGCTGGTCAGGGTGGCCATGTGTGACTCACTCCTGTCACGTGTCCTGCCAGCTGCAGTGGCTCCTGAGTCTGCACAGGGATTCATGAAACTATGGCCCGAGCTGAGCCCATGCATGGAACCTGGTCAGCCAGCTGCAGAGTGCACTGCTCTGAACTACACAGCGTGGGAAGGGCAGGGCATGGGTGTGTGGGGGAAGGTCTGTTACCAGGGGTCAGGGTGAGAACACTCAAGGTGCAGAGGACAGGTACTGACCTTTGCTGTCTCTTTCCTAGGTTGCTGTGGAGCTAATGCTCAATGCTTCTGGATGTTCAAGGGCCTTGATCTCATCCCTGAGATGAGGACCCTTGCTTGTCCCTCAGCTCAGGCAGGATATGTTTCCCTCAGCCAAGGACTGGAAAATGTCCCCAAGTTTAGATATGTCATCTTATTCTAGTGAAGAGAAGGCAAAAGGAGTTATTCAGGACCTTGAGTGCTCTGAGTTCTAAGCACTGCTTTTGGAATGGGAAACTAGAGGTGCAAAGGCTGGCATGGTACAAAGTGACAGACAGGGTTGGGGGTGTTGTTGGTGCCAGGCACTGAGGGAAATCTGTGTTTCTTGAAGACAGAATGGGTTTCTGAGGATGGAAGCAGCCCTCCGTAACTCCCCATATCTCTGTTTCACCTTAAAAAAAGGCTTGGCCACGTGGAGATGGGGAAATGGAAGAAACCCTGTGGTCCACACTGGGTCTTAGAATGACCCATCCAGCCCCGTGCCCTTCTCGCATCTGACCAGCAGAGGGCAGTGTGGTACTGTCAGTGGAACTGCTGCCCCCATACTTTTCTTTACACTCTGGTGCTTGGCTCTTAATCTTTTGAAACCAAAGCTGCTTAGACACAACCTTGCCTGTCTGAATGGCACGGATTAGACTGGTACTCTGGGCCCCTTTGCTGACAGAATGCCCCCCGCCCCCCAGCTTATTCAAAGAGCTTCTCAACTCTCAGCCCTGTTCCTTGGGCCCAGCAGCTGACTCAGAGCCTTAGGAACAAGGTCTACGGTAAGATGAACAAGTATAAATGGTTTTCAAGATCCATTCTTATCTGCTTCTGGAGCCAGTTTTGAGACCCCCGCCCCCTGGCTCCCTCCTGTGGCTGACTTTCCCCTAGGGTTGATGGAGAGGACTCTACTGGATCCCTACGGGGTTCCCGGATGACCAGATACAGCCATGGCAAAGTCTCTTCTCTCCAGAAAACACTTTCTCCATCAGAAAAGTGAGAGCATTGGGGTCTTATGGTCTGAAAAGACTTGGAGTGGTGACCTTTCCTATTTTTATGTTTAGACGGTTAGCTGACTGAAGAATAAAGCCTTGAAGCATGAGGGGTACTCACTCTAGGATTGTAACTAGGAATATAAGCTACAGTCTGCACTGCCATTGCTTGTCTCTAGTTATTAGGTACAACTTTACCCCTCATCTAAGCTCAGGACAGCTTGGTCAAACCACACCTCTCATGTGATAATCCATACGGACAATGGGGAGCAGCACCCATGTGTGCTCCACAGGGCTCCAAAACTTCCCTGTCACCTGCCAGATGCTGGGGGGGGGGGGCACAGCTCTCTCCCAGGGGCCCATTCATACACAGTCCTTCAGTTGGAAGGCAACACAAACACTGAGTCTGTCTTCCACAGAGATGCAGGAATGTCACTCCTTTTCTAAGCAGAGGCCATAGGAGAGGCATACCCAAGGATCCCAGGAGAGGAGAGGAGAGGAGAGACTAACAAGGCAGAGATAGCATGAAGACCAGGATGGTCTAGACCATTTGTAGCCACCTCTTTTTTTTTTTTTTTTTTTTTTTTTTTTTTTTTAGGACTATGTACACACTAGACAGGAGGCACCTCCAACCAGGTGAAATAATGAACATTCCCATCTTACAGATGGAAAAACTGAGGGCTGGAAAAGCTGAGTCTAAGACCACACGGCTCAGTAGAGCAGGAGTTGTGCACACCCACCTCACTGTTCCAGCATGAATCTCTCTCTGGGATGGGTACTTCCTATCCTCTGTGCAGAAAGGAGATCCTGCCTTCTTAAGATTAAGAATGTGTGAGAAGCTGAGGCGGAATTTTGCTCTCTAGACTTTCCCAGAAAGCAGGGGCAGCATGTCCTTCTGCTGCTCATCTGTCTATCCCAGCATCCTCCAGGCAGGAAGCTGGCTGTGCTTGCAGGCCCACATCCTCACTTGTCTGCCAAATACCCCACAGGGCTGCTGCTGTCTCCGGAAGTCTAGGGAGCCGACACCTGGCAGAGGTCAGAGACTTGTTCAAGACCCCACAGCTGTTTTGTGACTAGCCTGGGATAAGAGCCCAGGTCTCTTTCTGGTTGCAGTGTCCTGTTCACCAAGACAAGACCTTGGCTTGAACAGTGGGACCCTTCCCAGCTAGAGAGGTCTCAGCTTTCTGGAACTCCAGGGAGCTCCGTGCAAATCTGTGTGCAGGAACCCAGCCCCACCCTTTGCCAGGAACAGCTAAGGGTATCCACACCCCGGATTTCAGTCCCAAAGCAGGTTGAGATGAGAGAGCTTATAGGATTTATCTTGCACTTAAGGTCCAGTGTCAGGGACAGGGGCTTTCCCACCGAAACCACAGCATGGCCTGGGTCAAGGCTGAGAGCAGCTGGAGAGCAAAGCTTTGTACTGTGAAGCCCAGCTGCCCAGCAAGTCATGCCGCATCCTTGCTGTCCCTAGGGCCAGCTTGCTATCCCTAGGGCCAGCTGGAGCCCGAGAGTCCATGGCAGGGAACCCTGGAGAGGGCGTAGTAGCATTCGCATGAGGTCTCATATTTTGAGGTTTCTGAGAAACCATTTTACTCAATGTGATGGTGGGAGGGAGTTCTTCTGGAGGCAGGGGCTCAGACATAGTAGTTTTGGATGTTCTTTTTCTACTTAAGATATTCCTTTTTCTCTTATAGTGTACTTTCCTGATTAAAAACGGTTACATGCCAGTAATAAAAAAAATGTCAGCAAGTCACATTGACAAGAAGGCACCTCCTGAGGTCACATCTAACTCTTCCTGCTCTGTCTGTACTGTCCTTGTCTCTGTCTTTTCTTTTTAAAAAAATATTATTATTATTGTGTGTGTGACTGTATGGTGTGTGTGTGTGTGTGTGTGTGTGTGTGTGTGTGTGTGTATACCATGTCACGAGTGTGGCTGTCGGAACTTAGTTTTGTAGAGTCAGCTCTCTCCTTCCACCTTTGCATAGGTTCTGAGGACCAGGCTTGCTCAGCAAGTGCATTTCCTGATGAGCCATCTTGCCAGCCTGTGTTTCTGTTTTGCCAGCTCCACTGACTAACTCCAGAGATGTAAGTGAGTCCTTTCATCAGGGGCCAGGTCTGCTAGTAGTGATGTCTAACCTTTTGACCTGTGATATACCATTGCCACCTACAAATGTACTTGAGCTACACTCATAGCTGTCCTGGATGGATGTAATCTCAGGGCTGTAGATTGGCCATGCCTACAGAGCTCAGGGTTATCAACAGATCTCAGATAGAATCTCCATTTCAGCCAATGGTGTTAACTTGGACAAACTACTCAATCCTTCTAAACCTTCACTTACCACCCTGTAAAATGGGACTAATTATGTCTTAACTTCTTGAGTGTTATAGAGAGCTGATGAGGAAGAACCTCTAAGTTCTGAGGAGAGTAGAGGGTCTCAGAATCTTCTAGGATTCTAGGATGTTGTTTGCTAAGGGAAGAAGACACTCCACTATGTGTGAAGCAGATAAGAGTTCTGAGCTCGAATCCAGTCACAGGTTACTGTATTTCTCCACAGTGAGGCATACCATTGTGGTTTTGAAAATATGGCTTTTGGCTCACAGTGCTCAGTGCTGGTCCTGACGTGCGAGCTGGGTTCATGGTGATAGCAGTGGTTATTTGAGTGGGCAGGATAATACAGGCATTTGAGAAGGTTCCTAGAGCTGGGGATTCTGGGGTGATTTGGAGGGCAGTAGGCTGGTCTACAACATGGGCTGATCTGAGAAGGACCCAGGAGCTGGAGAGCAGAGGTGGGTGGCATTGTTAGTATGGACTTAGAGGGAAGGTTTTACGGTCATTTCAAAGCATTCCAAGTGGATAAAGGAATTGAGAAGACGGAGGTTTGAACACACCATCAGAAGAGTCTTCCCCTTTGGCTACAAGAGGCCCTGACAAAGGCAGATAACCCAGCAGTGTAGGGGATGCATAGGACAAAAGAATTCTACCAGCTGTTCAAAAATGGGAGCTCGCCCACCTCAGACAACATCTCAAAGTAGCTTATTTGTTTAGGTTTTTTTCACTGCTTTGATGTTTCAGACAGCAGCTCTCTTGGACCAGCATACCAGACTCCACTCAGCCTCCACAAACACTTAGTACCAGATGATCTATGTCTCCTATCTCTCCCTCCCAGACAACCCTGTTGTCCAGGCAGATGGGCCACCGGAAGCCCTGGATGTGAGCACACAGGACTGTCAGAGAGTGCACTGTGGTTGGGGCAACAGTGGAAGCCTCTAGTCAAGCACAGGCACCCGTGTTCCTGTTTCAGCAACATCTGGGGACCATGACCTCCTTGAAGCATCCTAGGGAAAAAAGAGCAAATAACTGGTGTCTTACACTAGCACTTGGTGTCACTGAGTGGTTTTCTAAGCAGCTCATCCCAAGCTGTGCAGGCCTGGGGTGGCACTTTCCAGGGAGAAACAGACTGGGCTTACTCATTTACGTTTAATTTGTTTAAAAGGGTTTGTCTCCTCAGTGCCTCTCAGAAATCCTATAAGTGATGGGATCTGTTCCCTGTGGCATCCTTGAACTGTGCCCAGAATTTGCAGGAAACCGTGTATTGTCAGCTTACCCTCAGCCTTGTTTATCTGGCAAGCTAAGAGCAAAGGCTGGCCACCCCTTCTGTCTCCTGTGTAGCATCGAACAGTGATGACACAGAGGGTATGCGATTGGAATTCGAGGGCAGGGAATTAAGTTCTGGCTTTGCCTCAGGGGTCTGAGCTTCTGTTCATTCACCCTTGGGAAGGAAAAAATAATATCTACCCAAGAAGTGTGCTGTGAGAATTTAAAGAGGGTATGTGTATGAAGTGCAGGAAGAAAGAAAAGGAGAAGATTAGAGAATGCTTCTAACGTAGCTCCATTTCCCCCCATGGGCTTGGGAGCCCATTGTTTTTAGGGTTGGCCATGGACTAGATGTCAAAATTAACAAACATTATACGGTAATTTCAGATCTAGGAATATGACCTAAAGAAATGACCAAGCAAAGTCACGGATTTGTGAATGCACAGTAAGGAGCTTTCTCAGAGTATTGCTGATAATGCTAAACACTGAACACGACAATATTTCATAATCATGTTTTTCTAAATAACAGACCATCCACGTGGTGATATAGTATATAACCATATAAGACAATAACCTCTATTAGTTTTTATTGATCCAATTGGGAAGAAAAAGAATTTCAAAATGTATGATTCGATATTTATGGCATCTGAAGCTAATGAACAACTTATGAGGGGGATCTTTTTGCATTTATTTGAATTTTGATGTTTTACTACTGTAAGTAGAGATTGCCTCTTTTATACCTTTATCTACTTATTTTACTAGTAATTGTGCGTGTGTGCATGTGTGTGCATGTGTAGGTTGTGTGTGTGCACATGTAGACTATGAAATGCATGTGGAGACCAGAGGAGAACTTGCCCTGGGGATCAAATGCAGACCGTAAGGCTCGGAGGTAACATTTATCTGCTGAGCCATCTTCCTGGCTCATCTGTATCTTAAATAGAATCCAAAGAACCATTTTGAAAGTTAGATTTAAAAGTACCCAGAGAGCTTGGTGTGGTGGCTCACGCCTGGAATCTCAGCACTCAGAGAAACTGAGGTAAGAGTATTCATGGCATGAGTTTTAGGCCATCCTGGCATATAGTGAGTTCTAGGCTAGCCTAGGGTATAGAGTAAGAGTATGTCTCAAAATTCTAAATAAGGTGAAATAAAATTGCACCCACATGAAGTTTTTGTCTCTGCATCTCTGTCCCTGTCTTTAAATGGAGCTTGCCCCTAGGATTCTATCCTCATAAAAGCAAACCAGATGATGGTTTAAGCAATATGCTTGATGAGAGCTGAGCTGCAAAGAGGGCCAGCCATATTAATTTCTACTATTTTGTTGATGGTGCTTCTACTTCTTATGGGTTGAAAGAAAGCTTAAGAGGATTCTTAGTCCTGTTTGCTGTTTGTGTGACTGTCCTTCCCAGCTGCAGTGTTGGAGAGGAAATGAACACTGAAACCCCATCAGGGCGACAGCCCTATGTGTCCTATTTGTCTGGCTGGAAGAATCACTCAGGGGCATGAGCACTCTTCCTGTCCCCTGGCTCCCTCCCAGCCTGGCCACCCCATCTGCCTTTCTCTGGCTCCCTCTGAGCTCTATCCCTGGAGGGCTTTGGGGTTGAGTTTTGGGGCACCTGAAGTTCTTTCCCAATGGGGCTTTAACTTGTCCATGAGAAATGTGGCAGCACACAGCCTGGAGCACGGAAAGACTTGTCTTCTGAGATCCAGAGTTTTCTGGCCAGCCCAGAAAGGCTTGTTCTGGAGGTGGGGAGGCACAAGGCCAAGGATGGGGCATTTTGGTTTGGCGCCTAGTTAGGCGTGTTTACCAGAGAAGCAGAGTTATGTTGTTAAAAACAGGAAGATACACTGGTGTGGAGCTTCCAGGCTGGGAGGTGGATGGAGTGTGCCCTCCAGCTCCCTAGGCTCTGAGGCATCATGTGAATCTACTCTCAGCACACTCATTAAAATTGTAGGCTTTGCTTAGGCCTTGGCTGTGTACAGAGGCCAGGAGCAGGATGGAGCTGCAGGCTGAGAAGTTAGGGTAAAGAGTCTGAAGCCTCAAGGCATATGAACAGGGCAGCATGAGATAAAGAAGCAGAAGGTAGGTGAGGAGGACCAGATTGTGCCTTAGTTCTCCAAAGATTGACTAAGTCCCGGGGAGAGGCTGCTGCTCCTGGGAAGGGGAACTCCTACCTCAGGATCCCTATGTTGAAGAGAACAGAAAGACACCAGGAAGAAACATGTCTCAAAGAGTCATGAGATTTGTGATCAGTATCTGGTGGGATTTTCAGTCTCATAATTTTGACAAACCTAAGATTACCTCCTGGCAGGGTGCATTGCTTATAGCCCTGTAGAGAGGCAGAAGGATTATGTAAAACAAAGGGCTGGAGACAGCAGTCTTGATAGAGCCTGTCTCTCACCCTCATCTCTGTTATGCCAGAATTTATCAACCTGTGAGTCAACTGGGGAGCTCTTAGGTCAGACTCTGTTCTTCTGGACTCCTGGAGCCCGGGTCGTGGCCATCGACTTACATGTGACTGTCAGCAGCTCCTAGAGGGTTTTGAGTCTCCTTGGTGCTGACAGAAAGGATCAGGAACTGCCTAAGACTCACCCTGCTGCTGAGAGGCCTCTCAGAATCCAGGTCTAAGGGGATGCAGGTGCTGACACTCATGTCCCAGTTCAGGGACTGGCGTCCAGAGCTGACAGCTCCCTGGCTAATGCTTGGCTTTTCTTCCTTTCACAGAGAGATTATTTATCCCTCCCGCTGATTCTGTGAGCTACCTTTCATTCCATTTATTCCTCTTTTAAAACCAAGAAATGAACAGGATGGTGCTTTTTTCATTTCTACTGTTTGCAATCAAGAACCTCTAAAGAGCTCAATGGTTTTACTGCACAAAGTTGAATTTGCAACCAAGAATATATTTAATCCCTTTCTCCCCCTTCCTTCTAGAGAACTTGTTACTGGAGGCTCTGATTATTCTTTGTCCCAACTATTAGTGGGCTTTATAAGTTCTACATTATGAGCAATGTCCTCCTACAGTTTAAAAAAAATGAAGTACCTTCCCACAAAGACCCATGTGTCACAGGCTGAGTCTCTGAAGCGTTCAGAGGTGGGGTTTGGGGATGGATACCGAGGGCTGTAACTTTCTGAATAAACTTAGTCACTGATGGATCTATGATTTGCTGGCGTTAGGAATTCTGGTACATCAGGCGTGGAGGTTGGTTAGAGGAAGTAGGTAACAAGGGTTGTCTCTTGAAAGAATCCATCGAACCACCTCCTTTCCGAGCCACCACAAAGTGAACGTTTTTTTCTCTCCACTCCCCTAAGCTAATGCTCTGCTCTACCACAGCCCAGAAACAGCGAACCCACAGGACCTTGGATGGAAACTCTGAAACCATGAATTGAAATAAATCCTTCTTTCTGTTTAATTGCCCCTCTCAGGTACTCTGTCGTAGAAACCGACTATCACAAAACCCTGGGAGTTTTCTTGTCACGATGAATGGTATCTTTATGTGATAGGAATGGCTTGCCTTCATTTGTCACCATTACCGACTTCTCTCCAGATAGGAATAGAAGCAGAAGTTGACCTTGTCTGGGTCAGGATCCCAGATTGGACTGGGATGGAGTAGATCCAGGCAAGGACACCTCATAGCTTTCCCTTCCTCAGGAGGAACACACAGCGTTTGTACGGTGCCTTTAGCTTTACAAACCCCGGTTCAGTCTGTTCTATCATCAGATCTAGGGGGAAGAGATATGGAAGAGCAGTTGCCAGTAGAGTTTCTGAGTCTCTGCTATATGTCACCCATGCAGAAGGACACATGTTTAAGCTCTGCTCTTTGTCTAGCAAGACTTGGACATGGCACCTGCAAGGTTAGAGTTTAGTAGAAAGTCATACTTGAAAAATATAGATGGATACAGCATCTCAGCATGCTCAGGTGTCCTGGTTCCAGGGAGGAGAGGATGTCCCTCACTGATGCTATTAAGTACAGTGTGGCTCCTACTTTCTTGTCCTCCTTTCTGTCTTTTTACTTCAGTCTAGTCCTACTATGTTCACAAAACACACTTCTCCCTCAGCTTTGTCCTTTGTGATCTCTCTCCACACCGTATCCCCAACACCTAAGATAATTCTTGGCAATTTTGTTATTGAAAACCTTTTTTCTTTCCTCTGTGTGTGTGTATGTGTGTGTGTGTGTGTGTGTGTGTGTGTGTGTGTGTGTGTGTGTGTGTGTGAGAGAGAGAGAGAGAGAGAGAGAGAGAGAGAGAGAGAGAGAGAGAGAGAGAGAGAGAGAGAGACACACTGTGGTTATCCATATGGAGGTCAGAGGTCAAAAGGTCACCTTCTACCTTGTTAAAGGCAGGGTCTTTTGTTTTTGTCTTTGCATTGTATGCTCTGGATTAGCTGCCCTATAAACTTCAAGACAATTCTCTCGTGTCTGCCTTCCAGCTGGCCAAAGGGGTGCCAGGAATACAAATACACTTCACCATATCTGGCTTTTTACTTGGGTTTCAGGGATCTGAACTCAGGTCATCAAGATTGCTTGGCTGGAGCTTCTCTTCCTAGTAGTCTTTCATTCTTTTTGCTCCTGATGTGTCCAATGAACTTGGCCTGGGAGGAGAGGCACTTAGAAGACAGTGTGAAGAAAGGTTGAAGGCCTGGATGAGAAATGCTCCAGTTAACAGCCCAGCTACGATTCTGACTCAGTATGACTTGGGACAAAAATGGCTTGGTAGAGTGGTAGCTCAGTGACCTGAAGGACCACAGTGACTCAAGCGTCAAGGTGCAGAAGCTTGGAAGGGATTGGTGGGTCGTGTGTCTAGGAGCAAGTGGTGCGGTGGACTCACACTGGTGTGCCTGGCTTGAGGGGACCAACACTCTTGAGAACTTATTTTGCTCAGTCTCTCTTTTGTTTATTTATGTTAGTCAGGTCTGAAGGACACTCTTCTTCATGTTCTGGAAGCATGTCATGTGTAGGACTCTCATGGATGTGCCTTATTCCAAGTGCCCTTCTACATTGTTGCTGGATATCATCTTCATTCTATTTTGAGTCGGGATGTCAGAGGACCCAGGTCTTTGTAAAGTGAAGCCTAGAACCATGAAGCAGAGAGATCCCACTCCCTAAAATCTGTCTGAGCTATTCCTAGCATTGTTTTTTTTTTTTTTTTTTAAGATTTAAATTTTTTTTTTTAATTTTTTATGTTATGTATGTGGATGTTTTGCAAATGACCCAAAGAAAGAATTTAGCTTGATTTCTTAAGCAGTGAGTGGAAGCAGAGCTGGGCTGGAGAGTCAGTGAAAAAGAGGCATCTGCCTGGAGAGAGGCCGCAGTACATGCTACTGGGCTGTGTGCTGGCTAGGACGGTACCTAAAGCTGGACTCTCCACGGCCCTGTCTCCTTACAGACCGAGCTGTGTCTCTCAAGCCCTTCATGCGACTGATCAAGGCCCTCATGCTTAGCTGTGAGTTGTCGAGATGCTGTCCCCAATCTTCTTAGCACGTAGACAGGCTTCCAGAGTGACAGCCTTGTGAACTGAACCCCTCTGTTCGTTCCACAAGCAGGTATCGCCTGTGAGTTGCCAGCAGAGGCAGAGTGAGATGTTCAAGGACAGCTCTTTGTCTTCTGTGATTTGGGGTGGATATGGGAAAGTGAAGAGGCTTTTGGACGCCTCAGAGAAGTGAGATCTATAACACAAAGTTAATAATGGCCATGGCACATTAACCACGCGTGTTGGTGCTCCCTTAAGGTAGTTGTTCTGAGGTCGAGGAGGTCAAAGGTAATGTTGAATGGTTTCAGCTCCACTTTCCCATCACTTTGAGGCTATCCTCTGAGAATGGAGTTGGTGGGAGTGGAGAGCCTCACTCAGATCTTGAGGAACACAGCGCACAGCGGGAGAGTCCTGCGCTGGGCCTAACCAGGATTCTTCTTTCCAGTCAGACATCAGGGAATCTGGTGAAACTGGGGGGACAATTTCAAGTGGATTGCCTTATTTAATCCTTAAAGTAAGAATAAAATGATAACAGTAAAGGTTCCTAGGGTTTATCCAGCATCTAGAAGGTGCCAGAAGTTCTGAAATGTAGATTTGTCCATATTCGAACAGTCTCACGTGGGAATACTGTCACCTTATTTTATAAATGAAGACTCATGATGTTGAATCACCACTTTTCTAAGTTTATTTGCCTTGAGCATGACAGGGCTGGGATCTAAGTCCTCTACGTCCACCCGCTGTCCCACCCAGATCCTGGATATGTTGAGGCAAGGAGACAGTTGTCCACTGCTCACTCAGATCATGGCTTCTTTATAAACATTGATTGTAGTTAGAACCCACTGTCCTGGTCCACTGTATTCTGACTTAGGGAATTGAATTTGTCCCCAAAATCTGGCAGCGGGGAGAGGATGCTGACTGGTAAGCAGAATGATGGGGGAGTAGGGGAACTGGCTGTGCATAATGAAAACCTTGCTTCGAGTCCTTTCTCAAGGTGAGAACATATTGACTTTGTTTTTTTCATGGTTCTACTGGCCTTTACATATCCAGGATCTGTGGATGGAACTGAAGGAGGACCAAGAGTAAAAGCAAGGGCATGCCCAAATAGAACTCAGGACTGTGGGTATTAAAAGCTACCAAAGGCCAAAAGGTACTCTGTTACAGCAAAGGCATAATGACAGAGACCAGTTATATCCTCTTACTATTTCTGAATTATGAGAAGCCCATCTCAGAACTTCTCAGATGCCATAACACGGCTGCTGTTGATGTGGCCAAAGAATGTTGGAGAAAATCCTCTCCCAGGGCTCAAAGTGAATGGGAGAAGTCAAGGAAGAGGTGTAGACATGTAGAACCTTTGGTCAGAAGGGATATTTTGGACCCAGAGCTCAGTTCCAAATCTGAAATCTAGAGTCAGCTTCACCATGAGAAGAGTCTCCTCAGTGCTAGCAGCTGGTTACTTCTTCTGTGTCATCCTGTCACACCCTCACCTACTTGGAGCCTAGTTCCTGCTCTGTGTCTAGTATTGTTTCTTAGCACTAGTCTGAGGTGACCAGTGGCTCCTTATTTGTTGCACGAGACTGTAGGTCCAGGGACAGTGGAGTCAGAGATAGTGCTCCCCCAAGGATGCATTCTGTACCAGTTACAATGCATGATGCTTTGCCTACGATTGATTAAGTCTTTGCAGAGAATGACCTTGTTACCAGGGTTCAAAGAGGTTATGTGACTTGTTCAGGGTCATACAGCTAGCAGCAGAGTCAGAATCCAAACTCAGATCCCCCAAGATTCCAAAACCTATGGAAAAGAGGACAGGGAAAGTGGGTTTTCTTGTGATGACCGGTATGGCTTGCTCAGTTATTCTTTTCCCCTAGGCCATCCTGCAGGATTCTAAGGACTGAGTATTAACTATCCTCATAAGGACAAGCTGAACAAGAGAGCAGCAGAATGAAATAGATACTGCCCCAAAGAGGTCAACAGGTAAATCTGAAGCAGGATGTGGGTGTCCCATTACTTTGCTACAGCTTTGAAAGAACGGCTAAGAGATCCAATTGATTATACGAAAAATATAGACTTGGACAAACATATCAGTCAAACTGATAAGAATGTCAAACACTGAGACCCACCCATCTCTGCCCTGAGCTAAGTGGCTAGAAATGTGGAAGGGTGGAGTCAGGAATGCTAGAGTGTGACGTAGGTGTTCATAGCATCACAGAAATGGGAGCTCGAGGGAATCCTGAAGAACAGCCATCTAGACATTTATCACACCTCTGAGTGGTAGTTATGCGACCCCACCTTTGATGTCTGTGGAGTCAGGAAACCCACTATTTCCTGAGGACATAACTATTACTGCTGTACATTTATGACTTCCTGGTATTAGCTTCATAGTAGATGCTAGTATCTTCAGACTGAGCAACTCTGAGTAAAATCAAGGCCATTGTGATAATCAGACACACTGGGATGTCAAAAGATCCAGCTACTTTGGAAAACAGTTTGGCATTGTCCTAGAAAATCAAACATAACTTGATCATACACTGGCAACACTTTTTCCACTGGTTGTCCAAGGTCAATCTGGTATTTGTATGCTTCATTTATAGTCACCAAAACCTGGAAGTACCCCAAATGCCCATCAGGTGGTGAGTGGATAAACTACAGTATATTTATACTGGGGGATACTAGTAAAGCAAGAAAAAGAGCAACTACTGACATAGATATCATGGGTACATTGTCTGAGTGGAAAAAATAAAAACTGAAGAGTCAAAAGACTATATATGCTATGGTTTCATTGTATGACAATCTGGAAGAGATAGCACATAGAACAGACAAACACAGACAGACCTCTGGTTGGTGGCTACCAGGGGCTAAGAACAAAGAGAGGTGTCTGTTACTAACTACAAAGAAGTGTGCAAGGATGTTTTGGTGGTGGGGGAAGTATCATAGGTCTTTGATTCACAATTCTATGCACTTGAAAGAATTTACTAATCTGTGCAACTAACAGTGGTAAATTGCATGGCATGCAATTATACTTTAATAAGTCTGACCTTCAAAAACATATTTAAAAAGCAAACAAACACAGAAGTTGACCATTTCATGGCCTGCAGCTATGTACCTGCAAATTGTGGTCCTGATGGTAGAGATGGTGGTGAGAGCTCTCTACCCATCTCTGCAAGTCTGTGGCTGTCTAGATACATGCAGCTGGTAGAGCTTCAGCACCGACTGCTCTCTTCTGGGACAGTAATCCTGATGTGTCACAGCATCTGGGCTCTGCTTCTGAGTGTGCACTTGGGCTGTAGCACGTGCCAGGGCCCTTCGTTCCCACAGGTGTGGTTCCTGCTGCTTGGATCCAGTTCTTGTTAATTATTTCCCTGCCCAGGACATGAAAGCTTTTATTTTCATAATGGTCTACAATTCTTTTGAATCACTTGACATGTTAGATATCAGGGTTATTTTAATGTTTACTCAGGATCTTTCCTTAGAATGGGGGTGTGAACATCACTGGGTACCTGGGACTAGGGGAGAGTCTAGATCACCCACTCCTTATTGACATCGAGGCCCTGTGACTGTACCTAGCATTCTGTATTGTTCTGCTCCCAGTCATGACACCTCTTTATACTCCTCAAATTCATCCCATGTCTAAACCCAGGTACATTAAGGCTATAAATTGATGTAAGGGATGGGGAAACTGTAATAATACTTAATTTCAGATATTCAGAATAGCTTAATTCTAGTGTTAGTCTCAAATCGTTTATACCATCCAGATGATCCTGTCTTCTAGCAACTTTGATCTGCTGTTTCTGTTCTTCTTTTACACCATGCTGAAGAAACCTGGTGCCTCTTCTCTGTGACAAGCCTACAGCTATTGGAGGACAATGTTATGTCTTTTTGGAATTTTCTATCCAAGCTTTCTTAAGAAAGAATTTTGTGTCTGTTGGAGAGGCTACATCTGGAGTTCTGGATTAAGATGCAGGAGAAAGAGAGGAAGAACTGTCAGAGGAGGTAGCAAGCAGACTCCTTTGCTATGCTGGGGAAGACATTGTCCTCAGCTCTGGATCTGCTGTATCCTCAAACAACCCAGTGTTACCATGTCCCTGCTGGCTAAGCCTCCTTTTGTCATCAGGGACTCGGGAATAACAGACTACTCCCATGGAAGTTCTTTGTGCAGTTATTGCCACTTTAATGAAGAGTAGGTAATTTCTGGTTTTTGCTCCCAAAGTGGAATTAGCATCTCTAAGGAGTGGATATACAATTCTAGAGGGAGGAGAAGTGCTGGTTTTAATGGAAGAAACACCCCAAGCATACGGGGTGAAAAATCCAAACAAAACCAGAGAAGCACAATGTACCTAGCTCTGCTCAAAGCACAGGGAAGCTGGCATTGTGTGCAGTTCTGGTACTCAATCAAGGCTGAAACATAACCCAAACACTGGCAAGCCTTCGGGGCAACTCCCAACTCCCTACACTTCTGGAATGGTCTCCCGAGCCCTAGAATTTCGTCTATCTGTCACCACCCAGGCTGTTAATTCTACTTTGTGCTTTATAAGACCCATCTCATTCTTAGCACAGCTTGTCTTCTGAGGATAGATAGAGAACCCGTTGATTTCCATTCCAGAACTTTCTTTAAGGTGAACATTGGATTTCTTTGGAAGAAATATTTTGAGTCACTGTGTGTGGAAGGTAACTCCTAAAGAAACGCTCAAGTAATGAAAGATGCCTGGCCTTGTATGGGGGGGAGGAGGGAGGAGTGAGAAGGTGGAGAGAGAGAGAGAGAGAGAGAGAGAGAGAGAGAGAGAGAGAGAGAGAGAGAAAACAAAGATGATATGAACAACAACAGATCAAAACACAAAATCAGAAAGAAATATGGGACATCCAGCATACAAAAAGACTTTAGACATTACTAAAGTTCCCAAAGGATTGGTGGGAAGGACCATAGGGTGGCAGTGTCAGAGAAGAGGCCATGGCTAGACCTACACTTGATGGGAAAGGAGAGACCAGGTTGCAGGAACTGGGATAGATCTGAACCCAAGTTGTATTTGTTTTCTTATCTATTTTCCCCATTAGTCTTGAACTCCTTTCTAGCTTCAAGGACACTTCCCCAAACATGGAAGGCCCTGAGTCTATGTGGCTCAATGAAAGAAAAGAGGAAAGATGGACCCTTGCACACAAATCTTGTAATTTCATGAGTAATACACCTAGAATACAGGGAACTGCAAACCAAGTTCTCAGCTTGATTTTTTTGTCAGCTGTTATGATTCATTTGAAAGATAATGGAGAAACATGTTTTTTTCTTACATGCTTGCCTTTCTTATTGGGACAAATGTAGCCAAGATGGAGTGGTCCAGCCCTGATGAACCTGCTCCATGGAATCTGCTTTATGCTTCTAATTGGGCATCGTAGTCCAAAACCTAGAATCATGGAAAATCAGAATTGAAAAGGGACATGGGATATTACTTACACAGAATATGAACTTTGGACCTTTCTCCTGTCATCTGACACTTTTTATTTTGTTTCTTTGTTTTACAAATTATCATTGACTTTAAAATGAGGCCTCTTTGCCTGTCATCATAGATATGTGTTCCACACAAGAATAAACTTAAATTAAAAGCATGAAACGTTATTGGCATAACATCAGAGCTGGGAAGTGCTTTGCAAATGTTTTACAATAAATAAACCTTATTATTTTAAACCACAGTGCTTCCTGCTAAGTCAAAAGCACTTTGGAATTAGGACAAAGAAACTGGGACAGGAGTTTAAGTCCTTGTGGTGGGGTGGAGGGGATACAGGAATGGGGGAAAGGGGAAAGATGGAAGCAGGTTACAGGTTGAGGAGAAGGTAGGTTGCCTATGGCAATGCCCGAGAGTCAAGATAGACACTGCAGGTCCTTATGGCAGCCTTCTTTTTGGCTAAAGTGGTAAGTTTCTGTAAGAACTTGTAGAAATGGCATTGGACCTTCGATGGGTTATAGATTGTAGGGAGTAGAGGAAACCCCAGTGAGCAAAGTCCTAAAGTCCAGAGTGAATGTGTGCTTTGATATGGGCATGGCCATGTTAAAGACTCTAAGGCCAATTGACCCATGGGAAATTGGCAAAGCCATTAACCCAGATGGGACAGGCTCAGGAGGCCTCTCCTCAGGAGTTTGAATCTAGGTCTGAATTCACATGAACAATTGATCAGTATGCCAAGACTAGCAACTCTCTCCTGGTTGTTTGTAGCTGGAGGCCTACAGGCCCCTCCTATAGAGATTAGCTAACTCCTCTCTGTGCTTTACACAACAAATATGTCAAGGTTCTAGGTTGCTGCAGCAGCAACAGCAGAATCCCATATAACACTGGCTTCATTTTATGTGTGTCTGTGTATCTGACTTTATTAATCCCCTTGCTATCCCTAGTTATAGCATAGAATGGAGATTTGAAGTATCCTTCTGATCTTAGAAGCAAAACCTTAGAAGATCAAATAAGACTTTAATATCATGGAAACTTACACACACACACAGAGACAGAGAGAGATGCACAGATACACACCAACGTACATAGATACACACATACAGAGACACAGATGCACAGACACACACACCAACATACATGGACACACACATACACATAGAAACACACATAAACACATACACATAGATACATAAAGACACAGATTCTTCTTTCTCTCTCTCTCTCTCTCTCTCTCTCTCTCTCTCTCTCTCTCTAGCTCAATGTTTTAAAACAGGACAGAGAAAGAGAAAAATCAAACACAAACTGCCCAAGTTTAGCCATCAAGTACCAAGCATCAGCTGAGAGCCCTTTGCACTGTTGTACAGTATGTGTCTTTCTCTCATACAAGAGATCTTGTAGCAGGAGCCGGGGAATGTAATATCTTTCCATGTAATGTTGGGGAATGCGAAAAAAGAGGGCCAGAACAAAACACTCCCAACAGTGTCCCCAGCAAAGATGGATGAGAAGTTGCAATCTTCTCACTGGATACTCAAATAAGAACAGCATGTGGCACGTCTACAAATCAGTGAGAGCCAGGATCACAGGGACATTCAGTACTGTGATACTCCTGAGGCCATGAGAAAGTATTAATCCTACTGTGAGCTATGTGGCAATCTTTGCCCAGTGGCTTCAATTCAGAAACGATTTCGTGAGAAGATGACATTTCTTGGATTTTCCTGGTGGTCAGACATGCAGTTTGCTGGGTTAGGAGAGTCCTATGTAATCCTGCCCAGTTAGGGTTTCCTTTGGCACCTGTCTATCATCTTCAGAGCCGTGTCACCAGTCATTCATGCTGTCCTTTACCTATTCCACCTGGAGGTTGTTGGGAGTGTAGGCGCTAACCTTGTCCTGTGCGTAACCAATGGTGTAAATGACAGAAGCTTCAGGGCTTGTTTATATGAAACCAGTGCGTGGGCACAAGTACCTGGCAAGTTGCTTGCTTATCAGCCTGCCCTCTCTATGTTTGTATGCATGTGTGTGCCACCTATGCGTGTGTGTGTGTGTGTGTGTGTGTGCATATGCACGTAGGTATAGGGGCCAGAGGAAATGCCATTTATCAGGTGTCATTCACCTTTGTTGTTTGTGAGACGAGGTCACTCACTGGCCTGGGCTAGTAGCCTAGGCTGGCCAGCCAGCAAACTCCAGTAATCTACCTATCTCTGCCTCCTTAGTGAGGGGATTGCAGTGTGTATCACCACACTTGGCTTTTTAAAACAAGTCAGGTCCTCATGTTTGGGAGGCAGGTGTAATGCCCTGTAATTAACCTGTAAGCCCCACCTGCCCAGGAACCAGGTAACTTCCTGGAATGCTGGGAGTTGTAGTTTTTGGAAAATAACAAAGTCTCCTGGGAAAGTGCAGTAGCCTATAGGATTGTCCTTAAAACCCCTGCAACACAAGGCTTGAGGACATTCTCAGTGGGGAAATTGCAGAGAATGGTCCTGACCAAAGTCCATCCCTTGATCAGTATTTAATATTTAATAAGGCTTGCTTTAGATTTGGCCCCAAATGGTAGAATTGGTTTTTCTGCTGCATCTCAGGATTAACACAAGTGCTTTACAAACTGTGCTGTCACCCATCTCAGCCCCAGCCCGTCCTTCTTATGGTGAGGCTCCTGGGTTATAATGGCTCTTTCAGCTTTTTCATGTGCCAAGGAAAAGAGAGATTTATGAAGCCGGTATTAATGGTATCCCTGGGCAGAACAGGTCTGACAGTAATTCAGAGTGAAAAAGGCAACTCAGTTAGGTCTCTGCGAGAAGAGAAGCATCACATCGTCAGAGACCAGGTGGCCTTCCTCTATGTGGTATCTATAGACACAGAGTGGTCACATTGTCATTCAGGAAGACTGTATGGCCTGCATTTCCAGCTACATGAGAGCCTGCTGTCCCCATGGCCATTGCAAATGTCTGCCTTTTCTGTGGAGCACTGACCCGCATCTCTGTCACAGCCACAGTAGCATCCTGCCTCCTGGGTCCACAAGATCAGCTTCTGCTGGGGACATGCCTAAGCAGAGATGATTTCTACATGGGTGCAAAGAGCTCATCTAGTTGTTTCTTTAGCTCCATGCTAGTCGCTACAGTGCTTTCCACCATTGGCCAACCTGCCACACGACACGTGCACAACCATACGGAGGCATTGTCCCATGACTGCCAGCATCCCAGTGTTGCCTGAGATGCTTCCTACGCTCTTGGCTGTGTAGAGTCTGCATGGTTCTCAGCACTGTGGGGTTTGGTAACTGCATTGGGCACACTGGGAGTAAGGATCAATTGTTGGCAGGAGCTCACAAACCAGAAGCTAGAGGAGAAGGAGGTCATGGTATCTGTGAAAGAGAAGGTTCTGGGAAATTGGCAGGTGGGGACCCAAGAACTTCTTGTGTGGAAGGTACACTGTGTAGAATCATAGGCACATTGTATAGAAATCATAGGCTATGCTCTGGTTCAGAGGCTCCTATGGGCCCTAGCTGATAATAGTTCTGACTTCCCTAAGCTCATCATTATGGTAAAGCACTTATCACTGGGATCAGCTTACATGTGGGGAGGGGGAGCTGAACTTTTTTTGGTAGAAGCAAAAGGGATTTCAGCCTGACCACCTTGTAGTTTCATATTCAACTTTTTATGATACCGGCCAAAATGATCCCTGAGAATTTCCAAGGCAGTTCTGTGCCCATCAATGAGTACAGCTTTCTCAGAGATAGGAAGACATTTGTGTCCTGGTTTAAACTCAATATCCTTACACAGTGTTGGTGTCTTGAGCAAGGAGGCCCAGATTCCAGGGCTGTTGGCAAAGACTTGGCCCTACTCTTCTGCATTTTGTCAGCCATGGAGATCTGAATGTCCAACTACAGACTTCTAGGCTCATCACTACATTGTACTATCTGGCTATCTGCTTTCTGCCAATGACATTGACAATGACTAGGAGGTCCTAAGATACACTGGTCACATGATACCAACAAGAAAGATGGGGGAGTCCAGGGCATGAGACCTCCTGGATACCGTGATGCTAAAACAAAGGAAGCAGATGAAGATGGCCATCCCTACATCCAAGCAAAGTATAGGAACCCAGTCCCAGTGGGGGTCTCCTGTCTAATCCCTGAAGCCAGTGTGGTAATCTGCCCAATGCTTGTGCCAAAACCTGTGCTTATGAGCATGCCAGTTGTGTCTTCCCAATAGTTGGTGGGAACGAAGCCAACATTCTTTGTTTCCAGTGGACTCCATGCACAAAGTCACAGAGAAGGGCTTGGGGTTTGGACCTCCCAGGAAGAGAGATAAGTGTTGAACAATGTCCTCAGCTAGCCAGAAACCTGTTAGACATTGGAACTAGTCTTCTCTATAAATCTCTACCATGTCCTCCCCCAGTTGTTTACAGGTGTTGCCATTTTCTCTACAATATAGATACAAAGAGCTTGCCAGGGAATGTACTCTTGGTGGTAAACACAGACCCCTCGGACTCACCTTCTAGGGGTACAATCTTGCCATTGGAGTACTGAACCCTAAATGTGGCTCAGTGTACAAATACCACAGAAAGATGAGGCTCTCCCCACATCTGCCAAGGAACTTGGTTGTCTTTGATGATCCTTTGAGAGGCTAGAGGTACTTGAGATCTACCAAGTGAGGAACTCTGCAACTCTTGTGCTCCCTAGAAACACTGGACCGTATTTGTCTTCTAATTCCCCATTGCTGAGTTTGTGCTCACCTTGGCCCAGCTCTTTCCTATGTTTTCTGGTAAGTCTTTTCCAGTTCTAAGCAGTTGTTCTACAGCCCCCATACTTTTCCTGCTCATCTGTAGTTCTCTGAGCTGTGCACAAAGCTGGAGTGTGAATAACATGGGTGCTGGTGGGCTGAGGTTGGTATTGGGCCCTGGATTACAGGTGGGTTCAACTTAAGGTATATATTATACGGAAGGTATATATTAAACCTAGAGGTTTAGCTGTGGTAGCTCAAATGAAGAACCCTAAAGGACATTTGGGGATCTAGACACTAGGCTGTGTCCAGTACTGGCTCCCTGATTTATTTGTTTATCTTTGTTCCTTTCCCTTTATTATACCAGACTGAAAGGCTCCTGAGAGCAAAAACCTTGTTTTGTTTTCATCATTGTATTCTCGTTACAGGGGGTTCTAAATAGGTGTTTGTTGAATGACCAAATAACTTAGGGCCTGCGGGTTTTTGTCTGTATCTTGACAGCTCGATGTAGCTACTGATGGGAAGAGATAAAGTCTAAATGAATGGACTTCATAAAGCAGGAAGCTTGAACCAGGTCAGCAGGTCTCAACTGGGTCCCCGGAAATCCCCGCAGGGAACATAGCACACAAGTCAACCGGAGTCTTGGTTTCTGTACCTATAAGTCAGGATGCAGATAGTTAGAGCAGAAATATTTACCTGTTGGAGTTAGGAGGTACTTTATGGAGAACTTGTAAGATTTCTGGTACTTAGCAAGCACTTGAATCTCCTTAATAGTATTTGTGCTGCAGTAAGAAATCTAATGAAAAAGCGTTGAGTTCCCTAGCCACCCCTGCAGTGTGCCCCAGGTGGAGTTCTCATTATAGCTACGGACATTTTTGGTAGTTTGGCCCAACAAGGATCTTTCAGATTTGTCTTCTCAGGACAAATAAAATGCTCTGCAACATCCTCAGGGGCAGGAAACTCGGCATGTTCTTCTTATCCTGCCCAGCCTGTACAGTGAATGCTTTAAATGAGCATTTGAATAAATGTTGTACAAAAGGGACATTGACACTGGGTACTGATTCAAAACTCATCCAGAATCTGTTAGCTTTGTAGAAAGGAACCTGGACCTTGAGGCTGCCTTAGAAACTGTCGTTCCAGAAAGTTCACATTAAACCGTAGTTCACACACTCAACAGTCTTCTCCTCTCTTAGCTTCTGATTCCGATCTGGCAGCTACCTCCACCGTGACAGGCGTGTCTCCCTTTAGATCTGCCCTAATCAACAGTTGATTAGCAATGTCTGATATAACTCATCATCTCCATCCACAGCACCATGGCCAATTTTCAGCGTTGAGCTGACAAGGCTTGTCAAGGGACCTTAGCCGCTATGACACCATGGCTTGGCTTGATGCTGTTGGCCAAAGCTAAGTATTGGGTGGGTATCTTGGCTGCCTCAAAAGCCTGCCTAGCCCACTCTGGTGATATTCGTCAGGGTAACAGGAATGCATTGCTTAAGCTAGGAATGTGGCGTCTCTGAGGGCTAGCAGAGGAGGGGGATGGAGGGCGGGAGGAGCTGGTTCTGATGGTGGAAAGAGAACAGATTGTTCTGAAGGACATGTAAACAGTCCTTGGCTTCAGCATTGCTGCTGTTAGCCCCAACTTTACACACTCAGTGTGTCTTGGGCATTGTTCTAGGGCAAGGAAGGGTGGAGCCCAACTAGGAGCAGATGGCAGGCTTCTGTCTAGATCTGGTGTGATAGGTGCAAACTTGACCTTGGATAAGGTGGGTGTGTCTGGGGTTGCTCTGACCTTAAGGGGGGCCTCTTAATTATTGGACAGAGGCCTATTCATCTCAGGACTAACTTCAAAGTCTATCTTCTTGAAGAGACAGATTCCAATTTGTACAGTTGCAAAGAAAGCAGAAATTCTGTATTCTACCATCTTAATCTTTCCTCATTCATGGGAAGAAAAGAGAGGTGGACCACCACAAACCTCACTCTTGGTAATTAACTTTAACACATGGAACATTTGTTTTAATTTGCGCAGGTTCACTTCACTGAGATGGAATTTGGGCTTGGAAGGCAGGGCCTTAGAGCTTTCCACATGTTTTGTGGAAAAGGCAATGCTATGTGGGGGCTTTTCTATTACCCACCATCCTTTCCACTGGGAAGACAAAACCAGCTCATCAGAGTGACTCACCTCATGGGCGGGTGACAAAGTGACTGTACAGGAGCCCCCAGGGCAGCATCGTACTGGGGTGAGGAGTATAATGTTTCCCCTTTCCTCAGGCGGGCCTACCTCTTGGTGTTCTTTTCTGGAGATGTGTGCTAGAAGGAGTCTCTTAAATCGTGAAGTCCAGTTAGGAAGACGCACACTTTGTTGCTTACCCAGGGGATGAGAGCTTTGTGAGAGGGGGGATGGAGGAATGCTGGAGGAGGCAGAGGCAGGCCTGCACAAGGCCAGGTAGCTGTTTTTGACATCTCAAATTCTGGGATCTGGAGAGGGTAGAAATTGCTAGAGTAAACTGGAAATAGTTCCAGGCAGAGAGGCCACACATGCCAAAGGCCTGAGGCAGGGAGGAGGAGGGAGGGTCTTCTTGAATATCTCAAAGCTGCAAATGGGTTCCAAGAAGAAGAGACGCTCTAGGCCAGTGGTTCTCAATGCTTCGGCATTTAATACTTTTCCTCACGTTGCAGTGACCACCCCCACCCTCCCAGCCATAACATTATTTGCATTGCTACTTCCTAACTGTAATTTTGCTACTGTTATGAATCGTAAGGTAAACATCGATATGCAGGATATCTGATATACATCCCCTGTGAAAGGGTTATTTTACCTCCAAAGGGGTCACGAACCACAGGTTGAGAACCACTGCATTAGGTATAGAGGAAGTGACAGCTCGTCACGCAAAGTCACAGACTAGACTTGGGATTTCACTCTGTACCATGCAGAGGCTAAAGACTTCTAAGTAGATGTGCTTGCTTTTGAAGGAGTATTCTTGGAGGGGTACAAATCAAGGCAGGGTAACCACAAGAGGGGTCATTACCTGATTTAGGAGAGCCATGATGTCCTTGGCCTGGGGAGGGAGGGGTAGGGATGAAGAGCGGGGAGGTGGTTAGGGTTTTAAAGATTTATGGCAAGACTGTGGATGGAGGCCACTAGCCGAGAATTTGCTTAGCACGCTCAAGGCTCTGTCTCCTGTCACTAGCACCACAAAATAACAAACTTAAAAAAAAAAATAAGAGAAAAGAGGTATCACTAATTATATATAGGAAAAGAGTGAGGTCAGAAAGTGCTTGGTGATGGGGTGGGTGAAGAAGGGGAAGAATTTCTTTTGTCTTGGATACCTGTGTGAGCAGTGATAACTTTTTTTTTTTGGAGGTAGAGGAGTGGGGGAGGGGGAGAGGCATCGAGCTCCTCCTTAACTTCAGGCTGTGCCTCTGGTCTCTTCCACAGGTGCTGCCTTTTCCTCGAAATTCCCTGTAACCTTCCCTTGAACTGTCCTGTAACTTCTATCCACCAGTAATTGGTCCAGGCCTTGTAGCACACGTGCCCATTACTCTAAAGTTATCATTGTCTTTCCAAATGGGTTGAGTGCTCTTTAATGTTGGGCCCATTTGTCCTCCTAACCACTGTTGGCGGAACACACGACAGGTGGTCAGTCCTTGGGGACTATAGCCATCAGGATTCTCCAGAGAAACAAAGTCAAAGGATGTGTGGCTGGAAAGTGTCTTAGGAGGAATCAGTTCATGAGGTAATGGAAGGTGGTGAATCCAGGAAGAGCCATGCGAGCCATCAGTCTTGAGATCCAGGAGGCCTGATGGTACAGATGCTCTGGGAATGTAAGCTCCAGGAAAACCTGATTTTGCTCACAGAAACCAGACTTCCTGTTCTATCTGGGTCTTCAGCTGTTGTGTGAGGTCTACACACACCATGAGGGAAATCTTCTCGCTCAAGATCTTTCATATAATTTGTTTTTCAGTTTAAGTCAGCACCCACCTACTATTTCACAGAGGCAGCTGCTTGCTGTGACATTCCTGGATGTTTTATTTAGAGTCTCACTAGACTAAAATCAAGGTATCAGTGGGGCACAGGTCCCATTGGAGATTCAGTCTTTATAGAGCTTCACTGGTTTTTGGAATAATTTAATTCTTTCAGATTATTTTTTTACAGTTAATTTTTAAATATTATATTTTTCTCTGAGAGTTTCTTGCAATGCATTTTAGTCATATTTACTCATCCCTACTCCCTCACTTACTCTCCCAGATCTACCTCCATCTTCCCACCTCTACCCAACTTTGTGTCCTCTTTAAAAAAAAAAAAACCAAAAAACCACTAAGTCCAGTTTGTGTTGCCTGTGTACCCTGGATAATCTGCTAGAGCATGGTCAGTCTACCAGAGGCCACACCCTTAAAAAACTCTCTCTCTCCCAGAAGCCATCGACTGTCGACAGCTCCTCATTGGAGCCCCTACCCATCCACGCTGGGATGCTGACTGGCTTGTTCTTACGCTAGTCTTATGTGATTTCCTAACTGTAATAGTTCCCTCATGTCTTGAAGACATTATTTTTCAGTCTGGTGCTCTGGCTCTCTGGCCCTAATAATCTTTCCACCTCCTCTCCCATGATAATCCCTGAGCCTTGTGGAAGGGTCTATCATATTGATGTCTTATTAATGGCTAAGTACTCCACTGACAATTATTCTCTGAAGCAAAGAGGTTTCTCCCAGGTATACAGAGCATGTCAGAGCTCAGAGTGGAAGTCGGGCTTGTGGATTCACACATTTGTCTTTTTTTTTTTCTCTATATTACAATTGTTAATGTGTATGTGTGTGTATGTGTTGTGAGTATGTGTGTGTATATGTATGTGTGTGAATAGGTATGTCTGTATATGTGTAAATATGTATGTATATATGTATGTGTGTGCACATGCATGTGTGCTTTCTGGTTAAGAGAACAAGGCAGTCATTACCTTGGAAATGTGACTTCTGTTTTTTAATCTGGAGATTAAACACAAGCAAAGGTGGTGTTTTCCTCCAGTGGTGTTTCTTGGTGGGCTTCTGAAACAACAGTGTGAATTGGAGCACAGGTAAGAGATGATGGAGCTTAGGCCTGGGGCACTTTCCAGAACCAAAAATAGTCCATTAAACTTTGCTCCAGGGTAACTAGGGTGTGGAGCTGCTGCTCAAGGTCTGAGTGCTTTGGGTCAATCTTTCTTCCTCCATCAGTGTCTCTCCATTTTGTTGGGTGATCACCCTCCCTCCCTCCCTCCTTCCCTCCCTCCCTTGCTTCCCTGTCTCTCCCTCCCTCCGCCCTCCCTCCCTCCCTCTTTCCCTTCCTCCCTCCCTCCCTCCTCTTCCTTTGTCCCTCCCTCCTTCCCTCAGAATTCTATACAGGAATGTAAACAGCAGCTGGATTTGGCTCAACAAGAGATCCTTGCTATTTTTGCAGAAACTCACCGGGTAGCAACTAGAATTCTAAGCAGTTGGTCTTTTCTTCCACAGAACATTTAATGCAGTGGAACTCAACGTGATTCTGCAGGCATGTGTTAAAGGACACTAGAATGGGATTTGCTGTGTGTAATTTCAATATGCAGACTGATGTGATGCCAACCATCCAGATAGGGGACACTTCATTTGTTTTTTGGCTTCACTGATATTCAAGCAACAGAATCTCTGATCAGGCTTTCAGAATCCATGACACGGTAGTGACTGGATATTAGGTGTTTTGCTTCCTCTGACACTTCTGTATGTCTTCACCCCATCTCCTCTCTCTCTCTCTCTCTCTCTCTCTCTCTCTCTCTCTCTCTCTCTCTCTCTTTCTCTCTCTCTCTCTCCTCTTCCCCCTCCTCCTCCTCCTCCTCCTCCTCCTCCTCCTCCTCCTCCTCCTCCTCCTCCTCCTCCTTCTCCTCCTCCTTCTTTTTGCTTAAGATACTCTGAAATGATCTCAATTGAAAAGAAGTTGGAGGATAATCAGCCTAGCAGGTAAGGAGTGGGGAGTCACTTTAAAACAGAACCCACCCCACCATCTGGACCACGCATACTCCATTTCAGAGAGTATCAGAAAGATGGATACACTGGCCTTGGGACCTTGTGTGGTTCCACATATGTACATGTACAGGTGTCAATAATTTTAAGTGTGGCACATATGTGGTCTTTGAATCTCAACATGATTCTTCTTCATATGCTCTAAGGACCCCATAGCAAACATAACTGGTCTCCCTAGGGGGAAAGGCAGAAGCTGGGGTAGGGAGTGTAGTGAGCCTAGCTAGTACCCCAGTACCACAGATGAGCATCAGGGAACTGCTGAGGCCCTAGCAGGGGAGCGGAGTGTGGGCTGGTCTTCTGTTCCACTCCTTTCTTCCATTCCCAGAATTACTCAATGACTGGATGAAAGAGATCCCATAGATGTTGCAGATTTGGAAAATTTGAGAAAAAATATGATAGGACGCCTTGTAAATTTCAACAGGAGAGGTGTGCAGATTATTTTGGGTTTCTCTGGGGAGGGGGGTTGCAACAGCCCCCGTTGTGGTTGAACCGTATTGGAGGGTAGGATGTCTGGATAGTTGCCTTGCCCAAGTTTCTCTTTAAGCCGTGCATGGATTCCGGAATTGGAGGTGCTGGTGGACAGCAAGAAAGAATTCAGGACAGAACTTTCCACATTTAGAGATCCTTTCTTGGTGGGAAGAGACAGGAACTCAACCAAGTCCAGGGTGGAACTGTGCACATACAGCTGTGAGAAAGGAATCTGAAGCACAAATATCTTGAGCAGTTAGAAGCAAACTGGAAAAAATTAGCAATTAGAGAGCTGATTTGTCCTGTACTCCCTGTGACTCACCACTGGCTAGAGCGGGTAGGGGGCATGCAAGGGTGCTGGGTGGAAGGGTGCGAGCAGAATGGAGGGCGTTGGAGAGGAGAAGCCAGTGCAATCTATTGTTATTCAGGGGGCAGCAGGGGTGGGTCAGGGAACTTTTTGTAGACTGGTCGGGCCACAGCTACAAAGAACTCAGACTTAAGAGTTTGTGACCCTGTCATGATAGGATCTTGGAGAAAGTTCAAAGGGAAGAGAGTCAGAAAGCCCAGGGCGAGGCCAGCTTAGCATCACCATGAGACTCTTTTTGTTTGGCTAAGGGCCAGCTTTGGGGGCCCGTGGGTGGCCTGCTCAGCATCAGGAGGGAAAGCTGCAGGGTTAAAGCAAAAAAGGAGGATGGTGAAGGGACAGTTGGGACTCACAGGATCCACCATGTCCACAAAGTAGGGGTGACCTGGGGGTGAAGAGGAAGAACAATGATTTGCCTTCCACTATGTCTTGTGTTTTAACTCCAAAAATGAAAAAAAGAAAAAAAGAAGATGAAGAAGAAGGAGGAGGAGGAGGAGGAAGAGGAGGAGAGGAGGAGGAAGAAGAGGAGGAAGAGGAGGAAGAGAAGGAGGAGGAGGAAGAGGAGGAGGAAGAAGAGGAAGAGGAGGAAGAGGAGGAGGAAGAGGAGGAGGAAGAGGAGGAGGAGGAGGAAGTTTCTGGTAGATTCAAAATTACCCTGTGCTGTGTTTTCTCATTTTCTTAGTTCAAGATATTTTCAAATTGTTTGAATAAAAATAAAATTAGAACCTGATGGGTATTCCAGGTGAGCGTTGGGGATTCAGTGTGGTTTGAGGGTAACCAGCATCTCCATGGCGGATGGAGGAAAGGCACACTATCTGAGTAATGTTGGGCTGAAGAACAGCAGAAGGTAGAACTTTGGAACGTGCCTGAGTAGGTCACTGAGGAAACTCTGGGGTGATCTTGCCCCAGTGTCCACAGGAGCCCTTCAGGTGAGGGACAGCTGAGGACGTGTGGGAAAGAAGAGGTCTACGCCATCCAAAGGAGCTGAGTGAGCTACACACTAGCATGAATATCTTTTGATGTCTTGATGCAAAAAAAAAAAAAAAAAAGTCTTTTTGGAGAGCCTTTCTGTTCATTTTCTTGCTCTCCTAGTCACTATGGGATTGTTAGCTTTGAGAGACTTAGAGGCCATAGGTGCTCCGGCTGGAAGATTCTCTTCTGATGGCAGCTCAGAGATCTGTCCCATACATGAATCTCAGAATCAAAATCCCAGTGTTGAGAAGCATCCTTGCCTTCTCTCAGTCTCTGTTCCTGTGAGCAGCCAGTTTGGACTTGTGTGGGGTGCTAGAGGTCGGCTGTTCCATCTATCCAGTAAGATCTGAAGTGAACGTCAACAAAAGCTTTATTGATGCATTTGAGACACAGTTGGAGCTAGAGACTTCTGTGGCTTGGGTCTGGCTCCCTACCTTCTAGAAGTTTTGATGTTAAACAGCATTGGCCTAACATCTGCAGTCTTCTCAGGCCATTATAAATAATGGCAGTAAACGCTGAGCAAATATATAAGATTTATATGTACATGGGGTCAATCTCAAAGAAAATATGCTCATGTTATTAGAATGTTCCAGGCATTCTAGACAAGGACAAAATCTGCAGGTCTTTAATTGAAACAAGCCTTCTCTGTTAGTTGGCACAAGGCCCCCTTCCTTCCACCAGTCCCCTTGGTTTACTCAAGTTCTAATGCAGTTTCTTTCAAATCAGTTCCTGTAACACACAGGCTAAGTCTCAGGCAGTGTGTAGGAGCTTCCTGGGGGCAAAGGACTTCATATTCCATGTGGAAGGGGACTTGCAGGGCATGTGTGTATATGCCTAGGCATGCATGTGCCTGTGCATGTGTGTGTACATGTGTGCCTGTGCATGTGTGTGTAAATGTGAGCCTGTGCATGTGTGTGTACATGTGAGCGTGTGCATGTGTGTGTACATCTATGCAATGTAGGATGGGGTACTGGAAGTTTACTGAAGGGTTCTAACCCCTAACATATACTATCACAAGTAGAAATTAAATGTGTGTGGCTGTCTGCAAGACACAGCAATGGAATTAAGTGGGAAACAGGGACAAAGAAGGCAAGGAAGGTCTGGAGAGATGGCAGTGCTTGCTGTTTCTTGAGGGGGCTGGCATTCAGTTCCCAACATCTATGTCTGGAGGTTCACAATGGCTTGGAATTCCAGTTCCAGGGCATCTGATACCCTCCTTTGTTCTGCATGCACACAAGCACATGTGCGTCCATATAGAGGCACATGTGCACACACACATATGCAAATAAAAAACAGTGAAATAAAAAAAAAGACAGTGAGGGATCACTGGAGGATGGAAAGGGTGTGCCTTTCTTCTGTGGAGAGGATGAGCTGGTCCATGGGAAAGATGAGGTGGGATTCCTGCAGCAGAATGCGATTTAGTCAGTTCTTGCCCAGGTTAGCAAGTCCATGAGCAGCTGCCCCACACTGGAGACTTTCATCTGTTGTACATCAGTACGAGCCCCTGGAGGGTGGTGAAAGGGAGGGGTGTGCCCAAAGCTTTTGGCTGCCAGCACACTCAGAAGAGCTAAGAAAACAAGGGCATAAGCTTGAAAAATCTTTTAGGGTTTGTTTACTCAGGCAAAGGGGAGTGGAGGCTATAGCATTAACTGAGTCTAATGAATAGAAACAGCTAACCTGGCAGTCTGTCTGCAGCCCCACTTTGCTTGGATTTACCTTCCCTCTGGAGCCCACCTGGCCTCCTCCTCCTCCTCCTCCTCCTCCTCCTCCTCCTCCTCCTCCTCCTCCTCCACACACACATACATAACACACACAGACACAAACACACAAAATCTTCATATACATACATACTACACATCACACACACACACACACACACATACATACACCCCACACACAATCCTTTAAAGTCATACTCATAAGACACAAACATATACACACTCAACACACTCCCCCAAATTCTCTTACACTCATAACACACACACACACACACACACATCACATACATGCACACACAATACACACAATCTCCCAAGCTCTTTCACACTCAGAAGACAACACACACACACACATAGCACACCACATGCAATACACACATACATACTCACCCATACATACCAGATGCACACCACACACACACACACACACATATATATATATACACATACATACATACATTACCCCCCCACACTTATAACACACTTCCCCGAATTCTCTCGTGCTTATAACACACAAGCACACATACTCACAGACACACACATTCTTGAACTTTCACGAACACACTCTAACACATACTCATGTCTTCCCTGTAGAGGTGTAATTCCCCATCTTTCCCACCGGCTGCCTAGCTAGTGCTGGGTCTATATTGGGTCTCTATTAATTATTTTATCTATTTCTAAGTTATATCAAGTACTTGCTAGGTGCCGGTCAGTAGGGCCAATTTTGAAGACACAGAGATAAAAGCCAAGTTCTCCATTTTCAGGTTGTTCATCAGCAACAGAAAGAGCCCAGGTTCCAGACCATCCAATTCTATATACACAGTTAGCTGTGTGCCAAACAAAGCCTGCGACTCTGACACAGGCAAGCTGGGCAGATGGTCAAAAACAGGTTGTAAAAAGTACTCGAAGGTCAAGATGGTGGAGCCACCTGAGCATAATCAAAGAGTTCAAATTGCCCAACCCCCTAAAGTAGCGGTTCTCAACGTGTGGGTTGCAACTCCTTTGTGTGTGTATGGATCCAACAACCCTTTCACAGGGGTCACCTAAGACATCGGAAAACACAGGCATTTACATCACTATTCATAACAGCAAAATTACAGTTATGAAGTAGCAACAAAATAATTTTATAGTTAGGGGTCTCTACAACATAAGGAACTGGATTAAAGGGTCATAGCATTAGGAAGGTTGAGAACCACTGCTCTGAAGCATCCCTGGTGAGCAGCCTCCCTCAGAAGGACTGTCTTCCAAAGAGGCTGGAGGAGGTTTTGCATGGAGGCCAACCTGGCCACATGTGAAGTCTATTCTCTGAAACTTGTCTGTAATGCTCCTCGGGCTTGGCATGTTACTACTTAGTCAGGAGACCTTTCCTTATGATGTCTTGGATTTCCTATGTGGGTTAGAAACTATGTAAATTGATGTGGAAAAAAGTCAAAAGAAACAGGAGAAAGGAAAAATTTAGGGGCTGGGGAAGATGGCTCAGTTGGTAAAACACTTGCCTCATGAATGTCAGAACCTGAGTTCAAATCCCCCCAAATCCACGTAAAAGGCTGGATGTGATGGTGCATGCCTGTAATCCCAGTGAGGTGAGATGAGAGGGTCCCCAGAAGCTGCCTGGGCCGCTAACCTGGCCTGAATGGTATAGTTTCAAGGCAATGAGAGACCCTGTCTCAAATAGAAGACCCTTGAAGACCAATGCCTGAGGTTGTCTTCTGACCGCTACATGCATGCCAGGAAAGTACATATGCATCCTCAAACACACATATATGCCTACATACATGAACACACACACACAGACACACAGACACACACACAGACATACACACAGACTCACACACACACAGACACACACAGACACAGACAGACACACACAGACACAGACACACAGACACACACACACACACACACAGACACACACACAGACACACACACACACACACACACACCCCGTGGGGGAGAGGGAGGGGAAGAGGGAGGGGAAGAGGGAGGGGAAGAGGGAGAGGGAGGTGGTATTAAAGAAAAACCTTCTGGTTTGGCCTCAGTGGGCCTAGTCCTACAGTGACCCCATGTGCTGGGAGATGAGGGGGTAGTGTGGGTGGTACCTAAAGCGGTGTCCCCTTCTCAAAGGAGGAGGGGGAGGAATGGGGGAAGTTCTGCGTGAGAGGGTACTGGGAGGAGGGGGGCTGATTTTAGGATATAAAGTGAATTTTAAAAAGACATGTTTAAAAAAGAAAGAAAGAAAAAGAAAAATACCCTGGAGTAGAAAGGATAAGTATAATCAATCAGGAAAATAAATGTGATTAAGAGTAGGGGCTGGGCATTTGGAAGAGATAGTTTTCCCATGGACTAAATTCTTCACTTAATGCAAGGTAAGCCATGCTGTTAGTAAGAGTGGGTCACTTGGAGTAAATTGTTTAATTTGATCTGAGAATGGAATGTACCTTTTATACCTCCTTGTACAAGAGATTGACATATTTACAGCTTGCAGTTCCCTTACTTAAGATGAGGACAAAGTGGGCCTTGATATTTCCAGGAAGTTAAAGATAGCAAAATTTCTCCTCTTACCTCTCCCCCCTCTTTCTTCTTTGAATGCATGTGTTCACATGTTGGGAACATCTTGTACCAGAATTTTAGATTTCCATTTGGCTGTTCTTAGATGTTGAGGTTGTCTGTGGGATGACACAGTTGTCTGTGAGAATGGCCAGGGTTTCACATGCACAGTGCTCAGCCTGGTTGTACAGCGAGCCTGTTCACCCCACCCCTGCGTAGGATATGCATTTGTTGAGATGCTTTTGGAGCCAGACCCCTCATGGTGGAAGAAGAGAACTGGAGGGTTCATTGCCCACATCAGTCGGTTTGGGGCTTTGAGACCTCCAGAGTACACTGAACACAGCTGGGAGTATTAAAAGAGATTTAGGGGACTTATCTCTCAAAATATGGAAAAAGAAGGAAGTTTAAGATGAGGTCCACAGACATTTTGCAGGTTATGGACAATATAGCCAGAGGAATTCTGCATATCTTCCCAGGCTATGAATTATTTTTATGTAAGGGATTTTGGTGGGCTGTTCTGTTTACGAGGGACCCTTCCACCCTCTTTCAAAAGGAGGAAGTGGTCTTATATGGTTAGTCAGAATGTGCAAATTAGAAGCATGGAAAAAACCATTCGGACTCTATTCTTGAAAGCAGGATAACTCAGCTAGCAGTCTCTGCTTGGTTTGGCTGCTTTCATATCTTCTTTGGGCAGGGTAAATTCTACTAGACCGAAATGTCTCCTGGAATTCTGTTTCACTGATATGTGTAATGAATTGGTTTATCCCCTTGAACTTGAAAATCCACCCAACTAGCATTTGTATGCCTACATTGTGCCAGGTGTGGGAGGAGGAATAGATAGAACCTCCAATCTCTTTAGTGGCGTCAACTTGAATAACTGTCCATGAAGGTCCTGAAGGTCAGAGGAGGGAGTTGCCCTTTCCTGTGTTTTGCTAACTTATGGCAGTGGCCTTGACCCACAAGAACAGGAGTGTTTTCAAGGAGGACGGTGTGTCTAGAGAGTTTCATCTATTACGCTGGATTAGGTTGCTCATTCATATATGATGGTCATGGTTTGTTTGAACTTTGACTCCAGCCTTAAAGATGGAGCATGTTCTTCTTTCTGTGGGAAGGGAAATTCAAGAGGTCTTGCCACTCACAGGGGTTTCAGTTGAGTATGTCAGCTAAGGCTATGATGTCCCTTGGGTTGTGTAGTCTCTATTGAGAGTCTCTGAGATGTATTGTCTCCTGACTTGATTGAAGCCCTGATGATGCAGGAAGAACACTCAAAGGGACAGAACATATTCAGGTCCTCCTTCCCAAGTTTCTAGGGGGAAAGCTCCTTGGTCTTTGTTGAGACACAGCATGGTTTCGATGGTTTATGTACATGTGTGAGAGGAAGAGAGAGAATATCAGTGCCATGTTTCTTTCCTTCAAAGGTCACTTCCCTCATTGTAAATCCCCAACAAACAGGATCAGTGATTACCCTTATATATTCTTGTTTTCCTCAGGGGTGGGTTTGCTATCATAGAATTCATCTAAGAATTTTTGGATGGAGCATAAAGTGTACCTGTTTCCTGTTTGCTTCCTAGACAAGGTGGATAGTACTCTCCTTAGCCTATCTCAGCTTCTTCTTATAGAAAGGATTTGTACAAGTCTCTAGATATCCCCAGCCCAGATGAGGAGATAATAATGGGGAGTGGGGTTGAGGAAGTATTGGCAGGGACCCCCAAAATCCTTCTCAGGTCCTGAAACATGGGCACAGGGACAGGGAGTTGTGGCTGATATGAGATCTGTGGAGGCTCTGTCTTCCTCTCCCCCACCCAGCCCTCTGTACTGAGCCCACTTGAAAATTCTCTTCCAATCTCTGTTTTGCAGATGCAAATGGGTGTGAGGGAAAGTTTGGAGGTTTAAAGGGGGGAGTAGGTTTTGGTGACCCACTGGGTTTTCTGGACTTTAAAGAAAATGCCATCAGTGTTCATGGAACATGGGAGTCATGACTATAGGATTTTGTGATCACTGTCAACTGAGGCCTGAGGAACAGAGGTACCTTACCCAAAGCTACTCTCTTAATGGATTTGCCACCTGTGCTGTGATGCTGTGGCCTTTGGAAGCTTTTGGAAGGGCCATTCCTGGCCTCTGATCTCTGATCTCTGTCTTGACCCAGTGAACTTCCATCCTGTGTTGCTTTTCTCCATAAGATCCTCTGGTACTGCAGCCATCTGCTCACCCATTCACAACTCAGAAAAAAAAATTTCACTATAGCCCAAACCAGTTACAATGTATCTCTGCTTTGTTCTGTGAATCTTCCAGCTAGTTTTCTTTGGCCTGTTGTCAGTAGGATTTTTCACTATTGTGGAGGTGTCCTGACCTTCTACAGGCTTGCTGGGTTGCTATGCCTCAGTCAAAGGTTTGAAATTTGCTACTGTTCTGAAAATGCTTTCCCTCCATGGTTTTGCCTTATCAACTTGCCTTATCTTGCAGTCAATTAATTTTTGGCTCTGAATATTTTCATGTTAGAGTTTGGATTGACTAACAGAGCCTGTGGTTTAATCTGCTACCAACTTGATATAAACTGGGTTTTGGCCTTAAGTAGGACTTCAGGTAAAATTTCAAAATGATGGAAGTGTGTCTCTGGCACCACCTGCCTCCCTTTCCTGGTCCCTCCTCCTCATGGACTTTCTTCCTCATGTTTGCCCGGTGCTAGTTGTTTCTCTTGGAAAACTCTCACAAATATAATCACTTTATCTGATTAGCTAGTTACATTTGTATAATCCCAGAAGGTCTAAGAAATTTTAGGCATCTTCCCGCCCTACCTACTTCAGTTTGGGCAAGTTAGGTCTTTAAACTTGGCTGGACACAGGATACCTGGACCTTTTTTTTTTCTCTTTCAAATATAGGATTTTAGGCTTGATCTCCGACCAAAAAAGTACAGAATATGCTAGACTGCAGCCTGGAAATTGTCATTTTCAAACAAGAGCTCTAGGCAGTCGGGTTGGCCACTGAGTTCAGCTGGAAGGTTCCTTCCAGCCCTGAGGTTTAGTGGTCCTGTGATTTAGTCCTCCTCAAGGGCCTCAGAGGAGTCCTCTTCATTACAGGTCATTGGCATAGAACTGACTAGAATGTCAGCGTGTTTCTATAACTATCAGAGGGGAGAAGAGTTTCCACTCTGGATTCCAGAGGTCTGAGGCAAGGGTCAGGGTCAGTGAGGGTGGTCTCCATCCATTAGACCTGTACCTGCTGTGACAGTCTGGAGGACAGGGAAAGTCTTCTTCTGTTCTTTCTTCCCCACACACCCCAGGCATGGTGCCTAGTAGGGCAAGTCCTTTGACAATGTTGAGGTAGAATTATATGTAACCTGAGTCTTCTGATTTTTAACCCAAAGCACTTTCTCATGTGCAACTCAATGTACTCCAGGACAAAGGCCAAAACCTAAGAATATGGTCTACTTACTTTGTTATATTGTTGATGGATGCAGTTGGTGATAGTTTACTATATACTTTTAAATATTTATCTATTTGTGTGTGTGCATGGTGAGTTATGTATGTATATGTGAGGTATGCACAGTGCACATGTTTCAGTGTGTGTAGGTGTGTGTTTGTGTGTGTGTAGGTCAGAGGACAACTTGTAGGAGTTAGTTCTCTCCTTCCATCATATGACAAGTACATTCATATGTTGTCCCCTAGGTCTGACATTTGAGATTTTAAAGGACAATATTGTATAAATACCACTGACACTTTTCTCTGATGATGAAATTCTAAGCATGTGGTTAGTAAACCAGTTTTGGAATGGTATATCTGCAGGGAAGTGAAATGGAGAAATTGGGTGTTTGTATGGGAGTTACAGACAGGGACCCTTCCCACACAATAACTGTGCAAATTAAATTGAAATAGATTGTAAGTTTAAATGTGGAAGTTAGGACAGTCAAGCTTTTAGTAAAATGGCTAGGGAGTCCTTGTTAACCTTAGGATAGACATAGAGTCCTCAGGCTAAAGATTTACTGACTACAGAAAGGAAATTTGCTTAGATTTCATAAAAAATTAAGTTTATATTCATTGTGAAACGGCAGGCTGTTGTGTGGAAGAAAACATTTACCATAGGACTAGAATCAAGTATAGATGGAGAACTCTTACACTCGATCGTTTTAGACAACTGAATCTAGCAGGAAGTGCAGAAATCCATAGACATCCAAATGGTCAAGAAGATGCCCGACAGTATAAATCATCATGGAAGTTAAAATTACATTAGTTGAGACATTTTGCACGTACTTTAGAATGGATGAAATATAAATGAATGACAATGTGCAGTTTTATAAGTGAGATAATAGATTGCTGCCGGTAGGGGGATAAAATGTTGAAGCCAGTTTGGAAATCTGTGTGACATTTCCTAATAAATACAGATGTATTGTACTATGACCCAACCATTTTATTTCTATGTATATTTCCAAGATAGATGAAAATACATGTCGAAGGAAGATGCAGGGGAGCCTGTAACATCCTCAAGCTGGACACAACCCAGACTTCTATCAACAGGAGATCAGAGAAACAGGTTATTGTATACTAATAAAAAGGTAAGGTTACTTAGCGATAAAATCCACCGAAACAAACAACTCAGGCAGTGTCTGAGTAGAAGATCCATGTCAATGGAATTCTTGTTGGATGATGCTATTCACGTGGGGCTTGAAAGCAGACACAGTTAATCTTTAATGATAAATAGCAGAAGTATGGTTATCTCAGAAGACAAGGCATACTACTGATGGGACAGGAACATATATGTGGATTGTCCCAGTTAGCTATTTTTGTGATAAATTGTCTCCAAAATCAGTGACAAAAACAAAATCTAGCTTGTTTGGTCCCTCAGTTTTGTGAGTTGAAGATTCAGGTAGAACTTGATTGACTTTTCATTTTCCATGTGGAGTTGATGGATAGTCTGGTCCTGAGGGTCCAAGATGGCTTTCCTCAGGTCTGAACTCTTGGTAGACTGTGCTGAAATGCTGGACTGGAGAACCTACATGTAGCCTTTGGAATATGGAGAGCTCAGTGGTAAGTAAGGCTGAGCAACTTACATGAAGTGAGTGTTGCAGACTCAGGCAGAAATCGCACAGCCTTTGCTAGCCTAGCTTTAGCACCCCCCCAGTTGCAATCCGGTGAGTGCACCCCAACCCTCCTGCTAGAGACTTCACAGCTACAGTGAAAAACCAGTGGGGGAACTTTATTCAGCTGTTGTAAACACTCTGTTTCGATTTCAGTGGTTCGTACAGGGGCACATGGCAAATGACGGTGGGACATGTGCAAACAACTCTGCAACTTAAACAAATGGCGGCGTGCCTCTGACACTACATTACTATTGTCAAAACAGCCCTAGGAGTCAGTAGATATGAACCTGTTTTACTGTTCATCTTACTTAGCAATTTACTAATACCAGTGAGGAACACGGTTCAGATCTGTGTTTCTCTACCTTAAAATGTCTTCTTCCAGTATTACCAGGTGATGGGGCTGACTGGTCCTCAGTTAACAACAGGTACTATGGGACTATGGGGCTTTGAATTGGTTTTGCAAAAGCCAAGTAATAAGTCCCCTCCCCCTAATTCTAATAGTCATATTGGCAGCTTAAAATTCTTAACAGATGGAAAGTTCATACCTTGGAAATCAGCAAATACTATAAGTCAGTTTTTTGGGGGATAAGAGTGGATGTAGTGGCGAGGCCAATATTTTAACACATATCACAAATTCCCCCCAAACCAAGCCTGACAGTCTATACATAATTATATGTATAACCTTTTGGCTTTGTGTTTCAAAAATATATACTACTATTTTTGCAGAGTATGGGATTGGTTCCAGATCCCTTCACATACTCTGCAAGTATTCAACTACTGAGCTACACGCCCAGTCCTTGGCTTTTGGAGATAAGAGTCTCATTATATAGCCCAGGCTAGCCTTGACTCATGATTCTAGAGCTTATTGAGGGCTGGAATTAGAGGTATGTGAGAGAAATGTGTTTGATCTAGTTAAATTCTTTCTTTGTGTGTAAATTTAATTTGCTTATTTGTTTATTCTCTTAGAAACTTCTAAAGTGTTTTGGAGGTTGAACTAGATTTGGTTTACCACCCACCTTTCTCCTTCTGTTTTTCATTTTTATAACAACTGGGATCTAGTTGGTGCAGTTGCACACAGCTATAGCGTTCCCTTTTAGCCTTGTACCTGGACCCTCTTCCTAAGCGAATTGCGCTTTCACGCCCACTCAGTCTGCGGGATCACACAGGCCTTCACCAAGGCCTCGGCCTATTGTTCCTCATGATCCATCTTTCATGCCTTGTTTTTTTTTTTCAGCATTCCTTGGCTGCTGGGGCCCAGCTAGCTTTGAGTACCAGGTGCTGCTGTATTGAAGTCTTGCAAATAGTCTGTCCTTTGTTGGCTCTCTAGTGTCACCAGCCAGCATGAAATACAATGGCCTTCACCAAAGACAAAGCGGTGTGGACTTTCTAGAAACTGTCTGGGGGCTCCACCAATCAATAGAAAGGCGGGGAGAGCCTGCAGGCATTATGCTGGCTCTGATAACACTGCAGGGGTCCCTGGGTTATTTCTTTCAGGAGGTGAGGGCAGGGTATGCTCATAATTTTCTAGTTTTTCTGGTTCCATCGATGGATTTACCTCATCTATGTTCCGCTTAGGCCCTCCCTGTTCCTAAGCAAACTGATATTGAAAGTGTGCAAACCAGCTAATCAAGGGATCAATCAGTCATACTGGCTGTCTGACTTTGTCCTTTTGTGACATTTATTGAGAGTTTTGAGTTCTGGGTGCTCTACCAAGTGCTCCAACAGCATTGTCTCATTTCAGTATGACTGTCTCACATAAGGAAGCTGAGCCTCAGAGAGAGGTTAAGTAACATGTTTCATGCTTACATAGCAATTAAAATGTGTGAGTCAGAATTTGAACTCAGGATTGCCTGTTTCCAGGCCATATAATCTCCTAACCTCTTTGCTATGCTTTCCTGGCTCTCTCCAGGATATCACAGCTTAGGTATCAGTGAATAATACCTGGCTATGTGCCAGACTCAGGGCTAGGAGTCCAGGGATGAGTGAGATACATCTCTGCCTTTGAGGAGCTTTCAACCAAGTAGATAGAGCAGACAGTCTTACACACAAATGATTCTAGTTGAGGCACCACAAAGAGTTGAAGAGATGATGATGGATTGAGACTGCACTGGCCCCTGTCTATGGGGATGGAAGGAGGGTGTAAAAGGGTGGGGGTGTCTGAAACCCCCTTCTTACTCTGAGTGCAGTAAACTTTCTGTTTACTTGGATGCAACGTCAGTCAGTAAGCCTCCTTTTCTTCAAGGTACCATGTGTTGGGACCTCAGTGTTGTTTACTCTCCTGGAAATTCAGTTATTTTATATGCAGATGAAGTTTTATGATCTTGCAGTGGTTCTGAGCCCTGGGGTCCCAGGTGTGGTTTTTTTTTTTTTTTTTTTTCAGTTGAAATCTGGGACAGATTCTAGCTTGAGGCAGCTTCCTTCCCTGTGTATAGGTTGAGGTGTGCTTTTTGTGTGTCACACAGGCTGTTTTTTGTATTATGTGTTGGTCAGTTAGAGGCTTGGGTCCCCTTCAGGAGACAGTGTCCACTCATGACCTTGACCTGAGATGTGCCTTGTTTCCCTTGTCTTGCTTTCTTCCTTTTCCCTCAGGGTGGGTGAAACACAGCTAGGATGGAGATGCCCCCAAACATCTCTGCTACTTATGCTCTACCCAAACACTTACACTGGAACATTAATATTTAGCGTAGGTCCCTGCACAGACACACTGCACACTGTGTCATCCTGGGTGAGTTACGCTATCTTTTTGGCCTTTGTCTGTAAAATAGAGGTCTAGGTCTAGAGTAGTGTGTGGTAAACCTTGGTTCTTGAACCAAATTTGACTCAAGGTCAGTTTTGTAAATAAAGTTTTATTAAAGTCTAGCCAAGCTGTTGATTTAACGTCAGTGGGGGCTTTCATAAAACAAGGCAGAGTAGAGGCAGGAGCAGTACAGACAGTAGCATCTAGTCCCTCACTGAAAAGTGTGCCAGTCTCCAGACCGTGGAGTTCTTGAGCTTTCTTTCATGTTGTTTTTTTCAAAGGAGAGTAATTCGTCTTCCATTAACCTAGCACATATGACCAAGGTATACCAGTTGCCTGCACATGTGAGGTATTGATTTACAAGGTTTAGTATCCTTTATGATATTTAAATTCTGTTTGATCACAGTTACTCGAATATGGCATGTCCATTCAGGTCCCCCCTGCCTGGAGTGCCTACCTTAATTCTATTATTTTTCCAGAATCTCTTTCCAACTCCTCTAGGCTGGGCTACATGCCTAATAGTCTCTGAACACTAATAAAATAACATCTACTGTTTATTTTTGATGATGAAACATATCTTATTATATTGAAGGTTGATGTAGTTTTATCCAAATTACTTAAAGAGTAGTTCTATAACCAGAATTGATTTGCTGTTTCCTTCTGGATCACAGAGCCATTGAGTCTAAATTAGTCATTGGGTAAGTGGGGAGGCAGAGACAAGTCTTCTCTTGGATCTCGGCAGGTGACACTCCTGATATAAACCTTAGACTTAACAAGGCGCTGTGCTAACATTGAGTACCATGTGTCTTGGAACCTGTGGTTTATATCCACTTCTAGACAATGTTCCTGGTATCCAGTCTCCTAAATTTCCCTTTCTGGGTCTGTCCTCAAAGAGTGGACTACATTGCAATCTTGAACATCTCTAGGCCCCAATGGTAGCTAAGGAATGGCTCATTGTGGTGTCTTAGGGTATGGACAGAAAGAGGGTGGCTAGTCTGGCATGGCCATGTTGTGTACAAGAGCCTTAATGTACCAGAAGTTAACTGAGTTAGGGGAGAGAAGAGAGGTGCTGTTGTCATGGAGATCTCAGATCTAGAATCAAGGCTCTAGAGTTTGACATTTTCCGTCATCCAAGATGTAGCTCTTCTATCAGGATAGCTGTCATCTTGGAAACACACAGGCTTCAGGACTTGGATTCAGATGTCTACTGAGAATTCTGACTCAATCTGGTAAGAGTCTCCCAACCCTTCCAGCATCCTGATTCTATGTAAAATCTGATTCCATGTGAAATCTGTTAAGGAAGCAAATCATGTCTTTTAGGTCTTAGCTACTATTCCTAGGAAACTCCTGGACTCTAAGAATGAGGAAACGGTGGCTATCGAATTGTTAGATTTTCCTAGACAGCACAGATATTTGAAGAAACCCAGTACTCTGTGCACATGTTCACACAACAAAACTCTGGTTTTTTTCTGTCTTCATTCTATGACTTCGTCTTGCTCTCCACACACTGCTCTGTGAAGAGAGTTGACTGGACTCAGGAAAACCTAGTCCTTTGATTTAAGTTCAGTGATCCTGTATGAACTAACTGACCTTGGGGAAAGCAGCTCCATTTGGCCTTGTATCTCTTGCCTAAAACTTGAGGGGAGGCCTAGTCCTGAGATGACTCTCACATTTGGCTTTTATATTGTCCTTCATTTTGCGTTCTCTGCCTCTCTCTGTCTCTGTCTCTCTCTCCTGCAAACCTGTGTGTACAGTGTGTTTGTCTGCACACGCACATGTGGAAGCCAGTGATTGATTCTGTGTGTCTTTAGCATTATTCTCTACCTTTCTTTTGAAATATGGACTGAACCTAGAGCTTACCATTTAGTTAGATTGCCTAGTTAGTGAGGCCCTGGGATCCACTTCTCTACCTCCCAGTGCTAACATTATAGATGCACACTACCACACCTAGCTTTTACACGGATGCGGGAGATCTGAACTTAGCATCTCATTCTTGCCCAGCAGTCACCTTATACACTGAGCAACTTCCCTAGCCCCTCCATGATTTTGATTTTACTTCTTCCTCATTTTTATATCTTCCTCAGCTTTCCCACATGCCGTCTGCTCTTCTGCTTCTCGGTTCTCCACACGTCCTCATGGTTCCTCTCATCCCAGCTGTTTCGTCCTCCTCCTCTCTCTCGTCCTCTCATTTTCTTTCTCTATCCCTCCCCACATTCCCTTTCTTTACTCTTTCCTATAACATTTCTTCTATGCTGCACTTTCATGGCACCATTGCTGTGGCAGTTAATCCAAATGAGAGGAGGAAAGAAATGAATTAAATCATAGTATTGGCAACTGGCAATTTGCTTCAATCACAGAAATATGTCCCCGGCTTCCTTGAATATTGAAACATTGATGAAGAACAGATCTCCTCTGGCAGTGAAAATTCCCCTCTGTCTGAGTTTGGCATGAAGATTGCTTGCCTGATATTATTATAGGCAGTTTGATGCCTTCCCTGCTTACCAAAGTTGGAACGTATTTCAACCAACCCCTGTATTGATGTAAAACCATTTTTATTTGTAATGAGGGCGTATTAAAATATATATACATTTCCACTGATTTTTTGCTCTTGGGAGGCCAAGATCTGATGACATCCAGGCAGGAAAGCCTGGGTTTTTCCACCCTCTGTCTGTGGGGAGAGTGCTGGAATTTAGACGCTCCCTTGTCCCCACCCCTTTGTTAGACTTCAGTGATTTTAATAAACATTTTCCTTCCTCTAGTTTCCTCAGTGACATAGAGGCAGAGGGATATTGGTGAGATGGTTCTTCCAGAGGTCACCGCTGTCAAGGATAAGGACTCAGTGACAAGAGGCTGTATTCGGGCAGTCTGTGAGAAAATGCGAATTCTGAGCATCAGCTGTTCCCCACTGTCATTCTTCCATGTACAGGAGGCCCAGGGGTGAATGGCTGATGAACTTAGGGAACATATATGATAGCCTATAAGGTTATGGAGGACCAGTGAGACAGACAGGGGCACTGGAATGTTCTAGAAGATAATGGCTGATGAAAGAGACGTCTTTTCTTCTCCAGAACACATTCACTGCCTTCCCTTGAAGACTCATCCTTTGTCTAGTAACTTCCCTTTCTATGGCTTCTCACTCAGACACACCTGGATCTTTGGGTGAGGGTCCCATCAAGCATGGTCATAATATCCAGTTTAGCAGGAACATTAGATGCCACCTAGCTCAAGAGGTTTAGCCTGGAGCTTCTAGACAGTTCTAAGAATGCCCTCTATTGAAAACCAAATTCACATCTGTGCCCAATTTTCCAGAGCAAGAAGGGAAGGAAGAGATTTCTGAAGGGCCATCCCCAAGGACACTGACCCAGTATTATATATTAATATCCCACTGTATTAAACATTGTTTAAGAGCTGAGGACCAGTGAGGCGATGCGACTGCTTGCGTATCTTTCATCTGCAGTTCACATTCCAGACCTGGACTTCTAATGACTCATTTAACAGCAGAGCCAGGCTGCTCCAAGTCCAGAGGCTTCTTTTGTACATCACTAGCAAGGGGCAGACTTCCACTACCTGCACATGAGAGCACATGGCCCTAGAGAGGTGCTTGAACGGAGTCAGTGTTCAGGAAAGTGATGTTCCCTGTGATCTCTGTTGTCAGCCTTTTGACCTACAGAAAAGTGGCCCAAGCCTCTTTAGTTTAGGGACCTGATTAATGGAAAATTTAAGACTTGAAATTAAGTAGGTGCTCTGAATCAAAGGAGCTCTGCCTCCATTTACAGAGGCAATGAACTGCAGGCTTAAAACATTAAGGAACAAAATCGAATATGTAGGCTTTTTCTTGTTGCTACCTCCCAAACAATACACTGCAACTATTTACCTTGCATTAGGTATTGTAGACAATCCAGAGATGATCTAAAGTATATGGCAGGCTGTATTTCATTTAGTTGTAACTACTGTTATAGCATCTGCAGATTTTTTGGTATTTTCAGGAATCTTGGCAGCAGTCCCCTGTGTATTGGGAGATTCAGCTATGTGATTCAACCCCTTGGATCTCCACTTACTGTATCTATACCTGAGTCTGTTGTTTATGCCAGAATCTGTATCTTTACTTTATAAATGTTTCATAGGTTACTCATGCAGGCTTGGTGACCAGGGCTCCTGAGCCAGAGGCAGTGGAAAACTCATTGATGACAGAGGCTCCGAGGGCAACTGAACATTCTGTCAATCAACTGAGCAGACTCAGGGCTCCATTGGGTGATGGGAAACGGATATGACAGAAAGGTTCCTGTCTCTAAGTAGACTGTGGAGTGGTTCAAGAAAGACATCAGATTTAAAAGGGAATTGACTGTACATACAAGGAAATGCTCGACAAGAGATTTCAGTGTCTGGTGTGGCCAGAGAATCTCAGGAGAGAGGCAACGTAGATGTGGCACCTATCTGGTATGGCAGTATGGTTTCTACAGAGAGGGTAGGCTCAGATAAAGACTCCTAATCAGGCAAGGCTCTATGGGAGACACTATGTAGTCCAGGCTGGCTTAAGAGTCTCAATTCCTCCCTTTCAGCCTCTCCAATGCTGAGGTTATAGATACCCACGACCACACCCAACTTCATTTTAGTTAACCTTAACACAAACTCTTAAGACAGATATTGCATCAGTTATGGTTTTGCAAAGAAAGAGAACCAATAGGGACTTGCATCATGTCATTATGAAGGCTGGCAAGATGTCAGAGCTGATGTCTCAGAGCCCATGAGCCTCAGTGTCTTTAGACTTTGGAATTTTAGACTTTAGCTTTCGAATCAGAAAGAGATAATGACCCAGCTTGAAGATTGTCATGAGAAATTATTTTTTCCTTCTTGGGGAATAGTCAGGCCATTTTTTCTGCTCAGTCCTTCAGCTGTCATGACAGGACTCACCCGTATTATGGAAGACAATATGCTTTCCTTGGCCTATCAATTTAAATATCAGCATCATTCAAAAATTCCTCTCCCAAAATGAAATATAAGTTTGGCCCAATATCTAGATACTACTTGGGTCCGTTGACACATGCAGTAAACCATCACAAGTATGCTGAAGAGCTATGTCTCTATGTTATAGATGAAGAGAGGCACAGATTAACAAAGCCAAACACTCACAGTGGTGCAGGTGGTAGGTGGCAGTAGCTCAGATGGTGGGTGGGAGTAGTATAGGTGGTGGCAGTGGCACAGGTGGGGTTGGTGGACAGAGCTAGAGTTTCAACTTCTGTAGCTGTTGTGTTTATATAAAGATAAAGATATGTTCTATGGAGGTGTGGTGAGGTAAAGGGGAAGGGGGTGCCTTAGCGGCCCATGCTGAGGTATTCCTTCCTCCCTGAGGGAACAGCCACAGGACACTATAGTATAGAGAAGAGTTTATTCAGGGCATGGGGAGGGGAGTTAAGAGGGTAGTAGAGGGAGAGAGAGAGAGAGAGAGAGAGAGAGAGAGAGAGAGAGAGAGAGAGAAGAAGAAGAAGAAGAAGAAGAAGAAGAAGAAGAAGAAGAAGAAGAAGAAGAAGAAGAAGAAGAAGAAGAAGAGGAGTAGAGGCTGGCCAAGAGCATGTGGAGAGGGAGGGGGAAGGGAATGGGGAGAGAGGGGGGAAGGGAAGCAGGGAAAGAGCAAGAGAAGAGCAAGAGGCCAAGAAAGCAAGGAGGGGCAAACTGCCCCTTTTATAGTGGGTCAGGCCTACCTGGCTCTTGCCAGCTAATTTCGGGTAGAGCTTAGACAGAGTGCTAACAGTAGACACTGCATGCTCTTCCAAAAGCCTGACTTTTAATAATACAATGATGGAAGGGACAGTATACACTTGGTGTGACTCAGTGGATCACAGTGAATGTCTTAAGCTTCAAAATGTCTCTTGTTAGATGCCTGGCCTTCCTCCATGACATGAAGGTCTGTAGGTACTTTGCCTATGAGTCTTTGCATTCTAGGGACCTAGTAGCTACTACCAGATCCTCGATCAGCAAGCCTGAGCCAGCTTTATCTAGTCATGTGGCTTACTCATTGGGCCACAGGATGGAGAGCTTGACAAGCAATCTCAACTAGAACAAACTTGGCCACTTGTGACTGCGTGGAGGGTCCCGGAGAGCTCACGAAGACACTGAAATCCCCAGGGAAGAACAGACTCCTTTAAGGACTGTGTGCTTCCTTCATAGTTCCTGGAGTCGGAACCTGGATGGCCCATAAAGTATCCCATAATACTCTTAAGAGCACTAATGAGCATTCTTCTGTGGAAGCCTGCTTCATTTGGGAGTTACAGAATAAACGGTCTCTTTTCCTTACATAAAAGCTTTTCACATATTTGAAAACGGATCATGTCTTTACAAGACTTTTCTTCTTCATTATAAACACTTCCAGTTGTTTCCAGCACTCTTTTCGGGATTGGCTTATATCTTTCTCTGGCTGTATTCTACGCCTTCCTCTTGAAAACCTAACAGTTCTGTTCTAATTAGCAGGGTGGAAATAGTGCTTCTTATGTCACGAACACTAAAAGCCTATCGATACGTGTAGTTTGATCACTTTCAACCCTCGGGATTCCTCCCCTCTGCTCCTCGCCCTCTCATCCCTCCCTGCCATCTTCCCTGATAATCCACATTCTATTTTGGTATTCTGAAAATTTTCTAAATTCCACATATGATATAAATGTGATATTTATCTTTCTGAAGAATCTAGCCTTTTTTTTCTACTTAACACAATGATGTGCCATTCCATCTATTTGCCTTCAAATGACATGATTTTGTGCTTCTTGATGACTGAACAAGACTCCAGCATGTACGTGTGTGTGTGTGTGTGTGTGTGTGTGTGTGTGTGTGTGTGTGTGTGATTTCTGTTTCCCTTTAATCTATTCATCTGTTGATGGGAACAGCGGGCTAACTCCGCAGCTTGGCTACTGTGATTATTGCAGAAATAGATGTGGATATGGGATTTTGATTAGAACGCTGACTTTCATTCCTTCACCTATGTACCCAGGAATGTTATAACTTCATCATTTGGTTGCTGTTTCAAGTTTTCTGGGGAATCTCAGTACTGATATAGTCACTGGATTTCTATTCCTACCAACAGTGTATAAGGGTCTATTTTACCCCATCTCCTTGGTAACGTTTGTTGTTTGTTTTATGCTTGCCATTCCGACTGGAGTGAGATGGAATCTTGTTGTAGTTCTAATTTGTGTTTCCCTGATAGCTAGGGTGTTGACAATTTTAAAGAAGTTTTTTTTTTTTTCTTCTTGCTCTGGCCCTGCTCGCTCAGAAGATTTGTTTTTATTTTATGAGTATGAGTGTTCTGCCTACATGCATGCATATGCACCATGTCTATGCTTCATGCCTGTGGAGATGAGAACATCAGATTCCCTGGAACTGGTATTACATATGGGTGTGATGCCATGTGGCCATGCTGCCATGTGGGTGCTGGAAACTGAACCTCCTCTGCAAGAATGGCACATGCTCATAACCACTGAGCCATCTCTCCAACCCTATATTATTATTTTAAAATAATTATGACAATTTTTACTTAAAAAAACTGTCCATTTGATTCATTGGCCTAGCTACTAATTGGTATTTAATTTGGTATTTATTTTTGGATCTATATTTGGTATTACATTATTTGGTATTTAATTTCTAGGCTTTAAAAAAAATATATCCTAGACATTAATCTTCTATTTTTCCCACTCTTTAAGCTGCCTCTTCCATCTGGCAATTATGTCATTTATTTTAATTAATTGAATTTTATTTCGTGTGTATATGTGTTAGTACATACATGTGTGACTGTGTGGGAACACACGTGTGTGGTTGTCGAGGCTAGAGAATGGTATAAAGTGCCTCCTCTATCACTCTCTGTCTTATTCCTTTGTGACAGTGTCTCTCACTGAACCAAAGCTTGCCTATCTTTTTTAACTAGGCCGGATGACCAGCAGTCTCTGATGACACACACACCTGTCTTTTCCACGTAACGCTGAGGTTACAGCAAGCAGCAATACCTGACTTTGAACTTGGGTGCTGGGGATCAGAACTCAGATCCTCACACTTGTGCCTGCTGAGGCATCTCCCCAGCTCCAATTGTTTCTTTAAAATGTAGAGTCTTTAAAATTGTATACAACCCCATCTGTCTGTTCTTGTTAGTTCCTGAGCTATCAGAATCCCATCCAGAAAGCTGCTATATTATATGCCCATATGTTATAGCATTTCCCCCACATTTTTCTCTAGCAAAAAGTTCCAGGTTTTATATTAAGGTCTTTGATCCATTTTGAATTGATTCTTTTGTACAGAGGGAGAGATGAGGATCTAGTTTTAATATGTTACATGTGATATACAGTGTTCCAGCTCCAACTGTTGAAGACGCTCTCTTTATTCCAACATATGTTTTTGACAGTGTCATAATTAGTTTTCGTCAACTTGACACAAACCTAAAACTACTTGGGAAGATTGAGTCTCATTTGAGGAACTGCCTCCATCAGATTGACCTGAAGTATATCTTCAGGGCATTTTCTCAATTGCTAAGTGATGTAGGATGGCCCAGACCACTATCAGTGGTGCCATTCCTGGACAGGTAGGCCTTAGACTTATAAAAAAGGCAGCAGAACAAACCAGAAGAAACAAGTCAATAAGTAGTATTTGTCCATGGTCTCTCTTCAGATCTTGTCTCCTGGTTCCTGCCTTAGTTTCTATACTGACTGGTTTTGTGTGTCAATTTGACACAAGTTAGAGTCATCACAGAGAAAGGGAGCCTCAATTGAGTAAATGCCTCCATGAGATCAATGGTGGAGGGCCCTGTCCATTGTGGGTGGTGCCGTTCCTGGGCTGGAGGTCCTGGGTTCTATAAGAAAGCAGGTTGGGCAAGCCATGGGGAGCAAGCCAGTAAGCAGCACTCCTCTATGGCCTTTGCACCAGCTCTTGCTTCTGGATTCATGCACTACTTGAGTTCCTGCCCTGATTCCTTTGGTGATGAGCAGCAATGTGGAAGTGTAAGCTGAATAAACCCTTTCCTCCCCAACGTGCTTTTTGGTTATGGTGTTTTGTCACAGCAATAGAAACCCTAACTAAGACAATTTCCTTCAATGATGGACTATAAACTTTAAGCCAAATAAACTTTTCCTCCCTAAACTGGTTTTCGGTTAATGTTTTACTACAACCACAGAGAAGGAAACTAATACAGGTCAGAGCTTTGGCTTTGGTTCTGGGTTCTTTATTGTAATCCATTGTGCCACTAGTCTGGTCTTGGATCAGTACAGTGCTGCATTTGTTACTACGACTTTGAAAGCAGATATTATGATACCTCCAGCCTTTCTCCTTGGGGTCAAGATTGCTTTGGCTGCTTGAGGTCTTTTGTGCTTCTGTATACATTTTCGGATTACTCTTCCTTGTTCTGGAATTCTGATTAGCAGGTCTATGTATCCATGAACATGGCAGCTTTCCTCCTTTCTAGTGGGTTCTTCAGTTTCTGTCCTCAGTGTTGTGAAGTTTTCATTGTGAAGGTCTTTCACTTTCTTGGTTAGGTTTATCCCTAGGGTTTGTTTTGTTTTTATTTTATTTTATTGTGAATGAGAGCATTTCCTTGAATTCCTACTTAGTCTCTTCCAGATTGCTATGTAGAAATGTTGGCTTTAATAGATGTTAGGTTTATGTTCTGCTACATTGATAAACATGCCTATTATGTCAAAGGGTTTATTTTGCTTTTTGTTCTAGAGGAAGGATCTTTCTGTAACACAGGCTGTCCTACAACTGTCCCATCCCGGCTAGGTTTAAAGTCTTGATCCTCTTGCCTTAGCTCCCATGGGACTATAAAAACGCACCACTATGTCAAGCCTAAGAATATTTGAAGTACAAAATCATATTGTCTGCAGAGTTGGATGGTTTTTAGCCTGATCATTACTTTCTCTTGCCTTATTCCTCTGAATAGGGTAGGAGTGGTAAGAATGGCACTTTTGTCTTGATTCTGGTTTTAGAGGTTTATTCTTGCATAGAAGTAAAACTAAATAGTTTTTTTTGTTATTAGTTTTTAATTTTAGGCATTATGAACTGACTTTCAAGAAATCACTTCAATTTTTGGTATTTGTTGAGATTAACCTTTCTCAAGATTGTTATTACTGACTTATATAATGATTGCATTAAACTTAAATTATCTCTCAATATTCTGACTCAACTTTTAAAGTTCAGAATTTTATATGTGTTCCTGTTAATACAGATTTTTGTTAACGGAGCCCCATATTTCCATCCAGCTCTACCAATGGACATGGCTTCTTATTTATGGCCAACCAGAAAAAGAAAGAGGAGCTTTGGAGAGCAATTCATCTTAATTTAGACTCTGTCCAATAATGTGCTGTAGGGAGGGAGAGTAATTGCAGAGTGCTAGAGCTTTATCAAGGAGTGGAAGAGGATTCTAGGTTTTTTAAGAGTAGGGTTGGAGTTCAGGCCAGTGTATCTTAAGCAGAACATTCAGAGTGTCTGCCTTTCCCCTTCAATGTGTCAGGGATCTGAAAACAGGTGTGCCACTAATAGCTAGGGACGCGGAGATCTTGATAGAAAGATACACTACAAAGGATGTGGTTGCTGGTGAAAGCTTTTGCATGTACCCTTTATAGTTATTTTGGAGATCAAGCTAATTTCTTTCAGACCTAGAAGTTATAGGAAATATGACCCCTCCCATTCCGAGGGAAGCCTGTGATTGGTTTGTAGGGGAAGAAGACATGTTTGTGTGAAGGCATCACATTGACTAGGAATCAAGACACGTTATGCTAAATGACCTTCAGTTGACCAGGAGCTACAAGGGTGTCTGTGGAGGAGGATGTGGGAAGGGGACTGATTCTCCAGGGAGTGTCTCAAAGGAAGCAGGGATGGAGCTGGGCTCTGAAGGACTTGGAAGGGGAAGAAAGAAGGAAGGGCTTTTCAGGGCAGGGAAGGGTGAGAGCTAAGTGGGTGGTGGTGACAAAGACTCTGAAGCGTTCCAGGGATGGGAAACAGACCAGCTCTTCTCTGGACTGGGAGGAAACTCACAATGAGAAATCCAGGGACCTTCTTCCCAAGACCCAGTTCCCAGACCTGACCTGGCTCAGCATCTCTATCAGCAGCCGATTAGAGGCTTTCTTCTTCCAAATTTTTGTCATCATTGTTGCTGTTGTCATTGAATTAAACTATTTTAATTGACCAATAGCTATGTATATTTATGGGATATATTATGATGTTTTGATCTCTGTGTGCATTATAGGTCAAATCAAACTAGCATATGCCAACATAATATTTGTGTGTGTGATAAAAAGACTAAAATGAATTCTTTTTAAAAGTTTGAAATTTATAACATGCTGTTATTAATTGCTCTGGTCCAGATATGGTTTATTCCTCAAGGGTTCATGTACTAAGAGACCTGATCCCCAGTGTGATGTTGTTTAGAGTTAATGGTTCCTTTAAGAAAAGGGGTAGAGAGACTAGGGTAGCTAAGAAAAAAATTTAAGTAAAAAAATACATATATTCAGAGGTAGAGAGGAGGCCTATGGGAGGTAGGTCTGGCTACACCTTCTCTGGCTTTCAGTCTTGTCATGTGATCTGCCTGCTTTTGCAGACAAGATGATGATTTCAGAGATGCTCTTACTTGAACTAATGGCATGCTGTGTGGACCTTCAATACTCTGAGCTAAATGAACCCCCTTTGTTTATAAGTACCAGGCCTAGGTATGTCCTGATAGCAACAGAAAATGCATGAATGCATTAACTGGGATCACTTGTGATGGATTAGTAAAACATATTCCTCTTCTCTTGCTGAGACTCTGTACCCTATGTTTAGCATTTCCCTTTTCTTATCCCTGTCCCCGCTCACCTCTCCCTCAGCCTATGGTAACTTCCTTTCATTGTTCCATGAGATTAGGTTTTAAGGCTTTTACATATGAATGTGACTTTGGTCACTACCATTGCTATCCTTCTGACCAATATCTTCTAAACTCTTGCCCAAAATATGTGTTAGTTTTTTCCCCAAACATTTAAATGAGAAAGAGTCAAAGAAGCATAGTAATATGGTTTTTTTTTTTTTTTTTTAATTTTTTTTTTTTTTTTTTTTTAGTTTTTTGAAACTGGGTTTCTCTGTGTAGCCCTGGCTATCCTGGAACTCCCTCTGTAGACCAGGCTGGCCTCGAACCCAAAAATCCACCTGCCTCTGCCTCCCAAGTGCTGGGATTAAAGGCGTGCTCCACCACTGCCCGGCTAGTAATATGGTTTCGATTTCAAAAATTCTGTCCAATTGCCACTATTGTTGATTTATATACTCTAGGCATTAAGTCTCAATCTTTTGCTTGGAATATATGGTAATGATATTATTAATTATGAATTAAGGATGAATAGTTAATTCATATTCATGTTAGGTAGGAATAGTTTTAAAGAGGACTCAGAGCAGACATCTATGGAGTCAGAAGTCAATGAGAAGCTGGCTTTCTAGTTGCTAAGATTTAAGCATGAGGTAGGCAAGAACAGGAGTGACATAAAGCTTAAGGAGATGGCCTAAAGACATAAGAATAGCGAATGTAGCGCAGGCTTGACACAGTCTGACTATGGATTCTACCCTCAGCACTGTGCTCTAGGAATTCATCATGGGAAACATAGGGCTATAGTCTTCAAGGAGAAGAGTACAAGAGACTCCCCTTGGCGAAGTCCAAGGACATGTCCCTGCTTATACTAAGCATTGCTTGTACATCATTTCAATTAATTCCTACCTCCCCCTCCAAGACAGACTTCATGTTCTCATTTCACAAACGACAGGAACAGATGCAGAGTGAAGGAGCTGCTTCTAGGTTAGCAGCAGCTACAAAAAAAAAAAAATTATGAGTTCTAAATTGCAATTTGCTTTTCCACCTGGAACCGTTGGTTTCCACTGCAAGTGTGAACTGGTTCTCGAGTAGACGCTTCGAGGAGGGTGAGAGGTTTTGTGGTTTTATTTAAACACAAAACATGCACGTAAGCCATCTATTCGTTTTCTTCGCTGCATAGCCTGGCGCTGGGATTGGTGACTCTGACGGCCAGCTGTGCTGCTCTTTCTACGATGGCTTTTCGGTTCCTAGAGGACACACTGTGAGCAGTCTCAGCACAGTAAGACCTGCGGCACATCAGCAGCACTTCCAGCTCCTTGACATTGTGGACCAGAAACTTCCGGAAGCCGCTAGGCAGCACGTGCTTGGTTTTCTTGTTGCTCCCATAACCAATGGTGAGCATCAGAATCTGGCCCTGAATCTTCTCTGCACCCTGCTGTCCGTGCCTCTGGGTTTCCGCCAGTTTCGCTTAATTTTCACATATTTGTCTGACTGGTGCCTGATGAACTACTTGGTTCTCTTTTTGACGATCTTGGGCTTCACCAGAGGCCAGAGGACAGCCATGATGCTGCAAAATAGATAGTGGCCTCCTCGTAGGCAGCACCGAGGAAGAAGGAAGAGGCAGCGGCACGCAAGGTATCGAGAGAAGACCATTCTAGCCACACAGAGTTTTGGTCCATGTGATGTAGCTAGGTACAGCTGGGAGAAAGCAGTTAGGTAGGATCCTCAGCTAAGGTGCTGTTGACATTTGAGGACCAAGAGCCTGGTCTGAGCTTAGGTGTTTATGTAAAGCATCTGAGAGGGGAGCAGGCATAGAGCATACCTGCCTTTTACTGTATCAAGAAGCGTTTGGCCTCTTGCTGCAACTGGGGTGAAGGGCTGTCCTTTCATGGTGACTAATTAACCACCTAGACTAATGAGTCTAAGCCACAACCCAAGTCATAAAAAACCATCTTGAGGCTCATGTATGGATGTTCAAGACGGACAAGCAGGCAACATCCATGGTTTTGCGAAATCTGGTTGCCATGTTCCCTTATCTGACTTCCCTTGGGATACGACAGACATAGATGCATCTCAGGGGCCCCGGAGCTCCTAAAGTTCTGCGTAAAGCTGCTGAGCCCGACTTCAGGAATTACTGATTGGGAGGCTCTGGGACAGGGCTTAAGAATTCGAATTTTTGCTATTGTGGATGCTGGGAAGTGCTTGCTGATGGAAGCCTCATATGGCTGTTTCCTGAGAGGCTCTGCCAGAGCCTGACGAATACAGAGGCGGATGCTCACAGCCAACCATTGGACTGAGCGCAGGGGTCCCTGATGGAGGAGTTGGAGAAGGGACTGAAGGAGCTGAAGGGGTTTGCAGCCCCATGGAGGGAGCAACAGTGTCAACTGGCCTGACCCCCCAGAGCTCCCAGAGACTGGAACACCAAACAAAGAATCCATGGTGCTGGCCACATATGTGGCAGAGGAGGGCCTTGTTGGCCATCAGTGGGCGGAGAGGCCCCTGGGCCTGAGGGTGTTAGATACCCCAGTATAGGGGATGCTAGGGAGGGAAGAGGGGAGTGGGTGGGTGGGTTGGGGAGCACCCTCATAGGGGCAGGAGGATGGGGATGGGATAGGGGGTTTCTGAAGGGGAGACCTGGAAAGGGGAAAAACATTTGAAATGTAAATAAAGAAAATATTCAACAAAAAAAGAATTTGAGTTTACATCGCATTCCCAGATGAGGTTGATCATACTCTGAGAAACACCGTCCTAGAACCGGCCCAGTCGTCATCTGGGTTGGAATGATAAGGCCAGCTAGGTTTTCTTTCCCTTCTGATCACAGCATGACTTTATAAAGACAAACATCATCTTTACTTTTTACACCTCGGTACTTGCACCAGTGGTGCCAGGTGCAGTAGGTGGGGGCATGGCAGGAAACAGCATTCATCCCATATGCTCCAAATGAAAAGGATTCATTCAGGGGCTGGAGAGGTGGCTAAGTGGCTAAGACTGCCCACTGCTCTTGCAGAGGACCAGAACTTGATTCCCAGTGCCCACCTTAGGTGGTGGGCACTGCCCTATAACTCCAGCTCCAGGGCATTCCCATACATATGCGTGTGCACCCTGTCACACAAATAAAAATAATTTAAAAAATCTTTAAAAAGAGACTGATTAAAGAGGATTCTTGAGGAAATATGTGAAGAGTGTTAAAATGACACGTGATGGAGCTGGGGCATTGGAGATGGGCAACATTGGGGAGCTCTGCGTTCTCAGTTTGCTCTGTGACTAGAGAAAACGGTTTCCTGGGCTTCCTGGAAGCTGGGCTGGTAGAGAGTAGCTGCCTGGGGTCAGGCTGGGGGCTTGGACTGTGAATGTACGTGACTATTTCCACTTCCAGAAATGTAGCACAAGATGAACTTTTCTCTTCTTCCAGTCTCTAGTCACGTCCTGTAGCTACTCTCTGGTGGAATCCATTAGGGAAGGAGTAGTTTCTAGATGTTAGCTTCCCAGGACACAAGACAAAGCAGACACTGGGAATGAATGGAAGGTAGGGTAAATGGAGTCTAGTCAGATGCTGTCCAGATCTCTACTGTCTTCCTTATGGTGACCTTGACATAGGTACAGAGCTGCTTCCTGAATGCACTGAGACATCAAGACATCTAGCAAGGCCATTAGATGTAACCTTTCTGCCCTATGTTTCTGACAGTTGTCCCGTCTTCCATAGGAAAGCAAAGTCCTATTGACCTTCTCTGCCTTCCAGATGTTCTGGGCAGATTGGGAAAAGACACACAGTTTCTGCGGCAGCCTTCCCAGGACTCCGATAGAACTTTAAGGGACTTGGGGGCGGGGGGGTACAGCATGGGTTGGCTGCAGGAGGAGGGGACAGAGTGTTTCAAGTGGTTTCCAAACCATAAGGAACACACAGTGCTTGGCGCTGGCTCAGGGAGACCTCCCTTTCCATCTATGGAACAATGAAAATGAAATCTCTTAATCCTTAGGAAAGAAAACAGAGAGGAGAAGGGAAAGCAGAAGGCAGAGGGGAAGTGTTTATATTTGAAAACTGTCCCACAGCTGCCAGGCAAAGGGTTCTGTTGCTGCTGGCCCAGCTGGCGTGCCTTCAGGGTCTGTATTTACCTTTCTGTGGTTGTCGGGATAGTTTCCTGAGCTATGCAGCAAGATCTTGTGTCAGATAGCCCCTCCGTGTAAGATGATATTCAAGTGTGTTCCGGGCCACGGTGAGTTGACCAGATGTTGTATTACCCGACATGGAAGCTAGTGGGCAGAAAACAAACTTCTCACACTCAGAAAGTGAGGAGGGTCTCCTAAGCAAATAGCAAATTGGTGAGGTGGCCTAGACCCTTCCCAAATAGATCCCAACAGCCCACTTATTTTATTATCCATTTAAAAATTCTTTTTAGGGAGAAAAAAATTAAAAAGTAAAAAAAAAAACCAAAACAAACAAACCTAAAACCAAGCTCCTGAGTCTTGAAAAATACCCTATGAATTAGGATCACAGGGAGAAATGTCTATACAGCTAGATGGGTTCTCTTCTGTGGGTATTAATTTTCCTAAAGTTCTGTATCTTGGCTCATTCATCTCACTCTACAAGCCCTGCTTCAGTTCTGGAACTCATTGTCTTGATGTTGGGAGCCTTTCGTCCCAACACTGTCTTACTCATATGATGCAGAAACGATGGAGCAGGATGCCAGTCCATACTCTGTGATGCTGGATAGCTAGAAGGAGACTCAGTCATGTCACTTTCCAAATGACACAATTATTAACAGTGACAAAACACACCCTGCATTCTGGTTACTTTTCTGCTGCAGTGATCATACCATCCAAAAGAAACTTGGGGGTGTAAAAGGTTTATTTTGGCTTACAGCTTACAGTCCCTCTTGGAGGGAAGCCAGTATAAGAGCTCAAGGTAGGAACTGGGAGCAGGAACTGAAGCAGAGGCCATGGAGGAGTGCTGCTTATTGGTTTGCTCCCTCTGGCTTGGCTTCCCTTATGCAAAGCAGGGACACTTGCCCAGAGGTGGCAATTAGCAATGAAAAAAATACCCCACAGACATACCTCTAGGCCAATCTGGTAGAGGATATGCCTCAATTGACTTTGCATTTTTTCCTGAGCATGTCAAGTTGACAACTTAAGGTATTCATGACACCTTGCTGGGCATCCTTGCTCCAGTTTGCAGTGCTAGTTGAGGCCTTTTGGATTGCAGTGGGAGGCCGGGCACATTTTGTGGCTTACTTCTTGCCCAGCAGAAGGTAGGGAAAGTAAGGACTGGGGATAACAAAGTGGCCTCTGACTCATCCTCTGTCATTGGTCCCATTGGCTGGAACTCTGGCACACAGACACATCCAGCTGCTAAGAGAGGACAGAAAACATAGTGTACCTGTGTGTTCAGGAAAAGTAGGAAAAAGAGGAGACAACCGGACAGTTATGCCACATCTCCAGTAGTCCGTAAGTAGGTTAATGTGTCAGGAGTCTTGTCCATACAACATTGGCTGGCCCAACCCCATTGCACAGGTGCGAGAGTGTGGAGTGTATACAGAAGGAGCTGCCCCAAGCAGTCACACTTTGCCTTTTATGTGTTCTCAGAGTGATTTTGGTTTGGTTTTCTCTTTGTTCTAACCCATTTCTTGGTGGGGGAAGGATGCTGGAGAAGAGTCTTCCCATTTTTCCCTTTATTTGTTGTTAATTGAGAAAGTAATTAATGTTCCCTGTCAAGAAGAAAAGTAAGGCAAAGAAATATTGTAAATAGATGTATGTTATAAATACCATTTTCCAATGTTTTCCTGCTTGTCTTTTGATTTTGCTTTATCTCTTGAATACAAATGCTTTATATTTTAATATTGTAAAGTTTATTAATTTTTGGAAGTTTTCTCCTTTTCAATTCCAAAATCATAAACACATTCTCCTTTATTTGCTTCCAGTAGCCTCATGTGTATATTGTTAAGGTCTTAAAATGTATCTAGACCTATTTTTATGAATGATGTGACATAGATATATGATCCTGTTTATTTATTTTTAACTGGATGAGCAGCTAATTGTTTATCTTTTACTGACTAACACGTGTCATTATTAGTTACTTGAAATGCTACTCACGTCATGGCTTAACCCTTTCATGCACCTGATGTATTAGATTTCTATTATTATGGCAATTTAGTGGCTTAAAACAATGTAAGTTTATTATCGTATAGTTTCAGTGGTCAAAATTTGAAAAGGTGTCACTTGGCTGAAGTCAATGTGTAACATTCCTTCTGAGAACTGCAGTGGAGACTCTTCAATGATTTTTTAGCTGTGTCTGTTCCTTGGCTTTGCCCACCTAGCAGGCATCAATGGGTGGGTCAAGTTTTGCTTATGCTGATCTCCCTCAAGCTAATGCTCAGGATTCCTTTTTAACCTTATATTAGTTGCAATTACATTGGTTGTACCTGGATAATGTCCCCATTTCAATCAAGGTTAGCTGATTAACTCTGGATTGCAACCTTAATTTTCCCTTGCCATGTATGTGTGCCTTTATCTTGTTGAAGGCCTAACTTCTAGTACCCAAGAAAGTGACTATATGGAGAATAGATTCTTTAAAGAGATACTATGATTAAATGAGTTCATTTAAGTCCTATGGATGCGCTCTCATCGAATATGATTGGTGTCTTTATATGAAGAGTGTATTTGTACACTTCAGAGAGATGCCAGGAATGCATGTGTACAGGGGCCAGGACTCTAGGAAGCAGCCATAGATGGGCCATATTCAAGCCAGCAGAGAGGCTTCAGGGACAATCAACCCTGCTGGCACTTTGATCTTGGGATTCCAGCTTCTAAAACTGTAATACAATGCATTTCTGCTGTTTAAGACTTCCAGTGTGTTTCACTTTGTTATGTAGCCTTAACTTGTCAAGTCACACAGCATTATCAAATCCTGGAAGTAAAGATAAGGGGAATCATTTTGGTGAAGCAGCTATTCTGTTTATTTCATATTACTTTATTTGTAGGTTTTCTATTCTTATTCTTTTTAAAGCTACTGTTATATTTAAATGTTACTAAGGTGTTGTAATTATTTCATCTAATTGGGTGAAATTCCTTTTCTGTTTGCTGCTTTCATTTATCCAGCATTTTTTCTTTCTTTTTTAACTGCATGCCCAAGTTTACTGTAGCACTGTTCACAATAGGTGAGTTATGGGTCAGCTGAGGACTTCCAGCAGGTTGACAAGGGTATGAGAGTTATTTCCAAAGTAGTGCTCTTCTGAATGAAGGGGGCACTTCATCCAAGTATACTGCATTCAGACAGGAAATCACTTTCCAGATGGGCTCAGTCCTGAGCATGCTCACATAAGTGGCATGCTCACTTTAAGGTCATAGTTCAAGAAAGAAACATAGAACACTGGGGACCATGTAGCTTGAGGTCACTGTGTATAATATTAAAAGGATTAAGATGGTAGACAGGAACTGTTCTGGGCATGCTTGCCTTATATCATAAAAGTGGCAGACAGGAACGTCTCTGGACATGCTTAAGTCAGTGTCCTGAAGATGGTAAAGACTGAAGACTGTATGTGGGTAATAAATTTTGTCATGATATGTCCTTTCTATTTCACAGAGAAATTCTCCTAGAGTAGAAGGTGGGTAAGAAGGCTTTGGGGTAATAAACAAGGATGAAACTTTGGACTCAGTTCTTCCTTCGCTGGTCCTTAAGTAACTATCATCCGAGAAAGAGTACCTGCTCATAAAAAGTAACAATGGAGGGCTAGGATGTAACTCAGTTGGCAGAGTGCTTGCCTAGCATGCGTGAAGTCCCAGGTTTGATCTCCAGCACCACACAAACGAGGTGGGTATGGTGGTACACACCTATAACCCCAATGCATGGAAGCAAGATAAGAAGTTCAAGGTCATCTTTGATTAAATAGGGAGATTGAAGACTATTCCTTATTACTAAATAAATATACATGGTGGTGGTGGTGGTGGTGGTGGTGGTGGTGGTGGTGGTGGTGGTGTTATACTTTTGAACTTCTGTCTCTGTTCCGAATCTGAAAGGCATCAATTATACAAGACAAGAAATAGAGGCCTGGGAAGGAAGTTCCCTTATTTGAGCAATATTGATCATTAAACCTAGAAATTAGATCAGGGGCTCCAATCACTCACATTTTAGAATGTGGCCCTGTCAGAGGTCTCTCTGGGTTGTTGGGATGGATTATTAACCATAAAATATTATATACTTATATGGCAATGGTGACATAGTTGTATGTATGTGTGATGAAAAAGGAGAGAATATTCAGGAAAAGGCCATAAAATCCTTATTTTTTCTCAATGGCAGATGGAAGACCACTATTGTTCCACAGACAGAAATGTTCTAATTTTAAGGTATGAAATCTGTTTGTCCATCCATCCACCCATCCATCCATCCATCTATCCATCCATCCCATTCATCAATCCATCCAAATCTCATGTAAGAATAGCCCGAACATTATCTGAATGAAGGAGTTACAACATGATTTGCTAAGAAATTTGTAGCTAATTTTAGAGTCAGCGAAGAAACCTTGAAGGTCTCTGGATGAGGAAGTGATAACATAAGACGTGACCCTGGGGTGAGAAGGCAGCATGAACATAGATGTGAGGGCCGAAGTCTATAGGCAATATTTCATAGAAGTTTGGATATATCTGTTTTTCCATGTGACATGCTGAATTGGCTTCTGGCCCTTGCTGGAAAGGGATTGGATATAAATGAGATGGATGTGTGAGTTGGGGCTGGAAGCCTGAGAGAACAAGGTATCTCACATGATGTGTCTGGAGAACAGCAAACATGCTCCTGATGTACTTTCCTTACTCTTCATAACAATTTTCAAACTCAAGAGAGCCATGTGCTTCTGGAAAAGATCATTAGGAAAGGGATGGGCAAGACAGGCAGATGCGAGGACTGTAGCTTTTACACAATTCTAATTGTCCCAATAAACTCATCAGTGTGGCCGACAGATTAGGCTTTAGGATTGAGGAGGGAACATAATATATGGGGAAACATAGGAACTGAGCACATAGTGGTCTGTTACAGGGTAACCACCAAGAATTCACATTAGGGAATGTGGGACAAAAAGGTGTTCCTCCATCTTTAATAAGCTCTAGAAGTTGCCTGCATATATCTCTGTGCCTGGGGCCCTGTAGAGAACACTTCTGTGATCCTTTCTTCCAGAGGATTACTTACCCTCTCTAACCCTGACTATGAGGGAAAGTGGTAGGGAAAAGAGCAAGGGATTTAGAGTCACACATATCTGCTTACCAGCTGTGTGACCTGGACCCTGCCCTCCTCAAGGTCTCTGAGCCTTAGTTTCTTCAACTGGAAAATGAGGCTAATTCTACCACCTGACTTACAGGATTATTTTGAGGACCAAATACAATAATACATGAGAGCATTAGCTTGCAGAGTGTCAATTACTGCTTACATATTAAAAAGAGTGGTAAGTTCCTTTTCCAAAGCGATGTCCTTCATCTCTGAATGCAGACACATAAATCTTCTTCCAGACTCTTCCAGAGTGTTCTGTGGGGAGGGTCTAATGTCTAGGAGAGAAAAGGAGACCACTCAGCCTTCAGATCTGTGAGCATCTGGATGAAGCACCCTGTCTTTCTAGGGACTCTCAAATCTCACATCCCAATTTTATGGCCTTATCTTGGTTTTTAAATTACAGCTCATCAATTTATCATATCTTGTTAAATTCCTCCACTGTTTTAAGATGTCACATCTGAACATGTAAAACACTGATTCCGAATAGTCAGGGTTAGAGAAGGTGAGGAATGTGACACCTACCTACCTTCTTCCTGAAACCAGTGAGACAAAGGACAGACCCTACAGTTCTCCACAAGTGCCACAAACATGGTAGACACATGTACCTTTATAGAGAGGATGCTTCAGTGCTTGCTGGTTTTTAGGAACCACCTTTCTTTGTCCCATGAAGGACTTGCCATATGCTGCTAACCATCTCGGGACTGTAGGCTAAGGCATCATCTGCCAGACTGAAAGCCTCCCTCTCTGTCCAGAGAGGAGTGACGTTAGGAGAAGAACATGGAGGACAAAAACCGGGAAGATATTTTCCTGGCAACACGATTTGCTTCTGGAGGACTGTAGGACGTGAACACTGTGTTTTGGTTTAGTTCTCCCTGCTCAGTAACTGATAATCTCCCCCTCTGATGGAGGCATGGCTTCAGTTAATACTGGGTCTTCTGCCCATTAAATTGTTAAAATGCAGAACGACAGCTTTTTGCTGGTTAAGGATATTTATTTCAAGTCTTAAATCAATTTCAGCCTCTCTCTGCTTCTCCACTTGGCTCCTCCTAGGATACCCCTCCCCTTTGAAACTTGGGAAAATCCAATTTCCTTCCTGCTGTAATCTCTCTCCAGTTTTGCACAGGCTCACTCTGCCGGCACCTGCTCCTTCCAGCTGTGAGATTCCTTTTGGTAAAATACTTTGTGTCCTGCCAAGTTGTGGACAGACAAGACCCCCACGGCCACTTCCTGGCTCTCTTAATGAACATGGTTGTTCTGGTCCACTGGGTCCCCAGGAGCTCTTCCATTCAATTTGTTAGCCAGCAGAAGTTTCCACAGCTCAAGAAAACCCCCTTCTCTGGGTCCCCCCAAGCTCCTGCTCTTGAATGAGAAAAGAATTTGAAATTGAGCACTCCCTGTGCTAGTCAAACATTTTGAGCTTTCTAGCCCGATCTCCCATATCACAGGAATGTCAAACTAAGCAAGAGAAACTCCAGACCTGCCATCTTCCCAGCCTTGGGGCTAAACCATCATTATTAATGACAGCAATCATGACACAGAGCTCAAGTCATAAATAATAAGTGTCTTTCAGCCATCACAAGACGGGTTGAGAACATCCATCATCTGCGCACCTCTCAAAATAGCCAGGGTAATGAGCAGGAGAACCATTAGGGGTTTCTGTCTCCATTTTAGTATTAATACTTTTATTAAAAGAAAAAAGAAAATCCAAGTAGCATGAACTCTAGATGGTAGTAATATATATTTCACTAAATAGAAATCTATGGTCAAAGAAGTTAGGAAAACTGTTAAATAATTGAATCAGTTTCTATATAGAAAGATCCTTCTGTGTTTTTAATGTACTAACACACATCAAGAATCTATGAGAAGTACATTCCTAAGGTATTTGCCTACTCCCCCTGCCCACTTCTTGTTTTGCATGTTGTGTCTTACAGAACAGTACTCAGTGGCAGGCTGGAGCCATTCAACAAGCTGGAAGTCAGTGCTGGCCAATTTTCAGGCTGTAAATATACCAACCAGGGATGATTTCAAAACCTGCCACCACGAAGTCCTGACTGTGGAGGACCAGGGGAGATTTGCACAAACAGATCTCTGGGTTGATATATGGAGGTGGCCACTGTTGGGAGCAGTCTTGTGGTAGCTGGGAGGGAAAGATTTCTCTCTATTGCAGTGGAGAATGGGGACTTTGTAGAAATCAGTGGGTGATGGGATTTATGATAAAGCAGAGTAGACATTACAGGAACTTTCTGATCCTTGGGCATTTTTATTCTTTAACGGTGATATGAGTAGACTTTCGGAAGTCAGTTTATGGTGGGTCGTGGATCTTCTGACATTGTTTCCTGGCTCTCTGAGGTGATCACAGTGGCCCCTGTAGGACCAATTCATCCTGACTTGGCTTCACATCCACTGAGTCCTTATCAGGATTGCTGCATCTGAGTCTTGCTGTGTTACCTCATATTCAGTTAGGGAAGGAACAATTTTCTTTCCATCCAAATAGTAAACAGGTTTGATTCTGCTTTGCTTCCAAGATGAGATGAGATTGTACATGGTCAGGGCACTATCACCATAGGTCAACCTTACCAACTTCCTTTATGACATTTGGACAAGTCCCTTTGGTTCTAAGCAGTGCATGCTGGACACCTTTATTTGTGTAGGTGATTTGATAACATAGGATCAAAGCCTTAGATTTGTATGCCAGCTGCATTTGGCATAGTGAACCACTTTCTCACTACTTTTTAAAAACTCATTTTCTTCTCCTGGGTTTTGAGATTACTCTCCCCAGGCACTTCTACATTTTTGGCTACATCATTTTTGCCCATTTCTTCCTTCTACCAAAATGCTTGTGTTCTTAAACCTTGTTTTTTTCTCCTCCCCATTTCTTTTTTTTGGTCTTTTCACTAAGTGATCTAATTTATTCTCAGGATTTAAATACTACCATTACTTTGATAAGCTGAACATTTGTACTTTGAAGCCAATCCTCCTGTCTGAGTTCCAGACTGATATACTCAAGGATCTCCTTGGCATTCCCACCTGAATGCCTCACAAATTACTTTTCTTCCACTTGAGTGAAAAAGAACTTGATGTTCCCTGTACCTTTCACCCTGTTCCTTTTCCCACCTTCCATATCTCAATAAATAACATGTGCTTCCATCACTTGCCTGTGCCCAAAATCTAGGAATAGGTTTTGACTCAGATTTTGTGGTCATCTCTTCTTGCCAATCTATCAATGTCTTAAATGAGTCAATCTTACTCTCCATTTTATTCCCCGAGGACCACTGTCATAGCACAATCAAGCTCTGCTAGTCTATTGGATTAATAATCTAATGGTCTCACTCCCCCCCCCCAGAAGAAATGTCTAAGAGAGAAGTGGCAGCTTAATTACTCTTAATTACATTTTCTTTCATCAATTCTCCAAGGACCTCCCAAGTGCCCTTCCTGACCACTAGATCCTAAGCGAATACTTATTTAGCCAATGGATCCAAACTAGCTTGTCTCTCTTCACATGTTCTTCATAGCCAGCCCTTGTTCTGTGGTTTCTGCTGTCCCATGACAATTTCTACTAAAAGGCAGTTGAGAGGGGCATGGGGTGGGAGTGGAGAGATAGGAAAACTGCTACTGAGGGAAGCGTTTTAGTGAGAATTGGTTTATTCTCTGTATGACTTTGGGTTTCCAGAGTTCCTTTGGTTTTATGTTGAATCTGTGTGTCCCCTGCTCACCTGTAGGAAGCATTGAGTTTCAAAAATTTCCCTCTCTTTGGAAGGTATAGTAATCAAGACCAAGTGTGTAATCAAAGGAACTCTAGACCACAGAGGCAGAGTGTTGCATCCCCGTAATTCCTTTAGATTGATTTCTATTACGAGATGGATGCAAATCAAAGTTCAGCTGCCTCCAAGATTACTGCTGTGATGAGGGAGGACATACCCAGGTTTGGGGAGGGAATCTTGCATCCATGTGATTAGGCTACTGGGGACCCTCTTCAGAAAAAGAGTGTAACATTCCGTATAAAAGTGAATCTTCAAGTTAAGATGAGAAGAGAAATCATCTCAAAAATATTAAATTCAAATATGCTTATAAAATACCACAAACAGAACACCAACAATAAGATAGGCATTTGTTAATTGTTAATTCATGAATTGTTAATTGTCATGCAAGGACCACCTTTAATAATGCTTTGTTTCCTACACCTTTGACTACAAACTCAGGTTTGCCTTTTTTTTTTTTAAATCCATCAATAATTTGGTACAATAATTTTCTGTAATACTATTGAAAACTAGTTCAGTCTTTCCTGTTCCCTCTTTGTTGGCTGAGATTTACATTCATTTATCTGGTAGTGCCTATGTGAGTTTATGTGCATCACGTGCATGCAGTTGTCTTCAGAGGCCAGAGGCCTTGGATGCCCTGGAATCGTAGTTACAGTGGTTTTTGGTGCTGGGAACCAAACTTGGGTCCTCTGCGAGAGCAGTAAGTACTCTTAATCCCTGAGCCATCTCTCTAGCCCCAAAATTTGCTTCTTAAGAATTATTGATCACTTGGCAAATTTTCTGTGATTTTTTTTTCAGTACTTAGAGTATCTATGAATTTTATAATTTGTTAATAGCAATGTCATGACTTATTAGGTTTTATCAAATCTTGCATTGGGGATGAACTTGATTACTTTTCTTTCATATATGAGCTCTAAAATTTAAGGCATTTCTATAGGAGGAGAGGTGGCTTAGCAATTAAGAGCACTTGTTGCTCTTTCAGAGTCCCAGGTTCAGCTCCCAGCACTCATTAGGTGACTCACAACCATCCAAGAAGATCCTATATTGTTTTTAAATCTGTGTGGGAACCAGGCATGCATGTGCTGTACATACATATATGTGGGCAAAACACTCATGCACATAAAATGTAAAAATTAAAGAGATTTAGGACATTTCTAGTCTTTTTTAATTTAAAGGTTTTCAATTGCAGTGAGATATATAAAGGAGAAAGCTTTCTAACTTAACTATTTTAACAGAGTTTGGTGATACTAAGTACACTAACCTGTGTAGTCAAAACTCTGTCTTATATAGCTAAACCTTCTACATACTTGGAAGGACTTCTCATTCTCCCCCCCATCCCCCCATTGCTGGTAAGTATCACTCTGCTTTAGGTTCCCATGAATTTGACTACCTTACATATCTCCTGTAAGTGGAATCATAAAATCATGATTGGCTTGCTTCATTTGACACAGTGTCCTGAAGGGTTTTCCACGTTAGCACATGTGTCTGAAGCCTCTTCCTCTTAGATAATGATTAATAATCCACCGCATCAATATATGACCCTTTGTATGTTCATTTATCTGGTGGTGGATGCTTGGTTTGCTTCTATCTTTTGACTGTGGAGAATCATACTCTGTGAACCTAAATGTCATCTTCTTGAGACTCTACTTCCCGATCTCTTGAGTCCATAGCAGAAGTGCAGTTACTAAATCAGGGGTAGGTCTACTCAGGTTTGAAGGAATCAATGTATTGTTTTTCATAGAGGTTGTATCCTGACGCATTTTGAATAATTACCCAAAGCTTCCAGTTTCTCCACATCTTCACCAACTCTTGTCGCCTCCCCCCCTTCTCTGATAGCAATCCTCCTACATGTGAAGTGGAATCATTGTTTTAATTCCTGATTTAAATCATCCAGGGATTAGTGATGTTGAGCACCCTTTCATGGCTTATTGGTCACGTGTGCATTTTCTTTGAAGAGACATCTATTAAAGTCCTTGGCCATCTTTTAATCAAGTTTTCTTTTGTTGTTGTTGATAAGCCTTCTTGGCTGACTTTAAATACTTCTTGAACTGATTGCTCTCATTAACCAATTTGCTGTTCATGACCTTGTGGTTTGAGGAGTTTTGTTATTAGTCAATGGCAGTAAGATCAGCAAGAAATTAAACCCATCCTCCCATATGTTCATCTAGCTTTCTTCTCTTTTAAAATCAAACCACCAAAGCAATGTAAGAGCGCATTTATTACTCGAATTTAAAATAAGCCTCTTTTAATGCATTCTTGTTTCTTGACCTGCCATAAACTTTTTTTTTCAATTTACTTGTCCCTGTCAGAGTATTTCTCTTTTGACTTCATGGAGACTAATTTCATTGTATGGCACATTTATAATTATGTATGTTGAGTTATGAAGTATGTGGTAAGAGAGAACCTTTTCATTTTGCCTAAGCATTGCTGAGAACTGAATCCTTCCCTGTACAGTTCTGTTTCTATGGCTGAATAACAGATCACACGCTAGTGTGCGGCTCCTTAGATTTCAGAGCTTGAATTAGTTGTGTCCTGTGAACAGTTAGGTACTGTAGGACGTGTTTGTGTCACAGTTGGTCCTTTGGCACCTGTATGCCATGACAATGCAATAGTTAGTACAGAGGGTAGAAAGCCTATTTCTGAAAGTTATTCCTACAGGCACATAAACAGAAGCCCCCATTGCAAAATTGGTTGTACCCTGGAGTCAGTTTTCTCTTGGCTAAATTACTCCAATGCTAATACCATCCTGCAATCAGAGGAGGTAAGAGTGGAAAGAGACAGTGGGCCAAGGGTTGAAATATTGTTTCTTTTACAATTTGTGCAAAATAAAGCCTACCAGGCACACTGCTAAGGTCCTTTCTGGGGCTTTGAAAATGATGGTGTTAATGAGAGGCCTGAAGCTTCTATTTGTCAGCTTTAGGCTAAATAGGGTCAGGGCTTAGTGCGGGTAAGTTGAGTCATCTGTTTTTCAGGAATTGGGAGCAGCGATGATCTGGTTAAGTTACCCTTTGGGAATCCAGGTTCCCAGTTCCCCATTGCCTAGCCTTCTTGTACTTCAGCAATCACATACCGCATGTTCAGTGTTCTGGGAATGGTCCGTCTTGGCTGGGGACTATGGATTTCCTAGGAAGATGACAGCAAGCTGTGACATTTTTATTTTACTATCTCACCATTCTTCACCTGCAACAAATGTCCCTTAATTGCTTCAGCATGAATCCCAGCTGACATCCCCCATTCCTAAGGGTCTCTCAATCCCAACCTTACAGTAAACTCAAGACATCCAAATGGTGCTGCCAGACATGGCAGCTGGAAGCCAGACATCACGGCCGATTGGAGCAATTAGCTGAGCTTCCATCCTGGGCCAGCCTCATTAGGGTGTGCAGATGTCCACCACTTGGGCTGCCTCCTCTCCCTGGGGCAGGCTGTCTCCCAGGTGAGGCTAACTGTGGGAGGAGTGTCAAAGCTGAGAGAGCTCTTCCTAATTCAGAGTTGCTAATTGAAGCTGAGAGAGAATTGCAGAGGCGCCAGTCATTGTGGTCTGGTCCTGAAGGCTCTCTGGTTTCCCATGTATAATCACTGTCTGCACTGAGCTTGCCCCATCTGGGGGCAAGCCCAGCTGCCACAGCTCAATCGATTGTGAGTGTGTTCAGGCAAAGTCATGCTGTTCATCCCCTGCTCAGCTCCCACCATGACTAAGTGGAAACATCTGGAAAGGGGCAGGGCAGGGTTAGGGTGAGGAGGAGGCAAAGGGTGAGAGAGGATTTAAATCTGCTTTCTTTATGGGAAGATTTCTTTTTCTGTGACAATATGTGCCTTCTCTTTCCATGTGGTGGGAGGTGGGGAGAGGAGAGTTTAATCCTAGCACAAACACTGACGGGGGCCCCAGATACCAGCTGTTATTAGGATCTGCCATGTACTCTGCCAGAGAGTTTGTGGCTCAGTCTGGGAATGGCCATCTCCTGGAGTTTTAAGTGGGCACAGCATGTGTGGCCATGGTGACCCAGCCCTGTATATTAAGCATAAATTGGACCCCAGAGTTTATAATGGTTTGGTTGCTTCCGAAGTTTCCCTTAGGATGACTATTTGGGTAGAAGTAGTTTTCTTGGAAGCAATATCAGGAAGTAACACTGGGTGTTTGGAATATGAAAGGAAAGGAAAAAGAAGAGAGCCAGGGTACTGAACAAATAATGCTTACAATAGCCAAACACCCCATTTCCCCAGGATTGAGTTTCCTTATGTGTAGGACATACAGTGTTGACTGGTGAAAGTCCCTGGCAAACTGGGACAAATTGCTTACCCTGGTTGCATGAATGGTTAATACTGCTGGAGGAACTGGGCTACCTGAAGGTTCCCCTGAGATCCCTGTGTAGAGATCATGATTCAGAATTGTTCCAAAGGGCTGGGGGTACTACAGAATTTACCCACTGGTTTCTGTCTGCTATTGGTTGAAGACTGCTCCCTAAATTGTTAGTTCTCTGACAGTGATAGCCTGCTCTTTCCTGTGGGAAGCATCCTCCAGCGGACCTAGAAAGGAAACAAAGAGAAACCAGTAATGAATACTTTATAGAACCTGCCTTTTATCTTTAGTCTGAATTTTAAAGACAGGGAAATCATGGAGTCCAGCACATGGTGGGGATGTGCTGTCTTTCTTTTGCTCTTATTCCCGGAAGTTCTCAGTTCCCTAAAAATTCCATTCCAGTTCCAGCTGAGTTCTTCAGTCCAGGCATCTCGTAGACCTCCCTAAGCTGCCTTAAAGATACAGTGGGGGGTGGGATGGAAGGAAGCAATTGGTAGCCGTGTCTTGTCAGGTTGATGGACAGAAGAAGCACATTAGATTCCTCTGTAGGCTACAAGCAAGAGAGCTATGCATCATGGCACCAATCCTAGTTGTCTATAAACAGTAATGTGTGTATCGCAAAACCATAGACTGAGGTCAACTGGACCCTATTACAAGCAGAACAGTGGTTCTGCACAGATGACCACACTGCTCCTTGTGTTATGGTTTGAATATGGAGTGTTCCCTGAGGCTCATGTGTGAAAGACTTGGTTGGGAAATGGTGGTGCTATTTTGGGAGTACCTGAACTTTAGGAGGTGGGGCTGAACTACAGGAAGTGAATCAATGGACACGTGTCCTTAGGGGCTATTTCTATCCCCTTCCTGGGATCCTTTTACTCCTTCTTGTCTCCCACGACATAAACTGCTCCACCATGTCTTCCTATGACAGATTAAAAGCTCTGAAAACATGAGGCAAATGAACCCTTGCTTTCTGTAGTTGTTTCTAGAAGGCATTTCATTACAGGGGTCAGAAAAGGAACTAAATCACCATTGATTCTGTGCAAATGTTAGGCTACACAACAAAGGGGAAATGGAGATTTCCAATGAGTGGATCTCAAAATAAAGAGATTAATCTTGTGAGGAAGCCCCAGTGCAATCACAGGACCTTAAAAGTAGAGGAGAATAGGAGAAAAGTTGTGAAAAGTAGGAGAAATAGAAGGATCAAAGGTGGAGGGAGAAAGGGAGGGAAGGGTCTGTCTATCTGTCTATCTCTTATATATCATTATCTATCTATTGATCTATCATCTACATATTATCTATTTCATCTATCTACAATTTTCTCTTATTATATATCTGTCTGTCTATCTATCTTCTATTATCTATCAATCAATCAAATCTATCTATCCTTACATATCAAATCCTTACATCTACAAAATCATATATATCTATGCCCCCTCCCTCTTGCTCTCATCTGTGTATCATACCTAGTCTTTTTCATGATCAGTCAATCAACATATACACATACAGAAAGGCTTTGGATAAGACAGCATTCAATAGTCTTTGATGATAAAAGTTCCTGGGAGCTGTTGCTCTGCTTTGTGCTGTTTGCCGTGGTTAACAGAATCCCTGAAAGACAGAGGTAAATGGTACTTCTGCTAGAAACTACCTTGCTATATCCTGGCCAACCATGTGAATGATGTGAAGCCCTGAGCAGTAGCGCTTTTCCAAGTGGCACTTGTGGCTCCGACTGGAGTCCATGTGCTGGGACTCTACTTGCAGAAAGTATTTTTGTTTTGTGTTCCCAAAAGCCTGAGATGAGATGCTGTTCTGACTGCTAGTTTTACAAAGATATGAGGTAGCAGGCTGACAGATTCATGGCTAGCCTGGAATACTCCCTGGCTTTGAGCTGTCACTTTCCTTGGCTGGGGAGTTCTCTTCATGCTTCAATTGTCCTGGAGAACACTGCGTGCTGAGTCTGTGGATCTGGGCTGAAAAGCCCTGGGAAGGCAGGCAGGCTTTCCAGATCGATGCAATCTGTAGGGCTCCTTGGGACCCTGCAGACGTTTCCCATCAGCTGGGATTGGGTTACACCCATGATGCTGATGGCTTTCCTATGGCCTGTGCAGCCAAGTGAGAATTTACACGAAAACATAAAGACCCTTTCCTCTTTTGGGGTTAGGGACTCAGCGTCCTTGGGAGGTACCAGTCCCTCTTTCTGGGAGTCTTCAGGTCACAGGGTACAGGAAGAAGGCATGTTCTACTTAATGAGACCAGCTGGGACCTGTGTGAAAGCCTCCCACTTCTCCTCCTTCTTCCTTCTTCTACATTCCAACAGTTGTTCCCTTAATTAAACCATTAAATCTGGTTTAGTTAACTGGCTGTAATAGAAGAAACCAGAATACAGACCACCTTTCAAATATCTTCTGAATTACGTTGATACTTTCTTCCATATTTCTACTGCTTCCTCCCACCCCACTGTACCTTTTGGGGAAGAATGGGAAGCAGGCAGAAAACTAAATACCTTAACCATGCAGTTTGTACCCTGTCATTGACATCACTGACCCCCAAGCTTCCATGGTGCACATTAATCCTGGAGAGGTTCACAGAAGCATTGTCCAGAATAGCATGGCCATACTTCCCCAGGTTCTGGGCCACTAATTTATGCCATGGTTCTGGGCAAGCTAGTGTACTTTCTATGCATAATAGCGGGAAGCAGGTGTTCTACCTAGTCCCCAAAGAGCCTCTCTTTATGACAAACCTAGTTCCATGTTTGGTCTCGCCCCTGTCTTATTGCATCTTTCCCAGCATGCTTTTCTGTTCTTGTTGCAGTTTCCCCAGGTGGGTTCTTTAATACATGGGGTTATGGGGAGCTTTGGCGTCCATGAGCAGCTCATTTGCACCACTTATTATCAGGGGGCTTACTGAGGCCTTCACTCCTCCCACCTCCCACATTAGGTAGCCTGACGGCTAACAGCAGCCATCTTTTTGTTGAGTGTTATTAAGCTTAGAATAGAAGAAGCTGGGAGCAGTGGTGGGTGGAGCGGGAAGAGAATGCCTGAAATCTACACTCAGGCTGAGCACAGTTAGGTTGGGCCCCAGTGTCTGAGAATATACAGACAATCAAGCTGAGCCATGTTACAGTGTGGGTGAGGGTGGGGGGCCAGAGCTGCAATGGAACATGGGAAGGAAATGGGGAAACTATGGTTCAGATTGATCTGTGGATGAAGCTCTCCAGGAAGACAGTAGGCTCTGCCTAGAGGTTTTCCTTTTATGTATGCTTGTGTTCATGTATGACAGTGTGGACATGTATGTACCATGTATGTGCCTCAGGTGTCAGCTTTCACTGTCCACTCACCTTTACCTTGGTCGAGGCAGGATCTTTCATAAGTTGTCATTTAATGATGGGCGCGCTGGCCCATGAACTTCTCTCTCAGCCTTCCGTCTTTCATTGGAACACTGGGATTATAGATGGGCTCTACCATATTGGGCTTGGCCTGAATTCTGGTCATCCAAACTCAGGTTATTAGGTTTGCTCAGCAGCACTTCACCCAGTGGGCCATCTCTCTAGCCTCAAGGTTTTGATTCTTAGTGGATAGCAGTAGTTTTCATTACTTTAGTAGTCCTGAAGTAGACTTCTAATATTTTCTCAGAGGGATCAAAGTATCAGGTTGACCCTGTACACCCGTGGTATTTTCAAAAAGGACCTAAATACTTGGCAACTTGAAGTTCTGAGAGAAAGGGGGTGTCTTTTCATAGGCTGGCACTCTGGAAATAGAAGGAGGTGTTTGCTGTAGAGTCCTCTGGGATGTTCAGGAGGAATAAAAGGTGATTTATAAAAATGCCATGAACTGATGGGCGTAGTGGTTCACGCCTTTAATCACAGCACTTGTGAGGCAGAGACAGGTGGATCTCTGAGTCAACGCCAGCCTGTCTACAGAGTGGTTTTCAAGACATTGATCGATAAATAGTAAGACCCATCTCACCCTTCCCCAAAGAAGCCGTGAATATTTTTTTCCAGAAAATAACACTAGTTTGTGTTACGATGTCTCAAAAATTTTAAGAGGAAGGGACAGGAACTATTTAATTTTGTTTAACCTTCTGTCACCCAAGTTTATTTGAGAACAGCTCCCATTTTGTTTTAGAGTATGTACTGGCTAGTTTTGTGTGTCAACTTGACACAAGCTGGAGTTATCATAGAGAAAAGAGTTTCAGTTGAGAAAATGCCTTCATGAGATCCCCCAGTAAGGCATTTTCTCAACTAGTGATCAAGGGGGGGAGGGCCCCTTGTGAGTGGTACCATCTGTGGGCTGGTAGTCTTGGACTCTATAAGAAAGCCAGCTGAGCAAGCCAGGAGAGGAAGCAAGCCAGTAAGCAGCATTCCTCCATGGCCTCTGCATCAGCTCCTGCTCCTTGACCTGCTTGAGTTCCAGTCCTGACTTCCTTTCATGATGAACAACAGCATGGAAGTATAAGCCGAATAAACCCTTTCCTCCCCAACTTGCATCTTGGTCATGATGTTTGCGCAGGAATAGCAACCCTGATTAAGACAGAGTATCTACTAAGCACATGTACCTGAGAATTAGACTCTGGGAGAGATACCCCTAGGTGAATTCTTTCAATGGAACCCACTTGTTTGAGCCACATAACTCCACGCTTCAGTCCTTGCTCAGGGTCTCTGAGAATGAGATTTCCTCTTTAGATTTCTGTAAAGCTGTGCATGTAGATTTATATTATCATTCTGATAAACCAATCAAAGACATTCTAAGACTTCAGACTCAAGATATCAACCTAAAATACATGAAATGAAAAGAAAGGAAATAGTTATTTTAAGAACTACAGAGGCGTACAGCTCACTTCCAGGTGAGATACATGCTTTAAAAGGCAGAACATATACTAGCTAAGTGGGTAGGAGTGGGCAGTCTGCCTGAATCAGATCCTTCAGATACAGAAAGAGGAACAGAAATGAGGGCTCTCAGGCTAAATACTCAAGCACTCAAGCAAACACACTAACATCTGAAAGTCAGCTTCAGGGTGGGAAGAGTGAAGTATTTCAACCCAAGGCAGAAAATGAGAGGTGAAAAATGCAGGTGGCGTGCTGTCAAATGCATCATAGTTTATAAGAAGACACAGCGAGTTGTCTGGTTCCATGGATAATCTTTGGAGGGAAGGTAAAGAGTAGTCGGACAGTTCCATGGAAGATGAAGGAGGAAGAGTTTCTCACCTGGTTCCTTCCAATCTTTTGAATCTCACCATTCAAGCTTTATCTTTCCAGGCAGCTTCTGAGAATGCCAGAGCTTCCATGCACCAGCTAGTTAGAACTGGGTGCTGGAGTGGCAGAGTGGACCATGCCATTGCCTGCGGGCTCGAGACCATAACAAAGCCCAGCTTCTGCTCTGGCAAGCCAAGATGGGTGGTGTTCTTAGATACTGAGGTGATGACAGTTCTCAGCATCCAAGCCTCAGCAAATGGCTGATATCAAAAGGAGGAATCTGGAGTGAGAATAAACTGAGCACAGAATAATGATTGCCTCAAGAGACAGAACTAGATAACCCCTGGAAAGGAGATTGCACTAGCTTACCTCTTTTCCTAATTTGGGAATGATTGGCCAAGGAGAAGGCCAACTGCCAGCAACTTCACATTGTCTTCTGACATTTTGACAGGAGCCACACTCTGAGCCACACCCTACATCAAGAGGGATGACCATAGGTCATGTGATACTCTTTTTCCATCTGGGAGCCATCTCCAGTCTGGTCATGAGATTGGGGGTCTGATGTTCTGGGAGTGGGTTTTTCCTGTCCTAATATTTAGGCTATGGTGAGTTTATTTTGGTTCAATCTTGGATCATCTATTTCCAGGGACCCATGTGTCTTTTGTGTGGAAGCTTTCTTTCCCCTTGAAGTCTCCAGCTTGACCCCATCAGAACTGGCCCAGCTGGGAGGCCATCTAGAATTACATCTTCATAGGGTCTCACAAAAATTGTTTCCTCAAGCTTCTTGAATGTTTTGAAAAAGAAAAACAAAAGAAAAAGTGACTCCTGCTCTTCTACCATGTGACTTGGTAGGACACAGAGTAGGTTCTGGCCTGCAGGGACAGGGTGTCACCTCCTTCCTAGAAATGGAGAGCTTAATCCAGTGCTTTAGGACCATGGAGAAGAGACACTAAGTAAGAATAAGTAGCCTGTGTCTGGATGTCAAGTTTTAGAGTGGGAGTGGATATGGACCTCATTCCTCATTCATTTCAAATGACCCCTTCAATTGGCTAATACCATAAACCCATGGTGAGTCAAGGTGGTCCTTTAACTTGCTACAGGTTACATGAAACAGGAAAAGCATTGGACTTAAACTCAGGCATACCTTAATCCACTCTGTCTATTTGAATTACTTTTTTTACCCTGTGGGGCAACATCTCCCTTCAAGGTTCCCAGGTTTAGCATGTAGTAACCATGGGATGCTCCGTGGTGGCTACAAGGTCTCTGAGGATGGATGGTATAGCACTGTCCTCAGAGGTGAACACTGTGTACAGTGCATGCATTTGGGATTTGATGCACTTGGATACATGTGGCAGTTGCTTTCATTTTTTTCTTCTCCATGTCCTCTTTAGGATGGGCACTCCTCTCCTAGAGAAAACAATTCTGGAACTCGGTCCAGGTAGGGCTGGGTTTTCTTTTGTCTTGGTTGAGTTTCTAACCTATGATTGCATATAAAATATGATTTAGTGCTGTAACTGCACACTGCAGGTATCATGGTGGCCATCCCTAGCTCTTGATCATAGCTGTTTCTAAGAGAAAAGTCATAGGAAAAGAAAACATTCTTCATGACTTTGTTCTTGTTGATAAGTTTGAGACTTTTTCAAGTATATTTCTTGGTCATTGGATTATATATAGAAAACACAAACATTGCTTTCATTTCAAGTTTTGTTTTGAGGAACATTCCATACAGCTCTGATAATTTATTGACATACAACATACAATTTGAACCTATTTTTTAGTATGACTATTAGTACATCACAGTCTTATTAATTATTATTATTATTATTATTATTATTATTATTATATTATGTTGTTATTACAGCTACAATCTTAGGACTGCAGCTCTCCAAAGAAACCCTTATTCCCTAAATATTCAATTTCTATGTTGGAAATAGCAGGGGCGTCATTGGATGCTCCTTTCATGCATTTCATCTCTAAGATAGAAAGGGTTTGTTTTCTTTTAATAAAGACCGATACAACTTCCCTTGGGAAAAATCAGAAAATTATCCAACAGTAAAGGTTGGAGCTTGAGAAGCTATTTAAAGGCATATAGTCTTCTAGACATGTTTCATGAAAAACTAGGTTCTTGTCAGGTTTCCAAGAGAAACTTTTCCCTCTTAAATTATGCAAACTATGCAAATGTAATGTGTTTGAAAACTCCAAAGAGATTAAGATGTATTGCCAGGTTACTAGGGTGATACAAAAAACAATCACTGCTACTAAAAAAACAATCACACACAATAACATAATAAAGTCTAAAATTTGTACAGCTGAATGCTGAAATGTGGAGACCCAGGCTTCTTCCATCTGTGGCTCCATCATCTTGATTTGGACTTCCACATTCTCTGTGTTTCTCTGCCCTGTTATCAGGAGAAGGACAAGGAACATGAAAGCTTGTATGTCAGAAGTCCTTTGGGGACAACACACATCCATCCTGGATAGAAATCAGTAACATGACCACATCTAACTGTGAAGAACTCAAGAAAGTGGAGTCTCCCTCATCATGAAGAAGGAACGGAGAGAGAAATGGATGTGTTAAACAGCCAACCACTCTCTGTCTTCCATATACTCGTCCTTGGGTACCTGCTGGAAACCAGCCCTGTTGACCTGAAGAGTAGCCAGTCACCATTTACCTACGTGGATCTGGAGACTGTAGCTAAGTTTGGCAAGAAGATGTCAACTTTTATCTACAGATATGAACATTATATTTTTATAGTCTAAACCTTTAGATAATTATCAAGTAAATATGTTTGAACTTTAGAAACGTTTTGAGGGAGCTACTTTTTAGTACCATATATTCTTGATGCTGATAATGAGATCACTGTGGTGTGTTCCTGGTTGTCTGTCATGAACCTGATGACAGTCATCCACTGGTCACCCTCTCTGGTCTCTTTTTCCTCCCACTGATTGTATTCCTCTTTTCAAACAGTCCCCTTTCTATGTTCATATTTTGTTATAAAATGCTACTTAATTTGCTCTTTAAATTATGAAGTTCTGCTAACATACCTAAAAACAACAAACAAACAAAAAGATATGATTTCCTTATTTCATAGGAAATCTGAGGCTCAGTCAATACAATGGCTCTTGAATTCTTTGATTCAAAAATAACAAAGCCTCATGGGGAAATACCATGACCTATAGGCTTGTCCTTATAAACCCCTTCAACCCACCCAGACTCCCAACTGGCTGCTGTTTGAACTCAGCTTCCTGGCACTTGGGGTCATGGTTTAGTGGTTTTTCTCCGGTTTCAGCTTGTTCCAGGGCTTCATGGCCCTCATAACTCAGATACTTTTCCAACCCATTTTCGTTCTTCTCAGTCTTCAAGTGAGAGAACGACTGAGACAGGAGGGTAGTTAAGGTTTAATATGCTGCACATTTTTGGTCCAGCTGCTTTCTGAGTTGGCATTCAACAGCACTTAGTGAGCACTTATGGCATGCTTCATATTGGGCTGGGAGGCAGAGTTCCAGAGATGCCATGGTCACCTTCCTAGGAGGATCTTGCAGACTAGCAGAGCCAGATAATGACCAAAGAGCAAAGGTAAATGTATGCATACACATTAATAGATGTGACAAGGGAAACAAGGAAGAAGCCATGTGGGGCGAGCTGAGCTCCATAGGGCAGACAGGTCAGAGGCCAGTGGAATGTTTGGCCTGATCCTCAACACATTGCAGGTCTGGCCATGTGGATGAGCCATGATCCTATAAAGAATAACTTCCACCCCTCTGAACATTACCAGTGAAACTGTGGAGCTAGGAATGCGAGTCCTCTGTTTTGTACTGTATTAGCCACATAAAACTGTCGGAGGCTGCAGAATGTGCACAGATGTTAAAACAAGCGCAAGTAATTAGAAGATGAAAGTAAGTTTAAGATTCCTCCATGATGAAATGGGAAAAGAGTTTCCTTCCCCCCCCAACCCCCAGGGATGTTGAAGTAGCTAAGTAAAATATCAAAGACACATAGCTTTTCCATTTTGTTTTTTCAAAATGGTAGGCTAGGGAAATTTTAATTAAATATTCACTGGCCTAACTTTCTGCCCATCTTTTGTCCCTCTGAGTTTTGACCTTTGCAACCAGGTCTGGAGTCTTCCTAGGCACGTGAAAGTGAAGGCAAAGAAGGCAATAGCGTGCAAGCCTGTGATCTTAGCGCTCAGGCGGGTCTCTGTCAATTCAAGGCCAGTCTGGTCTACAGAGTGAGTTTCAGGCCAGCCAGAGCTATTTAGTAAGACTCAGTTTCAAAACAAACAAACAAACAAACAAACAAACAAACAAACAAACAATGCCCCTTCCCCCAAAGATAGATGTAGCCACTTTAGTTAATGCAGTTAAGATCCTCTGCAGGCACACCCAGAGGCCTATTTTCCACATGATTGTAGTTGTCACAGTTAATAACCATCACAGTGTGTTCTATTTCTTTTCAGCATCTTTCATCTTATCCTTAGCAGAGTTGTCCAGAAAGCCAAGTTCAACACAAAAACTTCTATGTTGTGCTAGCGAGAATTCTCCAGAGAAAGGGTGTGTGTGTGTGTGTGTGTGTGTGTGTGTGTGTGTGTGTGTGTGTGTAGATATATAAAGGTTGCTGAGCAATCAAAATGCAGAATTGTACATCTCAGTCATAGTGATTATATCTACAAAACACTCCTTTAAAACAGTTCCTCAGGCTGTGGTGACCCCAACCATACGATTAGGTCATCATTACTTCATAACTGTTATTTTTCGGTTAGGAATTGTAATGCAAATATCTGATATGCAGGATATCTAATATGCAACTCCAAAGGGGGTCATGACCCACAGGTTGAGATTGCTGGTCTTCTAGATCCTTTAGGCACACAAACCATCCTCACCAGAGAAGCCCTGTGCAGGGATGGGGCTAGCGGGTAACATTCAGGCAGAAAGTTAACCAGAGACATCTGCTCCAAGCTGGTGGGAGCCACATGGAACTGGCAGGTGAAGCCATGACAGATGTGAAAAATATTACTAAAAGATTGGAGAAAGTACTTGAGAGGTGACAGACATCTCCCTAGCAGCTTCCTTTCCTTAAAACTTCTGCTTAGGGGAATGGGATGACATTCCCCCAGACCCTAAGCCTTAGAGCCACCTTTCCTCCTGCATCATATCCAAGTAAGGCCAGTTGATTCCATTTTTTCCTTTCTTTAATATGCCACATGAAGAAATATCTCCTGTGTTGCCACTACCTCATACCCAACCCTTACAAACTCTTCTTTGGGTTTTAAAGCTTGCTTTTGGACTGGTCTCTGTGCCACTAGCCTTGGGTACTCCCTAGAACAACCCGCCTAGAGTGCTCATCTGACTATGCAATGAGCCTTGCTTGAAATCCACCAATAGCACTGAAGCCAGAAGAGTGCGTTCTTCTAGCTCCTCCCACCGGCACACAGCCCCATTATCTTTTGCAGCGACTCTGCTGGGATGCTCTGTTCCTCTTGGGAAAGGCAATGTGGTCTTTTAATCTTTGATGCCTTTGGTCACTCTACACCCTCTGCTTGGAATGTCTTCCCTTTTCTCCTCCATCCCCAGCCTAACTTCATCTGGTTGAGCATCTATTCTTTTAAGACAGTGTTCGTGGGTCCCTGTTTCCTCTGATGTTCTCTCAAGCCTTCCCGATGAAGGATCATCTTTACTAGCCTTCCTGCATCTTTAAGGTCTGTGCCATAGTGAGCTTCACTCACAGTCAACTTGCCTTTCTCGAGTTGACCTCCACAGCAAGATGCCTATTCTGGCCAAGTCTTTGTCATGACTCAGCCTGACACAAAGCAGGTGCTCAATAAAAGGGTTGCAGAGAAGGTTGATAGGGGCTGAGGAGGACCCCCTGCCTTAGACCCTGATTCAGGAAGCTAGGAAAGGGTCATATTTCCTTACATCTGGATTGTGTTAAGGACACATGTGGCTCAATGAAGTATTTTGGGCAGGGGTCCAGATCCTGCTCTGAAGCCCTTTTCGCTGTCTCAGGCAGAAGTTGAGTTCTTGAGGTTTAGCAGGGGAGGTTAAGTGCAAGCCTGTCTCCTACCTCTAGGTTCTGAGAATTTGTTCCCTAATCTCTGCTTATAAGAGCAGGAGTCTGTCTGAAAGAGGCCTTTGTTTGATATGGGAATGGCTCCGGGATAATCTCTCCTTGGATGCATTTTAATTTACTTTAATGACTCTGCCTCCTGTCATGCTTTTCTTCTGGGGGGGGGGTTGTTGAAGAGATTAGAAAGAATGAACCTGAGTCCTGAATCTAACCTTCTTCAGAGGGAGGGTGCTGCTACAAGGGAAAAGAGTTTTCTGAACAACATATTAGGATGCTGGAGGTGGAGTGGACTGAGGGGAGAGCAGGGCAAAGCCATTCCTAATTGTGTGCACACGCTGCCAAGCTGCCTATACTTACCTGGTACCAAGCCTGCTGCAGCCCCCTCTCACCCGTGGGAGCCAGCCAAAGCAGACAACACAGAGTGATGTCATCCCCAGGATACTGTCCTTTCTTTTCTCTCTCCCTCTTTCTCTTCTAGCTTTGTATAAACACAGCTGTTTGTGAGGAATGCTGGCTTGGGAAACCATAAACCGTCTGCATTAATGACCTTTCTTCCCCGCCTTCCACTGAACGTGGGAGACTGGAATGCTCAGACTCTGCAGACCCATTGTCCTTGTCTGCAAGGCCAGGCTGCTCAGCTTGCTACCAGGTCTGGGGTTTCCAGATACAGTGACTGTGCAAAGCATGTTGGGCCAGACAAGCTCACTGACATTCTAGCTACAGGTGACACCTCAGGCCATCTGGGGAAGATTCCCCAGGGCCACAGAGGTAGGAGATGAGATACAGGGTGGAGGCTGGAGGGGTAAAGGCTCCTCAGTATATGCAGATATTCCCTGCATGAATGGTGTTGCCCACATTGCTACCAGCTTCTGGGAGAGGGAATGGAGGGCTTTGGGTATCACTCCATGTCAGCTGCTGAAGGGGGTTAAGGTCACCTTCATTGCCACCACCCCCTTGCCTATATAGTCACTATTTGAGACCAAAATGTCTCCATCCTCTTGAGGAGATTAACCAAGGGCAGCTAAAAGGAAGAAGGGAGTTGGGCTGGTGTCATTTGGTTTCTTTTGGAATCCAGTGATTGTGGCCCACGGCAGTTCATTGGCGGTGGTATTTTCATTTGTAGATAGTAACCTCTCTGGGTTTGGAGGTGATGATACTTTTGATACCTTCTCTCAAACAGTGTTTTGACTGAGCATATGCTTGCTTCCTAGCCCCTTACTCCCTTCTGGGTTTACTGATATTCTGTTGGTGCACACTCTCTTGAATGGTTTGCAGCCACAGCTGTGTAGAAATAACAAGGACTCTCCAGGTCTCCCTTGCTGAGGGTAAGCAGCCTACCTTGGTACCCCGAACAACTGTCATTGTGGGATAAATGGGATTCTTGTGGGTTGAGTTAAAAATGCTTCAGGGTGTGGGTCCACAGAGACCAAAGACAAACCCTCTTCCACTTCCCAGGGTGAGTTGAAATCACAAGGCATGAACATAGCTAATGGTTGTCTCTGTTCAGCTTTCCAAGGAGCATATGCAGGTCTGTGTGCTTCTGCCTACTGCTTACCTGCTGGGTGTTGGGCAGAGTATCTGGTGCTTTGCATTTGTTCCAGTTTTAGCCTCACAGCGTCTAACTCTTATTAAATTGTTATTTTACAAATAATGAAGAAAACCCAAGATAAAGGTAGCTTAAGACTCACTAACCAATGATTTAGTGAAGAGCCAAGGATCATACCAGCTCAAATGTGAATGTCCATACATTTGGGGAGTTCTGGAGAGAAGTGGGGAGGGGTGAGTAGGACAAAATTTAGACTCGCAGAAGTGGCAGCTACAGAGGTGAGTTCCTTTGAGTGAGAAAAGTAAGATCATTTCCTTCCCCAGACAGTGCCCTTAAAGCTGAAACCCAACAATGTATAGTTCTTCAGAATCAAGTTGGCACCCTGATTTTACTGTTTTTAAGTGCAGATTTATTTTTTAGGAAAGGAAGTCTTTGATCCATTAAAATGCTCCATAGGAGAAATCCCTCATTTTCTTTTAAAATATTTTACTGGTGATTGTGTTCCTTGTAAAGTAATACTTAACAGAAAGTAGCTTGTATCAGAATAAATGTCTGGGAGGTAAATCTCTTAAGAGAGCTGAGAAGTGTTAATCTTTGACATCTACAAAATGCATTTTAAGAAGTTCCTTGAATTGATAGAAATCTGCTAGGAGAACAGGTTTTCTCTCTCTTTAAGCAGTAGAAAATTTCACCCTTTTGATCTGAAAAAATAACAGGTAGAGGTGGGTATTAGCTTTCTGAGATAGAGCTAACTAATTGGTATCTTTTGGTATTCTACTTCAAAGAAAGGAAAAGAAGGAATTTGAAAAATATTGTTGGTCTGGAACTTCAAATATTATAAGATGAGATGATATTTGTAAAGGCACTTGGGAAAAACGGTTGAGTTGAATGAATAAAGGCTATTATTATTCCTTCCAGGAATTACAGGACAACAAAGGAGAGCGAGAGCCATTGTTTTCCAAGGCAGCATTCCCCTATGTTTTCTGCAGAGATCTGTGCATAGAGTTGCTCACAGATGCTATTTAAATATATTGTGCTAAACAAAGTTCAATACTTTTTTGTTTTTAAATGAAAGGAGTTATGAAATATTTTACATGTGCATAAAAGTCCTCCCAAAGAGTACCTGTATGGTATAAGGGATTTCCAATCTTATTTGACTACTACAGAATCTTTTTCATGGAGAGTAGGGAGATAATGTGGTATCTCCTGCGGCCAATATCCCTGGACACACAATTTGAGGAACATGCTCCTAACTCATAGTCATATTGACTATAAAAGCCTTTGATGTGATGTTTGGAACCTCTGAAAAGCAGACATTAGGTTTTTAAGGATAAGGGATGGAAGATACTGATTTACAGACAAGTATTTAAATTTATTCTAATGAATAAGTATGGAAACTTGAATGAGAAAGCTTACTTTGTTTGGATGTGGCTTGAGTTTGTCCCCTAAAGGATTACGTGTTGGAAGGGTGATCTTACATATGGTGGTGATGAGAGGTGCTGTGACCTTTTAAGTGGTAGAGCCTAGTGGAGAGTCATTTGGGGGTGTTGTCTAGAAGTGGTTAAGATAGTTCTTCTGGGATTCTGACTACTTCAGAGAAGGTTGATCTATCATCTATCTATCTATCTATCTATCTATCTATCTATCTATCTATCTATTATCTATCAATCAATCATTATGATACCTTCTACCATGAGACCTTCGCTATAGCTGAACTATGTTCACTGTGAGATAATTTTTTTTCTTCATAAAGGATTCAGCCTCAGGTGTTTTGTTATAATAACATTAAACAGGCTAATACAAAGTCATTTGACTTGGTTGTTTAAATCCATTTCATCTCTAAGGTGTGATAAAGTTCTAAGATTAGGTAGGATTCTATAGAGAATCTAAACATTGGTCAGTGTTATAGCTTGATTTTGAAATATTCCCTACAAACCCATGTGTTGAAAACTTTGTCCTTATATGGTGGCACTGTTTTGAGACATACTGGAAACTTAAGGAATAGGGCTAGTTTAAAGAGGTAGTTATCTGGGTATATGTATCTTTGAACACTTTATCTTCTATCTAGTTGTTGTGTGATACATTCTTGGGGTGATGTAAACAAATATCAACTCACTCTAGGTAGGGAGCCAGCAACTAACCAAAGTATGGATACCACCAACATCCAACTGTGTGAACTGATGAGCTTTACTGGGGTTACTTCCAAGAATATGGATGACAAGGAACTTACAGGTGCAGAATTGTCTTGAAAACAGCTGCATCAGCAATGCCTACCCCAATCTGACTGACAGCTTATGAAGACTGGAAGCCTGGCACACACTACACAATCTGTAAATACCTTAGCAGTTAGAAAGTGTCCTTTGCAGATAGATCAGCTGGTCTGAACCTCTTCCTGGCAACCTGGCTGATCTCTGCTTCTAAGCTTCAGGGTTGGTGTACTGGCTGGTTTTGTGTCAACTTGACACAAGCTGGAGTTATCACAGAGAAAGGAGTTTCAGTTGAGAAAATGTCCCCATGAGATCCAGCTGTAAGGCATTTTCTCAATTAGTGATCAAGGGGGGAGGGCCCCTTGTGGGTGGTACCATCTGTGGGCTGGTAGTTTTGGGCTCTATAAGAAAGCCAGCTGAGCAAGCCAGTAAGTAACATCCCTCCATGGCCTCTGTATCAGCTCCTGCTTTCTGACCTGCTTGAGTTCCAGTCCTGACTTCCTTTCGTGATGAACAGCAACGTGGAAGTGTAAGCTGAATAAACCCTTTCCTCCCCAACTTGCATCTTGGTCATGATGTTTGTGCAGGAATGGAAACCCTGACTAAGACAGTTGGTATGAGAGTACTCTAGGTAGCTCAACTTGTCTTAAGAGTCAGCCTTATTTATAATAGCTAGAAACTAGAAAGAACCCAGATGTCCTTCAACAAGGAATGGATACAGAAAATGTGGTACATTTACACAATGGAATACTACTCAGCTATTAAAAACAATGAATTCATGAAATTTTTAGGTAAATGGATGGAACTAGAAAATATCATCCTGAGTGAGGTAACCCAATTACAAAAGAACGCACATAGTATGCACTCACTGATAAGTGGATATTAGCCCAAAGGCTCGGAATACCCAAGATACAATTCACAGACCACATGAAGCTCAAGAAGAAGGAAAACCAAAGTGTAGATGCTTTGGTCCTTCTTAGAATGGGGAACAAAATACTCAAACAGGAGCAAATGCAGAGACAAAGTATGGAGCAGAGACCGAAGGAAAGGCCAGCCAGAGACTGCCCCACCTGGGGATCCATCCCATATACAGTCACCAAATGCAGACACTATTGTGGATACCAAGAAGTGCTTGCTGATAGGAGCCTGATATAGCTGTCTCCTGAGAGGCTCTGCCAGAGCCTGACAAATACAGAGGTGGATGCTCACAGCCAACCAATGGGCTGAGCGTGGAGTTCCCAAAGGAGGAGTTAGAGAAAGAACTGAAGGTGCTGAAGGGGATTGCAACTCCATAGGAAAAACAACAATATCAACCAATCAGACCCCCCCCTCCCGAGCTTGCAGGTGCAGGGACTAAATCATCAACCAAGGAGTACATATGGTGGGACCCATGGCTCCAGCCACATATGTAGCAGAGATGGCCTTGTCGAGCATCAATGGGAGGAGAGGTCCTTGGTCCTGTGAAGGCTTGATGCCCCAGTGTAGGGGAATTCGAGGGCAGGAAGGTGGGAATGGGTGGGTGGGGGAACACCCTCATAGAAGCAGGGGAGGGGGATACAATAGGGGACTTGGGGGGGGAACCAAAAAAGGGAATAACATTTGAAATGTAAATAAATAAAATATCAAATAATAAAAAAAAAAAGAGTCAGTTTTGCAGCTTGGCTTATTTAAGAGTGTCTCTCAGCAGTCCCTATAGGTTACATATACTCCAGGAGGGTAGGGCCTAGTGAATCTGGTCAGTTTCAGGGACTTCCTGAAACTATTTTGAATTGTTTACTTTTTGTCATGCTGAGCTTCACTGGAGATGGAATGAGTTATTGCCCCTTAGAATATCCTGCTATTCTACCTCCTTTTAAACGTCTTGCATATTAATGAGATTCCTTCCAAGTTGGACATTTTTAATCTCAGAAGAAACTCATACATAGCCATGGACCCATCCTCCCTCCTCAGTTTCCTGACTGCTGTGAGGTGACTAGCCACATCTGTCAACTTCTTCTACTATTATAATCTACTCCTTCACTTCAGATCCAAAGCTACAGGAGTAGGGGACACCATATTGAAAACTCTGAAGCTCTATGCCCAAATAAAACCATCTTGTTTTGAGTTACTTCTTTTGGGTATTTGTCACAGTGATGGAAAGTCCAACCTAGGGAGGACTAGCCCAGTTCTCTTTCCTGGTTAGCTGAAGCTCCTGCTTCCAGTCTCTCTCCCCAACAGACCCTCCTAGGAGATACTGTTACATCAATCTTAGCATAGCACATAACATAAAGCTTACACTCCCTAGTATGACGTGCTCAAACTTCCTCTTTTCAGTCCTGCAATTATAAAATGGCAGTTCCAATAATATAAATTCAAAGCCAAGCTTCAGTAGTTTAAAAAGAAGAGCTGAGTTTGTGGGGGTGTGGATGGGGCAGGGGGAGATATTTAAATTCTTCAGTTTCTTCCATCTGTAATTTGGAGTGGTGACACTCATCACCTACCAAGTCAGGGGATTAAACAAACAAAGCCTATCTGCTCTATAGCAAAAGCTGAAAAACCACTAGCTGTCATTACCATTATTTCCGACAACTTGCCTGGGTCCCCTAGTGTTCTCTGAACTCCAATATACACCAATACTGGGGTGTATATGCTTCTGCTTTAAGTTAGAGAGTCCACTGCTGCCTGCACAAATAGCTAGCAAGCTATCTTTCCACACGATTCTCTCCAAGAGAACGTGCTGAACTCTGCCAACTCCCCACCCCACCTTTATGTCCCCATCATTCCTTACAACTTCTTTTTTGACTTTCAGCATTCAGTTGTATAATTTCTCATATTTCATTTTAACTTTGGAGAGATATCTTATTTCTCTTTGGTTTCCTGGTAATGCCATTGACTAGATTTCTGCGGAGAGTTGATGGAACTATTTAGCTGCACAGACCCCCCCATGGAGGTGCAGGCATTGTCCTGCTGATATTATTCTGTCAGTTCACTTTTGTACATGCCTTCCTGAACCTAATATAGTTTGGCAAGTTGATCAAAACAGGCCTAAAACTAGACTAAGCAGGAAGGTGGGAGAAAAAGTTAAGGAGAAAGAAGAAATTAAGAATGCATTATGTCTATACAACTTAGATTATTCTTTTTTATTTCCTATATAGAAATATTTTATCCTAATTCTTCTGTACTTTTCTTATAGAACACAGATTTTTTTCTTCTTCAAACAAACATAGGTTTATTTGCTTCTTGTGTGTTTAGGCAAAGCAGAAGAAACTCAGAGAGGGCCACAGCCCAAGGTACAATGGCCCTGGAATCTCTGAGAGTCTTCACAGATTCTGAACTGTTTCTGTCATTAACTCAGTAAATGTCTAGACTCTAGCCCTGCTGAGCAATGTACAGGCATTTGAGGGATGAGGGTAGGCCAGTTGAATCTCTTCTTCTGCCATCATGAAACCTGCAATTCGATGAGGACACAATCAAATTAACCATTGCCAAACTGGGCAGTCACAGATACAGAGACCAGGGACCAATTATTGAGCCTACATAAGGCAGAGCTGCTGGGTAGTGTACTACAGGCCAGGCATCCTGCTTAGATGTAGGAAGTTCATTTACAGAGACAAGAGGTAAAATTTGTCAGGACCAAAACAAGACTGCCTTTTACACAATGTCTGGTGCATGAATTGGTTTGGATGCTAGATGGAGAGCATTGCTTCCTATTGTTTCCTGACTTTGAATGTCTCAGCCTTAGAATATTGCTCAGCTGCTGTTCTCTCTCCCAGACCTCTTACAGCTCTCTGCACAGTTCATGATGCATAGTTAGCAATTCTGTCACCATGAATGTTTGTGCCTCATCACTCTATGCCCCATCAGGCCCATCCTGGAATCCCCAGCCCTAGCCCACACAGCCAGGCACATCATAGGCACTCAGTAAGTGATTACTAGATGAATAAGATATATGTCTTATGCAATGCCTCTATATTAAGGCCAAACAAACATATCCCAGGCCTGAGTCTTAAATCCAAATGCCATTAGCTACTCTCTACCTTTGACTTTGACTTGAAGTTTAACCTGCTAAAAGCAGGGTGGGGGAGGAGAGAGAGAGAGAGAAAGAGAGAGAGAGAGAGAGAGAGAGAGAGAGAGAGAGAGAGAGAGAGAGAGAGAGAGAGAGAGAGAGAGAGACTCGAATGAGAAGAGGAACTCATGTTGTCTTACACCATGGACCGTCCAGGACCATTAAGCCCTCGTGGCCATGCACACCCTGACAGGACAGGAGCCAAGTGGAACTGGCTACTGCTGGACACTATCCCTGACAGGTGGGCCCAAAGGTATGACATGAGACATTCTAAGACATGCTAAGATATGATAGAGAAATTCTGTGACCCCCATATGGAGGCTCTGAGGGGAGATGCAGAAGATTGTGTGAAAGAGACCCTGAGGAAGTCAGGTAGAGATTGATGCCTGCAGAATGGAATGACTTCTGAAAGCTTGATTTGTCTCTTTTAACTGGGGGGAACTGGGGAGAGGTCACTCACATCTCTAAGAATGCGGAGACTAGAGATGAATGAGGAGAAAGACCAGGGAGTGAGAGGTGACCACCTTCTGAAGGAAGAGAGGGAGAGGGGAAAGAGGGAAAGACCACAGAGAAAAACACTGGGGAACATTTCTGTACTACTCAAGTGCACAGAATGAGGCAGAGCACTCGTTCTTTCTATCTTGACTCACTTTCTTTGATCCTGGGTGAGTCTTAGAAATAGGTAGAGCTCCACAGAACAGCAAAAGGCACCGAGGCCACAGTGAGGCTACTTGGCTCATTCCATCAGTGCCTCATGGAACTCTTTCCAGATGTTCCTACCAAAAACATGTGATCGGACGTGACCTCTATGATTCTTATTTTAATTTCCTTGTTTTTCAGATAATGCATTTGAATACTGTTGTATCCAGTCCCATAATGTTGGACTGTGAAGGTTGATACTCTTGTGGGTATCACCAATCCTGTTTTATAGATGGAAACTGAGGGCCCAAGAATGTTGGTGAAGTTTCTTAAAAGTTATGAACCAGAGCAGTCAATTTTCTGTCCTAATTAGGGTTTTATTTTAGATATAGACAAGGATTGGAGGAGTATGAGTATGTTTTCTACAGCCACATAGCATAAGGGATTCTGGGCATTCAGAACAGTTAGGCATGGCACTGAGCAGGCCCTCCACCCTGTGCAGGATTCACCAGGATTCCTAGGCTCGTTCCTTCTTACACCTGTACTGTTGAATTACCTGGCCTGTGACTTAGGAAAGAGCATCAGGCTTATTTAAGTTAAGGAACATTTCAAATCATATACATTGATAGGATGGACTCCAGGCAAAGAACATTCAGTGAGGCTGGTTTCTGTGATTAGTTCAGAATTTTTCCTCTTCAGGATTGGGTCTTGATGCACAATTTCCCTCATGGCTTCAGAATGGCTACCAGTAGCAGCTGGGACTGCATGCTTTCTTATTTTATGAACAGGCATATATAGGAAGTTTTTAGTTAAAAAAAAAAAAATCTGTCTTTTACCTGACTGGTTGACTTAAATGACATGTTGCTGTTTGCCAGGGAGACATGAATCAACATTTACTCACCTCAGATAGAGAGCCCATGACAGACCAGAATATACATACCACCAAGCCAACTTGGTAAATCAGTGAGTTTTATTAGAATTAATTATAGGAATATGGGTGAGGGATTACTTGCAGGAGCAGAAATAACTCAAAGACAGCTGCATTATCAAAGCCTACCCTGACATGGGTGACAGTTCACAAAACCTGGAAACCTTGAGCACACTGCAAAACTTGTAGGCAGCTCAACATGTGGGAGAGTGTCCTGTCCAGGTGGCCCAGTTGGTCTAAGTTTCTTACAGGCAGTTCAGCTGGTCTTTGGTCTTTCTTCTACATTCGACTGGTCTCTGCTGCTGCTTCCAGGTGGCTTGCTTGTCTGAGAGCCTTCTCTCAGCAGCCTTTACTGCATATGTACTCTCAAGAAGATGGGGCCTAGTGAATCTGGTCAGTTTCAGGGACTTCCTGAAGCTATTTTGAGTTATTTACTACTTCCTGTCTTAAAAACTTTCCCTGCACTATTTCACCTGCTTTTAGGACACCCTAGTTCCCTGTAAACATCCTGTTTAAGAAGTTTCTCTCCAATATTGAAAGTTTTAATCTTAGAGGAAACCCACTATACAACACATGCTTGCTTCTGTAGCAATAACACTCCCAGGGGAAGGCTATGTGGAAATTGATCAGAATTTGAGTTCTGGAGCCAACCCTGGTTGGGGAGATGAAATTACACAGAATGCTATTTGGAATGTATGCATGAAGTATGCAGGATGTGGAGGAGAATGTGGACACTTGAAAACAATTGAAGTCACCAATGAAGGAGAAAGGACTGAAATGTTAGACACTGTAAAGAGTCTGTCATGCCAACCTGCTGAGCTGCCAGGTCCCAGTCATAAGCTTGGTGAGGTGCTCTGATGCTGTCTCATCTCTGAGATCAGTGTTTGTCCTCACCCTTAGCTGATTTGTGATTGATCATTCCTGGGTCCCCCTAATTTTGACCAAGTGATAGGTTGGTTTTGCTCAACACCTGAAACATAAACTATGGCAATTTTTACAGGAATTGACTTCACTTGGCCCCTTTTGCTGGATTTAAGAAGGGCTAGGATCTTGCCGAAGGCCATGCACTATGGAGTGTCAGAGTCTGATTAAATCTTTCCACTGTATTAAGTGCAAATGACATCAGCTCTTCCATGATAAGGACATGTATAAAGACGGCCAATTTTGACATTGTGATAATCCTCCAATTTCTCTGGGCTGAGATTTACCCATTAATATAGTAAAGAGACTCTAGCAGAAGATATGAAAAGAACCTTCACTTCTAAGAATCTATGAATAACTTTAGACTGAGTCTCTTCCAAGAACCTGACAACACTTGTTCTATTAGATCATTTAACGACAGATTATTTGTTTCAATAGTTTCCCAGGAGTGACCCAGCACATCCTACATAATAAGGCAGTTGTCAAATCATAAACATTATGGACAGGGCTCATCATCATTAGGCTGCTCAACTGAACATCCCTGGAGCCTTCTGATTGCTTGGACTCTGCCTAATGGAGTGTTGTCAGGGATTCCCAATGTGGTTGATCATATTTTCAAGAATTGGAGTAAACAGGCTGTATCAAAACTCAGAGCTCTACTGGAAAAAAAAAAAAACAGTGAATCTATCTATCTATCTATCTATCTATCTATCTATCTATCTATCTATCTATCTCTTTTTTATTTATGGCTGAACTGGAACTACAAAGACATTGAGATTCATCTTCTTCTCCTCTTACTGTCTTTCTTATCTTGGTGTTCTTGTCACCAACTCCATACCCTGTATCTTAGTACGTTTTCTGTCGTTATAACAGAATGCCCAAGACTGGACAATTTATAAACAAAGAGATGTTTATGGCTCATAGCTCTGGAGGCTGGGAAGTCAAAGACATGACACCAGAATTTGCCCAGCTTCTGATGAAGGCTTCACGCTGCTTCAACTCATGGTGGGAAACAGAAGGACATGTAGGCATGTAAAGAATAAACAAAGCAAGAAATGACCTTCGTGAGAACCCTTTCTCAAGGTCACTAACCCATTTCTACCAAAGTGACAACTTACTGGAATGAGAAAGATATTGATCTGTTCACGAGGGTGTTGCCCCTGTAACCTACTCAGTTTCCACTGGGCCTCATCCCATACTGCTGTACTTTCATAGATGACATTTTGGGAGGCACGGTCAAAAAATAGTGCCTTGGCACTTTTGAGTTCAAAGACAGAAGTCTCTTTCCCGTCATGTTCTCAGTAAATCTTCACCTCTGAGACTGAAGGGAGCATACAGAGAGTGACTCAAGGAGGGCAGCTTATCATCCACGGTGCAGCCTCCCTAGTGGCTTTTGGTTAGCATCATCCTAAAATGCTTGCCCTGACTCTTCTCAACCTGTCCTGTGTCAGACCTTATCACTATCACTGTGACTCTATATCATAGGTATAAGGACAACTGTGGAGTTAAACATACCCAGTTATAGACCTGAGCATGTGAGTGTGTGTGTGTGTGTGTGTGTGTGTGTGTGTGTGTGTGTGTGTTGGGTGAGGTGGCCCCCATGTGTGCTTGCAAATGCAAGAGGTGACTGTCATCCCATTGTGGCATTGCAGTGTGAAGGGAGAATATTTCCAACCTGGAAAGTCTTTTTCTTTTTATAACTTACACTGTGCCTATTGCTTTCTCTTCTGAGGCAGGGGTCTCAGGAAAAGAAATGAGGGTCCTTTGGAGTCCATGGTAGGGTGGGCTGGGAAGGGTGAAAAGTCTGATGAATTGAGCTGGGGACAGCATCATCTATGTTAATTTGGCTTGGGCTGTTCAGATGGAAAAATCCATTGAAGTCTGGTTTGTTTTTTGTTTTTTTGTTTTGAAAAAATCATATATAGATCAAGAAGGCAGAAGAGGGCTCAGCAAAATCCAGGATCTGTAAATAAAGCTACCACCAGGTGACCAATGTCCTAACAGCATCTTAATGAGCAAGCATGACACTGTGGTCACTATTAGGCTCTGGATTTGCCAACCCCTGCTGTTTGCTTTACCATGGCATATGCTAGCCCACACCAGCTGACAGCGTGCCCCAGCAGGTTTTTGAGCTACCTATAGTGGCTGTCTTCCTTTTCAACCTTCTCTGTAACATGGCTGCCTGTCCTCTTTGCTGCTTGCAGGAGGGTCCCTGGGGTATCACCAAGTCTCTGTGGACATGCAGGAAACTTGCCAGAGAAATCTGAAAACCCTTCAAATCCAGGGCCTCAACCAGAGAAGACAATAGAGATCAGGCAAGAAAGTAATGTTTTACTTACCAAAGTCACTCACTTTCTAGCTATATTCTCCTAGCAAGAAGGTAAGGGGGTCTGTCTACCATGACCTAAAGCAAAGGTCATAGATGATAGCGAGTATGAATCAGGGTACTGGAGGAACATATTAACTGTACATCATGAAGGTCATGCAGTCATTTTATTTGTTAATGTTCTGGCACACTGTGGAGACCAGAATCTGGAGTTTCCATATTTCTGTCATTGTTTATCCAACTCTTTGTTTGCTTTCTCTGAGAGAAGTGAGAAAGTAAAACCAGACAGAAATGGAGATTTGGGAAGCCCATGGGGCTAGAAGCTGAAGCCAGACTTGTGGTTTTTTTTTTTTTTTATTATCTTTAAAGTTAGAATATTAAAGTCATGGGGACTTAAGGGATCACCTGGTTGGTCATTTCTCTTTGCACTTTCCCCCCAAAAGACTGCTAAGTGGGGTTGCAGAGAAGGGGTATCCACCATCATGAGTCATGTCTTAGACATGTTGCTAAGGAGGCAGGAGTGAAGTAACGGCCATATAGACATGCCATTCTAGAAAATTCTAGAAGGCAGCTCTCAGGTTCCTTGGAAGCAGTTTTGATTCAGAGGGTGGAGGATTATCTCTAATTTCAGAGCTGCTCATCGTGAAATAGTCCGTCTTGTAAGCTAACCTCTATCAATGGAAGAGGTCAAGCAGGGGCTAAAGAATCAGCAGGCAGAAACCATGGAAGACATTACTATGCCAGAACGAGCTCTGAGGATAAACCCAGGAGTCTGTGACACAGAAGAATGAAACTCACAGTCAATAATCTCTCCAGAGCCCATGGCTGTCCTTCCTCTGTGGTTGAGGCACAGGAAATGTGGCCCTGCTAGCTCAGGTCAAAAAGTGCCTTTCAGCTCACTGGACATGGTGGGACTTCCTTAGAGCTCTCTATAGCAACTCCTGGACCAACCTCCAGGGATCTGAGAATTCCTCACCTCTCCTCCACTTGGCCCTACTTCCTTCTCCTAACTGCCAACCCCAAAGCTGTGTGTCACTTTTACTAGTAGAGAGGACAGCCACGAGAAAAGTGAGGCTTTGATGCTAGTCTGAGGGCCCTGCTGAGAGTGTGCTTATGAATGGTCATGTTGGAGAAAGAAGTGTTCTCCTGTTTCCCTTTGATCTTACCAGAGGAAGCAGAGAAGGGGCAGGTGGGAGGCTTTTTTATCTCTTACCTGGATATCTTACTCTTATCTAGAACTGGGAGAAGTAATTGTCAACTTGAAAGAATCTAGAATCACTAGGCATGCCTGTGGGGGATTAGCATCTTGATTAATTGGGGGTAGAAAGACTCACTCACTGTGGGTGGCAACATTCCCTGGCTGAGATCTTGGACTGTGTAAACAGAGACAGGAACCAAGCAGCATGCGAGCATTCCTGCTCTTTGCTTCTTGACTGTAGATGCACCAAGACAAGCAGTTTCAGGCTTCCGACTTCCTAACAGACACTTCCCTTTAGCTGTGAATGAGCCCTTCTCCCCTGAGTTGCTTTTGTCATAATGTTTCATCACAATCATAGAGATGCTAAGGCAAAGTATCGGCAGTCACACCCGACTGCAGGTAGTCACCCAGTACAAAATGTGCAGAGCTGAGCCCTATGCTGCTGTCTCTGGGCTTGTCCACTCTCATAGATATTGCTACCCCTGGATTGAGCTGGTGTTAAGTGGTAGATTGTTGGGCCTGCCAGTGAACTTGGTAAACTGAGAGTCTTATGACCTTGCTGATAGAGGATGAAAATTAGGTCAAGAGACTCCTACAGGGAGCTGGTGGCAGAGCCTGGGCTGATCTCCAGGTCTCCTGAGGGTTTCTGCTCTACCATGACTTCAGCAAGAAATCCCTTCTGCTACCTGGGCTGTGTAAACAGATCCCCAAATGTCCCAGGAACACAACACCCTAATTTATCTTCCTCTTATACTACCATATAAGGAAACTAAGACTCAGAAATAAAAGGCTCAGAGGGATGAAATGACTTGTTCCATATGCTTAACATTAAAGGCAGACTTGGGCACCTGGCCCTAACCTCCCCACACCGTCTTGGCAGACAGCTTTCCTTAGAGGCCAGGGTATTGGATTCATACAATGCTAAAAATGCCTATTACTTCCACAGTACTTTTCCATTTCTCAAAGACTTGCAAATACAATCTATTTCATCCTCACCCTGGCCTTGCAACAAACAAAACTCAGTATCCATAGCTAAGAGTTTCTGTTTTCATGGACACCATCCACACAGGCTATGAGGACTACTGTGTCAGGCATCATTTGTACTTACACATCTGGAGAGCAGAGTGGAACACCCCTTATAGTGACCTTTGAGTGTAGTGTAGACAGCATGGGTCATTTGCCCACATTCTCTATCATTCATTAAGTTCCTTGCAGAGTTTTAAAGCCATCTCTCTGACTGTGTGCTCCTTGGCCTCGGAGCAAGTGGGAACCCCTACATGATGTTGTAAATCAGTGGAGACCTCCTGAGGCCCAGAGACACTCCTTTCTGTTGAATCAGAGGTTTTTGCTATGAGGTAATTCTTGGCCCTTTTGAACCTATGCTATGACCTCTGCCAGATGCTGGGCTGAACAGAATGAGTGTCATAGGTGAAATCATTGCTAACACCTTGTCAACCAATGTGACTGGAGAAGGACCATCACAGCAACACATCTGCATTTGTTCATTTACTCTCTCTAGGGCCCAAGGACTTTATGGGAGGGCTCTGGGCAGGCCCAGTGCCCACTCATGACCCTGGTGTGTTGCCCACACATAGCTGAGACTCTAACAGTGCTGTATGTGGATACTCTACCCCTTCCTTCAGGCAACAGATCTGACTGTTGGCACTCTCCAGAATTTCATTATTCCTGTTGCATGAGTTTAAGTATTCTCTGTGCCAGGAATGCACTCAGGACCTCCAGCAAATCCCTGAGATTCTAGGGAAATAGCTTCCTGCCCATCCCTGGCTCATGTTTTTCCACCTCTCTCACATTTATAGCCTTAAAAACACCCTATTGTTGCCAAAATCCTACAGGATGAGTAAAAGTCTCTCCATCCTCCAGGCCCCCTCTCTACTACTCAGATGGATAGCGACTTACAAGGGACAAAGTAGCATGAGGGAGAGCCCAACCTGGTTGGGGTTCTCAGGCTGCCTGGATCTATCCATCCTCCTTTAAGGGCACTTGCTTTTGTTTCCACATGGAAAGCATGCCCCTCCCCCCATTTTGCCCCCAGAAGTTCTTTTGTTCTTTCTTGTTGTAAGGAAGAACCTGGAATTCCTGAAGTGAAGATGCCAATTTCAGGAAGATGTAGAGGTTAAAGTACTACATAGGTCACAAACCCAAGAAGGGGAAGGGTGGATCCTGCTGGTGAAGTCCCACCCAGAGGTATTTGCTCTTCAGTCTCTTCTCTCATCTCTCTGTGTAGTCTCTCTGGTGCCATACCTTCAAAGATGTAAGATGTCTTTGTTTCACCCACTGCATTCTGTCCTGTCCTGAGTCCCGCGTTCCTGAGCAGTATCTATGCACTAGCCCATCTTAGATCCAATGAGGTAAGGAACATACACATATACAGAGACAGACAGACAGACAGACAGACACAGCTAACATGAGACGTAAATAAAAAAGAGAGGGACAAAGAGAAGGGTCCTTGAGTGGAGAGACACAGAGAATGGTTAACAAATATCAAAGGAGGGATAATACTGATGAGAGACAAGATAGAGGGGACATTGGGTTAGGAAGGCCAGATCCCATTCTTAACCTTACCACTTCCTGGCTGGGCCACCTAAGAGAATCATGTAACCTCTCCACGCCCCATGTTTCCATCTGTAAGACAGACATTGCTTATTTCAGAAATAATTGTTGTGTGTTATTTTTCAGGTACCTGAAATTCATTAATGAATGATACAGTTTTAGAAAGTTCTGCCTTTGGGCTGAGGTAGAAAATACAGATGAATATAACACGTGACGGATTTAGCGTATGAGCGATGGTATAGGGTGGGGCTAGAAGCCCCAAGGCTTCTTGATATACTCTATCATTGATTGGCTCAGAGCAACTTGTGGAAGATGTGTTGTCTTCTTAAGTACAGTGACTGATGCAGACCACAGCATCTGAGGTTGTTGACCAATCATGCTCCAGGAGGCATCATCTTGGCTGCTGCAGGGGAGAAGAATGGGGGGAGGGTGTATGGGCAGCTTGCAAGGTTAAGAGGGTGGTCAGATGGTCTCACAGAGAAAACAATATGACAGCAAAGATCCCGAGTTGTAAGACAGAGCCATGCAGATAGGATCACTGTCACTGCTGATGACCTTACAACCCCAGTCTTTCAGGAGAGTGAGCCAGCTGTGGATTCATGTGTGGGAAAGAACTTTCCAACAGTAGAAACTCAGCTGCCAGAGAATGAACAAATAAGGCCATTTGTCTTCACATCTTGGACTGACATGTCTCTAAGAGAGGAGATGCTGGCCTCTATCTCAGACCTTGTGAGACCCCTCTGCTGGGGAGGAAGAACCTGGAGGGCCATACTACCGTCGGGAGAGTAAGGCATTCTGTTTCTAGGGAATACTGCTCCAAGGGATCCAGAACTCTCTGAAGGGCCAAAACAAACAGCCCTCAAGGCCCCTAGAGGATAGAATCTTATTTTCAGCTCAACAATAGGATATAAAACACAATCTTCTTTTTCTGAGACATCTAGATGAATATATTATTCACCTTGACAACCACAGTTAACAATAGTTCCTGATAAGATAATTTTTGTCTCTGTGGCATCCTGGCAGACAATTTCATCAGTAAAACACAAAGACAAGTCACAAGAAGCTGGCAGTCTCCAAGTGTCTAGTGTGTGCTGGGCCTGGCTCCAGGTCAGGTAACTTAGCTGGCTTTCATGAGTATGTCCTGCACTTTGCAAAAATAAGAAGCTGAGAAGAGGTACACAGGACTCAGATGGTCAGTGGTGGAGATGGGGTTCAAACCTAGGCGTGTGTGTGTGTGTGTGTGTGTGTGTGTGTGTGTGTGTGTGTGTGTGTGTGTTTCTAAAGACTGGGCTCCTGACCACACTGCTTCTCTTGTGCCCCTCGTATCTACCCATCCTCATTATGCTTCAAACACAGAATTATATTTTAACTGTTTGTCTGAGAATCTATCTCCCCATCTCCCATTCCTCACCTACACACCTCATTCTGGAGAAACAGGTAGAGGAGAAATATTTTTGTCTCTGCTTGGCCCACAGCCTGTATCAGGAACCCGCTGCATGGAAGCTAGGGATTAGCTGGTCAGGCTGACTGTGCTTTCTGAGAGAGAGGATGCCCATACACTTTCTTATTCTTTGGCACTGGGTTTTTAAAGAACATTTTGTGACAGTATTACCTAAGGGGACTTGTTATAGAATCCTGGGTCCTGTTAGCGGAAGCTCTGATTTGGTGGGTTCAGAGTAGATCCACAAGTCAACATTTTCATAAGAGCCATTTCTGGGGATATGTACCTAGAGAGACAGCCACTGATTGGGTCACTTGGTAGCGTTCTTGGAGGAAATGATCAGTGCTCTTCTTTGTATCCTTTGGGAAGGGGCCAAGGAGAAATGGCTCAACTGGCTCTAAGTGGACGCCTAACTGAGCCCTCTCCAGCTTCAGTCACAGGTTGAGTATCCAGGTCAAAGTGCTGGAGAATATGGAGACTTCATATGTGTTTTTCATGTGGTCAAACTTCTGCTACATGCTTAGAAATACTCCTGTAATATCTCAGAGAAAGAACTTGACATGGGGCACATTGTATGAAGCAGTAGAAACTCCAGGGACCTCTACATCCCTTTTGCTGGTTGGCATGTACACTAAAGAATGGAGTTAGTAGTTAGTGGTCCTGAGACTCATGGAACCCAAGCCCCCCAATTGCCCTCGTTCACTTGACTCCAGTAAGTGAGAGGCTCTCCTGTCTAGTGTGGTCCCACAGGCCCGCTGACTCAGAGGAGTTGGAAGGAGTTTACAGTGCAAGTTCTCAAATACTCAACATGAAGTGGAGGCAAAAGAGCTAGTGCCACTCTTCACCCCCTTTCCATATTTACTTCCTAATGCTACTCTCCATTTCCTGATGGCAGATTGGTATCTGTCCCTTAGTTCATAGTCTCCAGTGTAGTGTCAGAATATCTGATATGACTTTGGATGGAAGCAGGAAAAATATGATAATAATATTGCCTAGTATGTCAAGTTATAAGAGTTTGAGATTATAAGTTCATCAAATGCTCATGACTTCTGAAGTGTATACTGTTATCATTACCAATTAATAATGAGGAAACAGGACATAGTGAGATTCAGTGATTTGTCCAAGCTATGGAACTAGTCTGTAGTAGTGGAAGGTTTTGAACCCAGACTCGTTGAGTCTATATACTCCATGGAAGATTTTCATTCCCATGTATGTTAGAAAATAAAAACTTTAAATGGCCACCTGGAAGATAGGGACTCTGCCTTACCTTGCTATCAGATCTTGACTAAATCAAAGACATGTTAAGAAGAAAAGAGCTTGAAAAATTATAAAGCAGATCTTGTACTCATTGAGAGGAAACTGAGGCCTGAAATCCAAAAGCCCTCCCCCAGCATCCTGCTATGGGTTTGTAGCCAAATGGGGGAGGATTCCCAGTCTACCAGGGTCAGCTTCATGCTCAGTGTTTTTGTCCAGAGCGCCCATTCACGTGGACTCGAAAGTCAAGATTTAAGTCAACCAAAAATAGTTTGGAATCAGGCATATATCATAGCTTGTTTTCCATCAGGACATTTAAAATCCACTCCCAAATGACACAGGTCATAGTCTGCTGAGTGTCTATTTAAAGCACCTTTTCTGAGCTCCAGATAAGGCAGGACTGAGTTCTGAAGTACTCTGACGAGCAGTCAGATCCTCTAGTCTCCTCTTCTCATGCCCTTTGCCTTATCTCTTCCTAAGGGCTCCTCTCCCTGTAGGGGTTTCCCCTCTTCAGTCTACTCTCTCCCTTCTTCTCCCTGCCTAGTCACATGCACCTCTGCATTACAGATTTCCAGCCCCCAATCCCACTCCTTCTATCCAGAACACATCTCGTCTGTCTGAGGACCTTTCTTCTCAAGTTCCTGTCGTTTCCCACAAGCCTTCAGTCTTGTACTTTGGCCCCATAGGCAAGGAGCTGGTGTTTGTGGTGCCTCAGTTTACTCACTATGAGTTGGTGTGCCTGGTCTTACTTGCTGAGCCTTGATTTCTGTTTCCTTCATGGTGACTCTGTTTCCTAATTTGTAAAACAATGATTGGACTTAATGGTCCCTAGTAACCTATTTGTGAGCATTAGGGCCATCATTGAGATAGAGATGTTTGTTCCCCTTGCCTTCCATGTTATTTCTTCTTGTTATTTTTCATAAACAAACTGTGCAACTTCCCATGCTGCAGGAAATCTTTAAATAAAGCTTTTTTTTTTTTTTTTTTTTTTTATGAGTGTTGGGAAAGTGGCACATTATTCTTTTTTTCAAAATAGTGACAGGACAATAAAAAAAAAAAGATCAGGAAACGAAGACAACACAAAACACCTGAAGAAAATCAAAACAGGAAAAGCCACCCTTGCAGGAGGTGAGGAGGGAGGGCAGACAGTACCTCCACTGTTCTAATGGACATTCAGCCCTGCATGTGCTTTACAGATCATTAGAGATCTTACCACAGACCAAGAAGAGAAGAGTGGACAGAGCTGACAGCTCTGGTGGGAAGTAACTCTAGACCAACAAAGGCCCTGTCTAAAAATACTCAGCTGGGATCTTACTGTTTCCAAGACAGATGGACACTGTGGGCTGGCGGAGGGCAGTGTCGGGGGAGGAAATTGTATCTGACAGTGATAACAATCTGGCCTCTCCCAGAGCTTCCCATCCCAAGAATCCAGCCGGCTGGCCGGATCTCCACTTGTGCAAGAGAGGTGGCTGGAAATAGAATCCTCCCAGGCTGTGGGGTGACTGTCCAGCACGAGGGCCCATAGAACATCTCCTGAAAAGCCATCCTTGGAGAGGAAGAAGGTGAGGGGTGGAAGTCACTGGAGTGATATGGATGACATGCAGCTTCCCTGGGGGGACTCTGTGGCCACCTATAGTCCTAGCTTCAGACTGCAGCAAATGACATTTGTGTATGTGGCTGTCCTCATCATGATTTGCAGGAAGTCTTGCTTAAGTATCTCAGGGAGGGATGCAGTTTCAGAAGCAGCATGTACAGTTCTCAGAGACACACTTTAACTAGGACAATAACCAAACAGTAAGCTCCAGTGGAGAAGGGAATGGATCAACATAGTGAAGGACTCCCATGTGACGGGAAGATATGATTTTCCCTACAAATTGCAGATGGCAGGAAGAGAGTCAAGAAGACAAAGTATAGGAGCAAATAGTGCCAGCTTAGGACAGGGGAGACATTCTCCATGTCAGCGTTGCTCCTGTGTGACCTATACACAGGGTAGAATTACTTCAGAGGAAGTGACTGGCTTTGGACATCTTAGAGATCATGACCCTCACCTGTTTCCTGGTCATCCTCTAGGCAGCAACTCCAAATATGACAGAGACTAAACAAGAGCAGTAAACATGGTACCTCTTTGGGCTCAGCTTGAGGGCTAAAATTGATCCCCATTTCCTGACATCTAGTCTTTACAATTCGGCTTTCAGAACTGATTGAACTCAACTTCTTTTCTGATTGGAAAGCAGGGTGCCTCAGCCCAAGTACCAGATCTTGGGTACCTTAGGTATCTAATTCCACCTATTAAGCTTGAGGCTCTCTGTCCAGTGATTCAGCTGAGTGTGAAGGAGGTGTGAAAACAAGGAGGGTTTCTTTCATCCATCCCGAGGCCAAATAAGACTTTGTTATCCTCTTTGAGAGATAATACTGATGAACAGCTCCCTAGAGGAAGCCTGTGTTGGAAGTGTGTCTCCATTTTTCCCTACAGAGACCAGCATCCCCAGGACCAGTGGAGTCTAATTCAATTTAATCGGCACAACATTGTTGAACATTTATTGTGTTCCAGGTTGCATGTGAGGTATTGCTGTGTGCACAATGTGAAGACATCCTGCTCCCTGGTTGGTCAGCCCCAGACTTAGAAGGCTAAGCAGCACTTAAGAAATGGCTCAGCAGAGGTGTGACATACCAAATATACCTATGGTACTCAACAGCGGTTAATTTGGTTGCTTCATTGCTTCTTTACTTCCTTTCTCCATGGGGTTTCACAGATCACCAGAGGGCTTTGTCTTTCTAGGTTCTGCAGGGAGAAGTCAGTTTAGATACATGGAGTGACTTAGTCCCATGGACCCATAAAAGCATTTCTTTGAAACTGTGAGAATCCCTTCAGTAAAAGGAAGGTGTCTTCATTGCAGTGTGTTCACGTTTCATTGCAGGGTGTCAGGGTGTGTGTGTGTGTGTGTATGCGCATGCACTAGATGTCCCCTAGAACTCCAACTTTCAGAACATCTGGCCCTTTGGGACAACACTCCCTTCCTGGTCTGGCTCAAGAGGGGCTGTTACCAGATGGCTGTTTCTCACTTGGACTTATCCTGTGGTAGGTTGGATCTGGGGAGGAGGTGGTGCTCCTCGCCTCTTAACCCTGCTCCATGAAGGGCCATCTGGATTCACTGCAGAGCAAACTCTGTCAGAGTACCCACCCTACAGCATTTCCAGCAACTTCTACATGGGAGCCAGCCTATGGTCCCAGGAGTTTGTCAAAGTGTGGAAAACAGAACTCAGGCAGAGGGAGACAAAGAGAGGAGAGAGACGTCAACATTCTCTTTACTCTTCTGGCTCTTCCTCTCCTTCTGGTTCTTCCTCTTTCCAGAAAATTCTGTGTGAGACTAGAAGTTAAGTTTGCAAGGAAAGCAGTGTAGAAACAGATAGGGGAAAAGGAACATTTGGGTACTGAATTGTGCTTGGACTCCGTGGGCTGGTCCACCATGCTCAGAGAGGTGGTGTGATGGGAAATCAGGCTCAAAGATTGTTGAGATTTGCATCTCTTCCCATAAGCCTCTCTTACACGGAGAGAGTGCTCCTATAGCTCCACATCCATTCATTATTCTAACTGTTAATTTGAACACCTCAAGACAGCAAATCACATACCTTTTAAGGCTAATTAATATTTCATATCCACCTCTGCCATTTGTTTTCTAGTTGAGTACCGTTGGGAAACTTGATTAACCTCTTTGAGCCTCCTTTTATGACATGATTGATGTGGTTGCCAGTAGCACCAATCTAGCAGGAGTAATAAGACAGTGTACAAAAAGCACCTAACACAGTCCCACTTTGAAGTAATTGTTTAATATATATTAGGCCCATTTTCATCAAATTGTAATGGAAGACATACTCTCTGTTAGGCTGGACCCCTCCCAAAGCAAGCTTTTAGGGCAGATTTTTTTTGAGAGGTTTATTTGAGAGGGAGCAAGAATAGAAGAGTACATATAAGACAGAGAATAGAATCTTGCAGACTGTGTGTTGATGGGGCAGCTACTAAAGGCAACCGAGGCTCAGTTCTATTGGTGACATTAAGGATCATGTGAGACATACAGAGTCCTTTGTAAGGGCTAGGAAGCCAGACTATTCATTTATCCATCAGACTGAACTGTGGATATGTCTTGATACATTTTCTTTTTTCAATCTCCCCCTTTCATTGAGAAAATAGATTCTTTTCTTGTACAGTATATCCTGACTACAGTTTGCCCTACCTCTACTCCTCTCAGTTCCTCCCTACCTTCCTTTGCAACCAGATCCACTCCTTTACTGTCTCTCATTAGAAAAGAATAGGCTTCTGAGAGATAACAACAAAACATAACAAAGTAAAATTAAATTAAATTAAAATAAGATAAAACGAAAACCATCACATCAAAGTTGGACAAGGCAATCCAGCAGAAGGGAAAGAGCCCAAGAGAAGGCACAAGAATTAGAGAACTACTTGTTCGCACACTCAGGAATCCCATAACAACACTACACTGAAAGCTGTACTATAGATATAGAGAACGTGGTGCAGACCTGTGATTGGTGCTTCAGTCTCTGTGAGGTCATAGGAGGATTGCTCGGTCAATTTAGATGGACTTATTCTCCTGATGTCCTCCAGCCCCCTTTGGCTCTTACACTTTTTCCACATCCTCTTCTCAAGGTTTCCCTGAACTCTGAGGGGAGGGATTTGATGGAGACTCACCCATTTAGAAATGTGTTTCAGGGTTTCTTTCAGCATAATGTCTGGGGTTGGGTCTCTGTATTTGTTCTCATCTGCTACAGGAGGAAGCTTCTCTGGCGATGGCTGAAAAATACACTGACTATGAGTATAGCAGAATATTATTAGGAATCATTTTCTCACTAATTTTTGTTTTTTTTTTAAAAGACCAGAAGTATATGGTTTTACCCTAGGTCTCTGGGCTATCGAGTCACTGGTTCTAAGTCACTTAAGCAGTGTCAGGTGTGGGTTCCATCTCGTGGAGTGGGCCTTAAGTCAAATTAGACATTGGTGGGTTACTACCATGAGCTTTGTGCCACCAGTGCCCTAGCATATTTTGCAGGTAGGGCAATATTGTAGGTCAAAGGTTTTGTGGCTAGGCTGGTGCTTACATTTCTCTTCTGCTGACCTGCAGAGTACCTTCCCATACCAAAGACACTAGAACAACAGCAGTGAAGGCTCTATGTAGGCACCAGCTCAACTTCTTTATGTTCAATGAGTTGTGTGGATGATGTCTTCTTCAGCAATGGGGCCTTGCTGTCATGGAGAGTAATCTATTGTGTTGGCAACAACTTGAGTTGTTTGGGGACCTTTTTGGCCAAGTCAATTGGATGTAACCTGGTCCCAGTACTAGAAGCTTTGTTGACAAGAGATGGCCAGCTGGGACTCTGTCTCCCCCATTATTTGGAGACTTCATTAGGAATGCTTTCACGTATTTTAGGAAGTTTCTACTCACTGGATCTCCATACCACACCTCAAATGCCCCTCAATTCTAGCTGTCCTTCCTGCATTCCCTCCCTCAACCTCTTCCTCCCCACCTGATCCTTCTATTACCGTCCCCGCCCGGCCCCCAGTTCACCCATAAAATCTATTTCCATCTCCAAGGGAGATCCATGTGTCTCCCCTAGTCCCTTCCTCTATACCTAACCTCTTTAGGTCTATGTATTGTAGATTGGTTATCATTTACTTAATGGCTGATGTCCACATATAAGTGAATACATATACACCACATTTATCTTTCTGGGTTTGGGTTATCTCGCTCAGAATGATTTTTTTCTAGTTCTATCTGTCTGCAAATTTCAGGATGTCATCTTTTTTTTTTTCTTCCTTTGAACAGCCAAGTAGTACTCCATTTTTTAATGCACCACATTTTCTTTAGGTTGTTTCCAATTTCTGGCTATTATGAATAGAGCAACAATGAACATGATTGAACAAGATCTAACTGATGGAGAAGAGCCTGGGGTAACTGTAGGCTATGCCATCCCTTGGTTAATCCCAGGTTATATAAGAAAAGTAGTTGAAATTGAGACGAGATGTGAGACACTCTCATGTTGAGCACTTGTCCCTGGATCTTAGTACTGTTTTGGGACCTTTAGGAGGAGGGTTCTAGCTGGAGGAAGTAGCTCCTTGAGAAGTTGGCCTGCTTCTAGTCTAAGCTCTATTTCCTGGTCTAAAGAAAGGTAAGATGTTCCAGCCACATGCTTCTGTGGCCATGAACTCCACCACGGCTTCTCTAGCATGATGGGCTGTATTTTCTTAAACCAGAAGTCGAAAGAAACAATTTCTTCCTTAAGTTGCTTGTGTCAAGTATTTTGTCACAGTGCAGTAAAGTAACTAACACGGGGAACAGGGAGGAAAGACACAGCGTAGATCTCCTTTCTTTCCTAGAGTTTACCAATGGTATCTTTATTCCTATCTCTACAAAGACACTGAAGGTACCTGGGAGGCTGGGGCAGTGTCTCATCCTGTGGTATTCCTACAGCCACTTCCTTTATACATGTTGGAGACCTGAATACTAAGCACCCTGATGGCTATTGCAATGAGATGGTGGCTTCTGAGACTGGGCGGCATGTAGTTTGAAGTGGTCCCTAGGAACCTCAGTTCTGTGAGCTCAGCAAGTCACATAAGCACTGAGGAACAGTCATATGCTGTACATGACTTCTCCCATGTGACAAGGGTCGCTTGCCCTTTGACTTGCTGAGATTCTGGGCTTCTGGATTGTTCCTTGATTGATTGTCCCTGCCCCCACTGAGCTCCCACTGCACATCCCTGTTCTGACTTTGATTTACCCTTCTTTCATTCCTGCATCTTAAGCAGCTCTTGCTATCAGGATGATTACTGTCATGGAGGGCTGGCAGAAGCCAAAGATGCTGTTGTATGCATCTTCCAGCTATTACAGTGGCCACCAATTCCTCATTTTGTTCTGGAAAATTCTGAAAGTCTTCTTGTTGAGTCTTGGATGGTAATTAAGAAGACAACATTTCTCAAAGACCAGGCTCTCTTTGTATCAACATCAGTGCAGGAGCTGTGAATATGTTGGTCCTGTTTCTCTCCTCCTAGTCACATGCTGAGTGAACCTTGTGCTCTGTAGTTTAAATCCCCCACAAGGGGCTTAGCTCCAATCATCCTTGATAAATTTTGCTCTGGAAAGTCTTGTGAGTGGAAAGAAAATGAGGAAGTATGAATATGGTGCCTGTTCTGTGGTAGTCTGAAAGGAGGGAACAGAGCAGGGCGAGTTTGTCAGGTATGGTGTGAGAATACTGCCTGTGCCTGTCCTTGTCACATGGAATATAAAGAAGCTTTTCTTGCTACTGTCTGGTTCTAGACTCAAGACCATTTTTTTTTTTTTTTAAACAAAGGGTGTGTGTGAGCGGCATTAGAAGCAATAGTTGTTAAGTTACCTCTCTGAGACAGATACTAGTTAGCATTGTTTACTGAGTATGCTGTTAGCCAGACACATTCGTAACTGTCTTCCTCACAAGTGTACAACTTTAATGCTCATTTCAACCTGGGAGTTGCACCAATATGAACCTATTTTGCAGTTGCTATTAATAAAATGGAGGCAGGGGAAGGTTCAATAAATTTCTCTAAGTAGAAGATCTGGCAACAGAGTCAGGATTGCAAGGCATGGCCCTTTCTTTCCTGGAATTGTTCTGTTTTGACTTAGCGTGTGATAACATGAGAATACTTATTTAACAGTTTTGGGTTGTGATCTCATATCCATTCAGGAGACTCTGAGCTGGAGCTGCTTCCTTCATACTACTAGCTCTTTTTTTTTCCCCCTTTCCCTGTAAAGTACCCAGTCTCAGGTAATTTGTTATAATAGCAACAGACTAAGACAGGCAGAGAATATAGGACCAGGAGTTATTTTGGCCAGGGTGAAGAGTAAATCAAATTATGTTGTGGTACAGGCCAAGAAATTCAGGAAGGAAGTATTTGAGAAAGATATGGGATGGTGATATATAAGTTTTACATCTCACTATGGAAAAAGGTTTTGGTATCTGATGGTTGTACTTGGAATTTCTATGACCTCTATTTTCTCCCTCTCCCTTCAACTGGGGAAATGTTCTGCTTTGTTTCCAGAGGGCACATCTTTACTTGAGTAGCTGGTAAGGAACACATGTCCCAGATAAAAACATTACTTGCTTCAGATGTTAGGAAATTCAAGTTTGTTTTTTAAATAATTAAACATGAACAAACCATTTGCCGATGATTTCAACTTTTATAACTCTTCCTTCTTAAAGTGTCCTAGTCACTTCTTTAAAATGTGGTCACTTACAGGTTACTGATTTTGAAGCAGAATTCACTTTACCAAGAGGGGCAGAAAGACTATAAGTTCTATAGGATAAGGGGTTTGCTGTGAGATTGTGCTGGCTAGGAATGTTAGGCGCTGCACATGTAAAGTCTTATCAGCTTGACTGCCCAATATGAACTGAACAAGGATGATACCAATGGACATACCAAAGTGGGCATAGAAAAGCTATGAGGTCTCAACTCCACACAAGTAAGGCAGCTAAGCAATGCTGTACACGGGAGAAACAGTTTTCTCCAGGGAAAAACAATTGATTATCTAATACCAAATGGAGAGCCCTGAAAACATGCATACAAGTTAACATTACATAGACTGAGCAAGTTGTATTTGGGAATATATAATCACACACACACACACACACACACACACACACACACACACACACACACATACACACAGAACATTCAATTGCAATTAATGAAAACAAAAAAAGAGACCATGAATTTGAAGGAGACTATATGGGAGGACTTGGAGGGAGGGAGGAAAGGGATAAATATTGTAATTATATTATAATCTCAAAAATAAAAAATAGAGAGGAGAGGAACATTTGCAAACTGCTAAGATGGTATAAAGCATACAGAGGGCTGTATGTAGATGTATCACATTTTTGTCTTCACTATGCACAAGTATTGAAATTAAAACCTGGTTCTGTGTGTGTGTGTGTGTGTGTGTGTGTGTGTGTGTGTGTGTGTGTAGGTAAATATGTACCTGTGTAGAGGCCAGAGGTCAATCCCCTGTGTCATTCATTCATACTTTCCACCTTATTTTTGAGGCAGGGTCTTTCACTGCTCAGCAGCATGTTCATTTGGCCAGGCTAGCAGCCTAGAAGGCCCCAGGAATTCTTCTGCCTCTGCCTCTCAGGACCATTTGCTTAGAAAATTGTTTTCTAACTTTTTACTTTGAGGTAGGGTCTGTCTTTGTAGCTGAGGTGTGATTCCTGTATGCAGCATATCCGGTCTCTTAGTCTATGGCTTTTTGTTGGGGAACTGAGAACTAAGAGATATTAAGGAAAAGTGATTGTTGCTTCCTGTTATTTTTGATGTTATTTTTATGTTTGTGTGGCTATCTTCTTTTGGGTTTGTTGAAAGATTACTTTCTTGCTTTTTCTAGAGTGTAGTTTCCCTTCTTGTGTTGGTGTTTTCCATCTATTATCCTTTGCAGGGCTGGATTTGTAGAAAGATACTGTGTAAATTTGGTTTTGTCATGGAATATCTTGTTTTCTCCCTCTATGATAATGGAGAGTTTTGCTGGGTGTATTAGCCCGGGCTGGCATTTGTGTTCTCTTAGGGTCTGTATGAGTTCTTCCCAGGCTTTCATAGTCTCTGGTGAGAAGTCTGGTGTAATTCTGATAGGTCTGCTTTTATATGTTACTTGACTCTTTCCCTTACTGCTTTTAATATTCTTTCTTTGTTTAGTGCATTTGGTGTTTAGGAATTGGGATTACAAACAAACCATACTGGGCTTCCCTCTATCCCTTTCCTTTGCCTGTGTTCTGAGGATCAAACTCAGGCCCTCCTGCTTGCAAGACAGCAAGATGAGCATATTACCAACTGAGCATTTCCTCAACTGTGGCTGTCATTTCTAAAAGCCTAAACCTACCAGGAGACTCTGACTGTCTTGGAATGGGAGGAAAAAAGAGAAAGACAACCATTAAGAGAGAGACTGATGGAAGACATCTCTAAGGCCATGCTGTGGGAGGGACATGATGGTCCTCACAGAGGAAGCTAGTCTTTCAGGGAACAGTGGTGAGGGATCTAAGGAGACGGGCCTTAAAGGGGTGACACCAGACCTGAAGGGACTGTGAAGACTTGCCCTTGGGGTATCTAAGATGACACAGGTTGGCTCATGACTCGTGATCAAAGTGTGTTCCATGTTGGTGTACCTGAAGGAGAAGCTCCCACCAACAGTACAAGATGTCCTTGCTTCCAGGCCTTTTGAAGACATGGAGTGAAAGCCAAAGGGCTCTAAAGGAAATGCAAACCTAGGCCACCAGCACAAAGCCTGCTTCAGGGAGGAGCAGGGAAGGGGATGTAAGAACAAACAAATGCTGCCTATGTGATGCTTCATTTTGAATTAGCGACAAATGCCCTTTTCCTCTCTGCATTGTCTTCCCCAAGGAGAAGTAGCAGTTACGGGTCTCTGATTTTAACCAGATCTTCCTTAGACAGGTGTGGGTGGGGGGTGAGTGCTTAGCCTCTGCCTCTCCACTTCCCCCAGCCCTCTCTCTGAGGCTGCCTGCACTCTGTGTTTCACTTCCTGCCCTCCTTGTGAAAGCTGCCTCAGTCCCCTGTGCAGCTGTTCCATGGCTGGTGGCCCTTCAGTCACCTCCTGCCCACCCCCATCACTTCCCTGTTGAAGGGGGCTTGGGGAGAGTAGAAGGTGCTATATCAATAGAAGACATTTCCTCCCTTGTCTCCTCAGCTGTGTAGCTCAGCTGTGTGTCCTCTGACACTCACAAAATCAAGCACCTGCTCTCCAGATGTTTGTACCTAATATCTAGCACGGCTGCCAGTCCCACAGAATGGAGACAGGTATTGAGTTGGGAGTAAAGTTCGCTGGAATTATTGGCCTGAAAAAGGTTGGTGGGGATGGGGAGCCATTCTTTCCCTTCCTCTATCTTCAGGAAGCCTGAAGCTAAACAATGACATTTCTTGTTTAACATTATCTAGTGGAAGAATCCACAACTTCCCATGGGCTCATTTTCTTTATGACTAGTAATATTTCTTTCTAGCTTAAAGAGAGACAGACATACACTGTGCAGAGCTCATACATAATAATCACTCTTCCTTTTCCCCCAAGGTCAATTGTTAGGATGGGAGGAAGTGCAGGTACCATAGTATGAACACTGTTTTGAGGCCACATGAATCCGTGTTCAAATTCAGGTCTGCAATGGCCATGAATGTCTTAACCTCTGCATCTTAATTCTGTCTTCTTTAAAACAAGATAGTAACACTTATTGGGAAGAGTTTTTGTAGACTAAACATAATGCATACTCATACCTAGTGTTGTTGATGCTTCGGGGGTCCCAGGCAAGTCAGCTGATGCTATTGTAATTAACTCAGACAGCAACAACAACCACCACAATGAATTGTGCCCAGCACTAAGTATGGCAGTCTGCTTCTGATAGGAGTCTGATAATATGTGTTGCTACAAAAGCTAGATCCTGCTTTTGTTTACTTGTTTATCGTTGTTATTGTTGTTGAGAAAGTCACTATGTAAGCCATGTTAGCCTTGACCCTCTTGTTTAGTCTCCCTAGTGCTGGCATTATAGACATGCATTGCCACACCTAGCTTGAATATTTTTTCCCTTTCCTTCCCTTTCCTTTCCTTCCCTCTCTCTTACCCCCTCTCTTTCTTTTTCCTTCCTCCCTCCCTCCCTCCCTCCCTCCTTCCCTTTCTTTCTTCCTGTTGGAGAACCTTGCTTTTAAGGTCTAAGTCTACCATGTCCCATATCTCTATAGCTCTCCGAGCTCTGTGCAAAATGAAGGACCCCCTTTCTCAGTGGGGCTTCCCTTTCTCTGCCTGACCTTGTTTGGAGAATGTCTAAGCACAGATGCCTAATTCCGTTTGGAGGATGACCTTCCGGGAGCTTCCTGCAAGCACTGCATGACTGGCTTGTAAACTGTGCTCTTTCCTCCCACCCATATCATAATTAGGTGGTGTGTTATGACCAATTGGCCTTTCCCACCTGTAACTCAAAGAGCCCCTTTATACCCTATTCCGGGAACATTGAAATGAGATGTCTCTCTGAGGCTGAAATTCTCTCAGTCATACTTACAGCTGTCTGAGACCTGTTAGATGTTTCTGCCCCTTTGTTCTCTTGAGTCAGTGGCTAACGACCCATGAGGAAAAGGGAGACCCACTCCTTCCTTCCTTCCTTCCTTCCTTCCTTCCTTCCTTCCTTCCTTCCTTCCTTCCTCCCTTCTTCCCTTTTCCTCTCTCTGTGGTAATGAGGATTACACTTAGGGCCTTGTACATTCTAGACAAGCACTCTACAATTTGCCATATTCTTACCCATCTCTTCACTTCATTTTTTAAAAAATATATTTTAATTAAAATAGAAATACGTCACTTCCCCCTTTCCCTTTCTTTTTCCAACCCCTGCCATGTCTTCTCACTCTCAAATCGATAGCCTCTTTTTCTTTGACTGTTATGGAGATATATATATATATATATATATATATATATATATATATATATATATATATATACACATGTATGCACAGCTATGTAAATGTAACCTGCTTTTGTTGTTCATGTACATATGGTTTCAGGGCTGACATTTTTGTCTTGGATAACCTGTTAGGGAGCTCACAGCTGAGAAAGGTTAATTCTCTCCCCATGGTCATTGGTTGTCTGTAGTTCTTGTATGGGGATGGAACACTGTAAAAATTTCCTTTCCCATGTTAGCATGTCTATTGATATGGCCATAGTTCCAGTCCTGTGTATATAGTCATTTCTAGAAAAGATTCTTTCACAGCATCCTTTTGTTTTTTCTTTTTACATTTTAGGCAGGGTCTTACCAAGTTGCACAGGCAGGTCTTAGAAGTAGTGGGATTATAGATTTGCATCACCATGCTTGGCTTGGCAATCTTCTTCTTGGGATATAGCCTTCAGTTTTGATAAACTAGAACAGGACCACTTCAAATGGTGAGATTTTAGAGACTACAATTCTGCTCCAAGCCAGAAGCATAGAAAGGATGTCTTGTAGATGTCCCCCTCCATCCAGAGAGATAGATGTTCCCTGGATGTCCAGTTTCCCAGCTACATTTTTGCCTGGTGTTCCTTTCAAATGTAGCATCTTCCCCAAGGTGGTGCTGTAGATTAAGGCAGGACATCCTTAGTAGCTGGCTACCAGGGTCTCTGGAGAGATGCTGGCAGGTCTCATGTGAGCCTTGTCAGCACACCACAAGAATCTCAGGTAGTGTGCTTCCCTCAGTACCTGCTGCTCAGAGGCTGGAGTGGTAGCAAAGATAAGGAAGTCTTAGCAACCTTGTGATTTGCACTGGATGGTTGTGGGGAAGGATTGATGCCAGTAAAGGAGGGACCAGAAAAAGGGACCCGATGGAGTAGAACACTCTATGACTTCTATCTCAGGGAGAAAAGCAAATGTAGGCTCCTTGTAGGGGAAAGTGGGAAATAGTATTCACAGGTAGCAGCTGAGAAATTTTGGGGGTCTGTTAATGCAGTCTGTCCACATAGTTACACTTAAAGAGACACCGTTGTATTCTTTAATATTTTTAAGCACTCAGAAAGCTTTTTACCCTTTCAGTGTTAGTGTGTTTGGAAAGCCTTTTTTTGCAGCAATCCTGTGTGAGGCATAGGATATGCAAGAGCAGAGGTCATCTCTTAGGGCTCAGTGAGTGGAGCCAATGTATGCTGAGGAAATGTGTAAAGATTTCTTTGTTATTTATTCTTGCAGCTTATTACAAAGGAAGACATGTATATGGATTTAAGGTACTGATGGTGGTTCTTAAATATATTTTCTATTCAGTTGGGAGTTCCTCAAATGATGGTGTGGGACCCTGCTATGATTTGGTAATCAAGTTTCCTTCAAATGGGCTCCTATGGTAAAGGCTTGATTCCTAGCCACTGGTGCTCCTGAGGGATGCTGTGGTCATGAAGGACATCAGCGGATGAGTCATTGATGGGTTCATAGCTGTACAGGCTGTTAGTGAGGCGGGAAATGGGTAGAGAAACTGGCTCATAGGGGCATGCCTCTGAAGGGTCTTGTCTCTGCACTTGTTTCTGACTCTTGTCACTGTATGCTCCCCACTGTGACATCCCAGTGGGCTCAGACTCATTGGAGTCAAATGGCAATCTCTGAAACCGTGATCCAAAATAATTTTGGCCTTCTTTAAGATTTCTCCTGTATTCTGTTATAGCAACTGAAAATTCACCAAGATTGGCTCTCAACTTCAGCTTCAGAGTGACCAAGGGAAGAAAATGAGTTCTGAGTCTGTTTATGCCTAATTAGCCCCAGAACTTGCATTTCAGGAGCAAGTCAATGGGAGTTGAAATTCCCATTTCAGTTTACCCAACACAATCCTTATAGTGTTCTATGAAAACCTCTAAACTTCAGAGGCTTCACCTGTAATATAGTAGGGCAGGTACTATCCTATTGGATAGTTGGTGGATAGAGTAGGCATTATCCTACTGGATAGTTGGTGGGGGAGGTGTTATCCTATTGGATAGTTGGTGGGGTAGGCATTATTCTATTGGATAGTTGGTGGGGTAGATGTTATCCTATTGGATAGTTGTTAGGGGTAAATAATGGTCCCTCATAAGTATTTATATAAAACAAGAACACATGACAGTCATGCAGGATCTCTTTAGGGATGGAGAAGAAGTCATAGGCAAACACAGCAGTTGCTTTCCTCACTTGCTTTATCTCTGTTCCAGTATTAATCATAGCCATATCACATATTAAGTCATTTCTGCCATATACATTTCATATCTACCTAGGAAACACAAAGGCTCCTAAAAACCCCGCAACACTATTATTACTTTAAATTTAAGTTCTTAATATTATCCAATATCCAGTTAGTGTTCAAATCTGTCTCATAGGGTTTCCTTGTTTAATCTGAATTTCAGCTACACACACACACACACACACACACACACACACACACACACACACACACACTCACACACAATGAGATGCTATTATAGTTTGAATGAGAACGTTTGCCATAGCTCTTGGTCCCAACTGGTGATGCTCTTTCGAGAGGTTTAGTATGTATGCCGTTGCTGGAGGAGGTACAGTACTGGGGGTGGGCTCCGTTTCCAAGTCACTGTCTCTGCTTTGTTCTTGTGGTTTAACAGATGAGCTTTCAGCTCCCCGCTCCAGCTGCCGTGCCTGCCCGATGCCACACTTTCCCCACTACGATGGTGATGTGCTGTTAGGATGGTGATAAACTCTTCTGTGTGTTACCTTGGCCACAGTATTTTATCACAACAACAGAAAAGTAAGTAATGCAAATGTCTTGTGCCTATTGCCACATTTCCCCAGTGGTGACAATGTATATAACAAAACTCCATTATCAAAACCAAGAGACTAATATAGGCATAACACAATGAATGAGACTGAAGACCTCATTCAGATTGACTGGCCTGACGTGCACTTATCTTTCTGTCTTTGTGTTTAATTGTATGACATTGTACTCTGTGGCTAGTTCATAAGACCTCTCTGGCTTAGACCACATACAAGACTGTTGTCACCACAATGGAATTCTCTTAGCCACACCCTCCTTTCTCTTCCCAACCCCTAAAAATCAGTGATCCATTCCATATCTCTACAGTTTTATTTTTAGAAAATGTTATATAAACAGAATCATAAAATATGGAACCTGTTGATGTCTGTGTATTTTAAATGATGTTTTAGGGAATTCTTTACATGATAGAGAATTTGTAACAGACAATTTTGGAAGATCAAATTCCAACCTACCAAACACATGGTCATGTATGTGGGTGTTCATTCATTCAACACATAGTTATTGAAGATCTGAGATATGTTTGTAGCACAGTGGTAGATAAGAAGATAATTATTTTATTGTGACTGTGGCTGTGCTATGTGTCTGGCTGGTTGGGTTGTCAGAGTAGTGGCTACAAGTCATAAAAGCGTTGGTTCTCTCAGGAAGGGAATGTTAGGTTTGGCCTGGGTTTCTGTCTCTGCTCCCTTTTCTTCTCTTGCCTGGGATTGTCTGACTCCACCCATGTAATCAGTCTGTCTCAGTTTATTCAAAATCCTCCAACAAAATACCATAAAGTGAGTGGTTTATAAACAGAAATTTATTTCCCACAGGTCTTGAGAATTCAGGGTCAAAGGTCAAGGCACCAGAATATTCAGCATCTGGCGAGAGCTTGCTTTGTGCCTTCTTATGGTTCTGCATGGCAGAAGGGTCTAGCTAGCTCTCTGCGGCTCATTTATGAGGATGCCAATTGCCATCAGTGAGGACTCTAGCTTTCTGACCCAATTGTCCAAAGGCTCCGCTCAGCTCCTAGTGCGTATGAACCTTTGGGTATGAACGTTGGGTCAGTTGATGCCTCTCAGGCTTTTAAGCCAGACTTGACTGGAAACAGGAGTGACTTCAATCTGTCTTAGAATCTGGCCCCTAGAAGGCTGTGCTCTGCTCTACCACCTCACTGGGATTGTGGACCTGTGTCTGCTCACCAAGTCTCTCCAGAGCAGGCCAGTGTTTGCCCAGTGATCCATTACTGTAGTCCCTCATGTCTGGTCATGGTTAGTGACCACTTTGTGTCTAAGACCCTGGGGGATTAAATTTACTAACTAAGCTTAGCATGCAGGGATAGTGGTGCCACACCGATTCCTGTCAACCCCCTGGCCAGACTGTCTTACTTTTATTTACAGTAGAATTCTAATCCCTGTTTTCCAACCTCCAATTGGTTTTCAACCCTCTGTCCTCATCTCTCCCTGTATAGATACCTCTTTTATGCCTTTTCCTTTGCATACGAAATTTTTCCATCCAACTTAGCCTCAGTTTACATACATTTGCTTGCCTATCTTCAGAAGAGTTCACTTTCTGCTTTTGGGTCCTCAAACTTATACTGTGCCATACAGCTGGATCATAGCCATGGTTATTTCCTTCTTTATAAAAATATCTATTTTTGAGCTAAACCATCAATAGAACCAGTTTAAATGCTTTCTTTCCTAACTATAAATAACACAATATAGAAAAAAGGAATCAGAATATGACCTGGTGGTGTTAAAACTATGGGAGCGGGTATGCGAGACTCAGGTTCTGGTCTTAAATCATCATCGTGTATAGACTTATCTATATATAGTCTTTGTACTATATCGTATCAGATTGTTTGATTTTAAATCAGCTCTTTGAGTTTCACTTAAAAAAATTATTAAGTGAATTTTGGCTTGAGATTAGAACAGTATTTCCAACAATTTCTGAATGGCCCTTAATATATCTCTGTAGTTTTGTGATACATATTTATATAGAGTGCCACCCTCAACATTCATGATTATAAAATTCAGAATCCCAGTCAACTTTGGGAAACTGTGAAGATGCTCCATGTGCTGTGGTATAAAATATATAGCTCTATGAAAACATAGGACGTGAAAGAGAAAGGAGAAATACTAGAGATGTGGACAGAGGGAAGGAGCAAAAGTGAGTAGTGGGGTGGGTGGGTATGATCTAAGCACACTGTATGGATGATGTCATAATAAAACCACTAGGTGCAATTAACAGATGATGAGGACCCCTCCCCACCCTGATGACCTACCTCTTCCCTGTAAGGACATTGTAATCCATGCTCCCACTCCATTCCCTCTGTTTGCCAGGATGCATGGAGCAGTGTTTACTTAAGCAGTGAATGGGTTGCATTAGCCAGAACTGTCTATTTTTTTAAAGTTAATTTATCACCTCACAAATGAATGCTGCTTTTATTTGAAAGAATTATAAGCCAGTTGTTAGTTTCAAAGTTTAGAAAGCAGAATAGTGAATCTTGAGGTGAAGTAGAAAGTTGATAGAGTGATAGCCCTTATGGGGGCAGGACTCAGTCACAGGCAGTGTAGGGATTGAGACAAACCTGCCTCTCCCCACCCCCATTTAGGCTTGTCCCTTTCACTCTTTCCTTGTGTTGGTCTTACTGTCTTTAACAAAGTCTAGATTTGTTGTCCTCCTTTAGTCCCCCCCGCCCCCCAAGGTTCACAGGCCTCCCATTCCATCCTGTAAAGGCAGAAAAACCAAACTAAGCTAAACTAAAACAAAACACCCCCCAAATCCCTGTTCCTTTCTTCCTTGATTAAACAGAATGTCAAAGAGATAGACAGTATTCTTGAGTGGGCTGCCAAAAGAAACAAATGTTACATTATCAAGGATGTCAGTGACATTTGCTGTCTTTGTTTTGTAGCAATATAGTCTTGTTAAGAAGCTGGGACTTAACCAAGTGATAATCGGTGCCTGCTACAGGAAAGCCGTCTCCCAGGATGTCAAAGCCCAGCTTCCAGTGGTGGAGAAGACCCAATGCAGACACAATGGACTTCTCTTAAGAGTAACAGTTCTCAACCTGTGGGTCACAGCCCTTTTTGAGTATGGGGGGATAACAGATATTTTGTATATATCAGATGTTTACATTATCTTTCATAACAGTAGCACAGCTATAGTTATGAAAGAGCAACGAAAATTGTTTTATGGCTGCTAGTCACTACAACATGAAGAACTGTTGCAAGAAGGTCTGCAGCATAAGGAAGATTAAGAACCACTGCTTTAGGGGAATTGGTGCTCTTTACTGAGGGTTTTATGATGTCCACCTACCATTCTGGAGACACTGTAGTTTGGGATAGGTAAGGATGGGGTCTGGGAAATTATGGGTTTGCTAACCAGAATGGAAATCAAAAGACTATCTTCCTGTTGATTCTAGAAGGGGTCTTTATCACTTAGAAAAGACTGTTTTATACTTTAAGAATACTCTATGATATAGTATTATAATAGCACTATATACTCTAACATTATAATTTACTATGAACAGAAGAACTGTATGTTGAAATTTTTATGACAGACCTGGTTTTCAGTATTTTAACCAGGTAAATTACCAAGATAGTATAGGACTTGTGCACCTTTGTCTCATTGACTAAATGTTACAGTTCAGCATTATAATAAAGAATTTTTACAACAGGTCATTTGTCATATGATATATGTTGATTTTTATTTTGATGGAAGATGACTGTACATTGACATGTACTTGTTATGTATGATCAAACGTGTTCATAAAGAATGTTATTCCATCATTAGACCATGTATTCTAGATTAGTCTCCTTCCATGTCTACAAGACCAGGGGAATAATCTGTGGCCACTATGTGCAACCTACTAGATTTCATTCTTCAATGAATCAAACAACTATATCAATTTCACTCAGTCGTGTGTCCCCACTGTCCAGCAATGACAGTGACTAGTTTATATTGAGTGCGTAGCATATAATGGATACTATGTATTGTGGTTTGAGTGTAAAGTGTTCCCCATAGGCTTGGGTGTTTGTACAGTTGGTCTCTAGGTAACAACGCTGTTTGGGAAGGCTTTATCAGGTAGAGCTTTGCTGGAGGAAGTGGGATCTAGGGATGACTCTAGATGTTTTATACCTCGGCTTCACTTTCTGTCCATTCTCTTTCCTGAATGTGGGTGCAATACTAAGCAGCCATTCTTCTGTTCCTGGCATCACGATTTCCTGGACCTTTGCCCAATCTTTCCTACCATGATGGACTGGATCTCTCTGGAGCTGTAACTCAAAATACCCCTTCTCCCTTAAACAGATCGGATTGGGGATATTTTAGTCATAGCAACAGAAAGGCAACTAAGATCCTGTGTTAAACACTGAAGTGTTTGATTTAACTCAGTCCTTCCCAATAATGCTACAACATACTTGTGTTTCTTTCAACATGGAAGAGCTTGATGCTTGTGTGTGGTTTCTGCTGTTCTCCACTGTGCTGGCTAGCTTTATGCCAACTTGGCACAACTTAGTGATTTTGGAAGAAGGAATCTCAGTTAAGAAAATGCCCCTACAAGATTGGCCTAGGGTGAATTGGGTGCCACTTCTTGGCTGGTGGTCCTGGGTGCTGTTAAGAAGGCAATCTGGCAGGCTGAGCACGCTATGAGGAGCAAGCCAGTAAGCAGCACTCCTCCATGGCCTCTGCATCAACTGCTGCCTCCAGATCCTTCCTGTTTGAGTTCCTGCCCTGATTATTTTCCATGGTGATGGACTTTGATGTGGAACTGTATGCTCAAATAACCCCCCCCTCAAGGTTGTTTATGGTCATGATATCTTATCACAGCAATAGAAACCCTAACTATGATACCCACTATGTACCGAGTAGAGTATAAAGCTGAACTTGAACTGTACTGGGTTTAGGCAGCTGACACAGCATTGGCAAAAGTACAGGGAGCCAGTATTTGTTGACTAGATAAATTAGCAGATGGAGGGAACTGATAAGACTTGTCCAGGGACTCATGTCTATAAATACAGTATCTGTGGCTCTGGGTTCCCACCTGCTACACTGCTCAGTAGTCACCCCTCTCTTACTCTGTGTCTCCTATTTATTCATCTTCCTTTGTCACCATACTACTTTGGGGGGGGACGGACATCTGATTTTACCAGCATATATCATATGACAAATGACCTGTTGTAAAAATTCTTTATTATAATGCTGAACTATAACATTTAGTCAGTGAGACAAAGGTGCACAACTCCTATACTATCTTGGTAACTTACCTGGTTAAAATACTAAAAATCAGGCCTGTTATATGCAACCTGAGATCAAGGCTCATCTCTGACTCATATCAAATGCCTACAGAAATAAAATCAGAGTGGACTTTTAGATAACTTCTATTTTACTATGATTTTAGATATGCAGAAAATGGCAAAGATTACACAGAGTTTCCGATAGCCCATAATTTCCCTATTGTTACCTCCTATATTCTTAAGGTAAAGTTGTCATAGCTGAGTCGATATCAATTCATTATCAGCAAATTCCACAATTGATTTCAATTTTATCAGTTACACCTTCCCCCGCCTCGTGTCCATTTCTCATGACAGCATGTACAGTTAGTTGTGATATCTCCTTAGGCTTTTCCTGGCTGTAACCTTTCTTAGCCTTTTCCTTGTTTCATTTTGTGGGATTTCATTAGTGTAGCCAAGCATGGGTTTGAACCTGTAACCCTCCATAGCTAAGCATGGCCTTGAACCTCTATCCCTTCTCCCTCTACCTCTCAAGTGTTGGCATTTCAAATGTGTCCTTGTTCTTTCTTTGGTTTTGATGATGGCAACACATGAGAATACCGATGAGGTTTTGTAGGGTGTTTCACAGCTGGAGTCCAGATCTTGTTATTGCCATGTGTAGTTTGAAGCTTTGGGTTCTCAGAAGTTCTTAATACACTGTGTCCATGACACGGGCCAGCACCCTGATTTAACCTGAAGGATGTTGACGTGGATCCTCAGGCCAATGGGGTGCTTGCCAGGTGTTTTCACTGTGAAGTTACTTTTTAGGTTCCCCTTTCTTGACATCTTTGTATGGAAGCCATTAAACAGAGCATTCATTTAAGGCTGGGAGCTGTCTCTTACTTTCGGAGAAGGGTGTTATCTGCATAAATTATTTGGAACTTTTTTGCCCAAGAGGTTTTTCTACTTCTCCCATTTATCTGTTTAATCATTCTTTTATGCCACTGTGAATTAAGGAATCACCATTCCTTATTTTTATTATTTTTATGGTATTTATTTTTTACTACTTCTTTGAGAATTTCATAGGATGTATTTGGATTATATTTATCCCCCACTCTTCTCCCAACTGCCTCAAGATCCATCCTCACCCCCTCTCCACTTTGTATCCTCTTTAGAGGCTATCTCAGAGCAGAATGTCTTGGTTCTCTGAGTCTTGGAAGCTCTCTACCTTTTTTTTTTTCTGTTCTCTGTGGCGCTTTGAATAATAATAGCCCCCATAGGCTCCTGTATTTGAATGCTTAGGAAGTGGCACTATTTGAAAGGATTAGACTTGCCCTCCTTGGAGTAGGTGTGGTTTTCCTGGGTGTAGGCATAGCCTTGATGGAGGAAGTGTGTCGTGGGAGGTGGGTTTGAGGTTTTAAAAGCCTATGCCAGCCAGGCCCAGTATCTCTCTTTTCCTGCTCCCTGATCTGGACATAGGAATCTCAGCTATCTCTCCAGTACCATGTCTGCCTGTGTGTCACCATGCTCCCTGCCTTGAGGATAGTAGACTAAACCTTTCAAACTAGAAGCAAGCCCTAACTAAATGGTTTCGTTTATAAGAGTTGCTATGGTCACAGCAATAGAATACCGACTAAGACATTCTCTGAGCTGTAAGTGTAGAGGTTGTATTGTAAATGTATTGTTTTGGAACAGGCACTCCATTCTCAGTTGCTCTCTGTATTTTAACTTTAACCAGTTATGGCTGTCTGTAATGATCTGTCTGCCACAAAAAGAAGAGTCTTTGACAAGGGAGGAAAGCTGTACTTATCTGTAGGTATAAGGATAAGTATTTAGACATTATCCTGGTTTATGGAAGTAGCAATAGAAAGTAGGTTCTCCTTCGGGTTTCATGGCCTCATCAGCAAGGGTTGGATTTGCTAAGTTCACAGTTCAGGCATGAAGTCCCTCCTACTGAGTGGACCTTAAGTCCAGTTATGTGGTTGTTGGTTACTTCCAGGGTGTAAGTGCCACTACTGCACTGATCAGACTACCATGTCACTCTGCTCATTGTTCTGGCTCACAGGCACAGCTGGGTAGGAGTATTGACTGCTTTTCTCCTTTGGCTGCTTACATAGCACCTTCAGATGCTACCTGGTCCTTAGGGAGGAGGCTGCCAGGTCAGATCCAAGTCAATTCCTTAATGACCTGTGCCCAAAAGTACATGGTATCTTCAGGGTAGGGTTGTACCTTCCTTTTCTAGAAGGCAGTGAAAGGCAATGACAATAGCTTAAATTGTTTAAGGGTCTTTTGGAATCCCCTGTCAACAATTTGAAAGGTTTCCTATGGCTGGCACTGGGATTTTTGTTAGGTAGTTTATAGCTTTGGGGGAGCATTGCCACCCCAAGTGGTGTAATGTGTGTGTGTGTGTGTGTGTGTGTGTGTGTGTGTGTGTGTGTGTGTGTACTTCTACTGACTGGGATCTACTCGGTGGCCAATCCTGATGACCTGAGTTCGGTACTCAGAACCCACAACATGGTGGAAGCAGAAAAATGACTCCACAAATGTGCCATGTCATGTGTATGGCCCATCTTCATCATGTACAGATGACCTGAATATTTATTTTATCTTCCAGGTTTTAAAATTCTACATTACTTTGTTGTTCAAATTATTCCATTTTTGGCCAGTTCTCTCAGCTGGCACCCACTGTCTTCCTGACATACCGCTGTTGATTCATTCTGTGGAACTTTTTGACTCTGGGTACTGCAAGTTGCTCTGGACTCATCTCGTCTCTTCCCTCCCTGTCCTAGTTCATTAATCAGCTGTTTCTTTGAGGGACCCTGGTTCCTTTTTGCTTTTGTTGTTAATAGTATTAGAAACTAAGATCAGGGGTGGTGTTTCAGTAGTGTGGATATCTCAGAAGACAAGGTCTGGCTCCGCTTGGTACGATGAGAGGGTCATTGCTGCTAGGTTGTCTCAGAGGTGCCAACACATGGGTGTGAGCACAGCTAAGGTCATTTTCATATATAGCCACCAGAATCTACAGTAAAGCTGAGCATGAATTCCTTTTTCTATCTCCCTCTGTAATCCAGCGCCATATTGTTTATTCTAGCCTTGTCCTTTCCTTATCTCTAACAGCCAGGAAAACAGCTTCACCCACCCCCATTTATTTATTTGTACAACCTTGGTACACGAAGCTTTAGAATTATTAACTTATACTTTCATAAGAAACCACTTCATCAGAGATAGCACAGCATCCTGCTTATATATAGTTCTATTATGTGCATTTAAAATTATTTTTCCACTCAATGATAGACATATAGTGATTCTTTCATAACAATATTACTTTAGTTTGAATATACTTCATGTCAATTAATATGGTAAGTTTATTCTTTGTATATTTAATAGAATAGAACAGTTTCATGTTCCTTCAGATGCACCAATAAATTTATTTCCAACCTTGCCTTATTATCAATAGCTTTGCAGTATGAATCAAGAATCTGTATTTTAACCAATTTCCAAAGGGATCGATAGCCATAGAGAGTATAATGAACAAAGAAAGCAGTCACCTGGGAGATGTTGGACTTTCCAGCTATGCTGGCAGCATCCTGGCAGATGTTGGAATCTTTGAACCAGTCAGCATGCTAGTTGTGCCATCTTGATGACCAGCAGAGCTGGGGCCTTTTCCATAGGCTGGGGACCTCTTCTAGTCAAGCCCTCACGTGGGTCTGGCTGAACAGTTCCATCTTTGAGCTGTCTGGGCATCTCCCACAGAGGTTGTGCTGAGTTGCAAAAACTCCAGAGCTCTGCCCCCTCTGCCTCTGGCATCATCTAAACATGTCAACCTTGCTACATGAAAGAGAGCTGCTTGTCTCTTCGAGCAGGTTGCCAATGGGATAACCAAGTATCATCCTCCCAGCCCATCATAAAACCTCCATTAAACCCTTTATTACGTCTCTTAGTCTGTAGAGCAAGCTTGCCTTGGATGGAGGACAGTTGAAGGAGGTGCCATCTTCGAGTCTTCAGCCCATCGCCCAAGGCTGTCTCCTTTGACACTTTAGAGGGCAGTCAGCTGCCTGGCAGTCGAGGGGCTCTCATTACTGAGCCTGACCTGGCCTGTGTAATTAGATGCTCTGCCTTGACTCTGTCTCATGGCTGAATCACCCAGAGAAAGGTGCAGCTGGGAAACCTTGAAACTGTTTGCTGGCTCATTCCCTAGTAGGGAGAGTGTATGTTTATTAGAGAAACCATAGAGAGACTCAGCAGCTACATGGGTGATCAATTGCAGGTCCTCTCAAATCACCATCAACAGCATTATTCTAAGTGTATGTGTGTGTGTGTGTGTGTGTGTGTGTGTGTGTGTGTGTGTGTGTGTGTGTGTGGTCTCTTTGTATGGATTGTATCGGAGAGTTCTGTGGTCTGTGCTCCTTTGTGCTTCTGAGAAGGCAAAGGAGATATATCACTGTGATAGTCAATGCTCACAGTAAGCAAGAGCACATGAGGAAGGTCTGCTAAGACCAAAATGGGACCCATAGGTTCTTGGGAGAGAGCTAGGGCTGAGGACAGCTTAGCCATTCACTTGGGTCAAGGATCTTAAAAAAGACATGAGATCTCTTGATTTTTTTTTACTTTTTTTTTTTTGTTGTTGTTTTTTTTGAGACAGGGTTTCTCTGTGTAGCCCTGGCTGTCCTGGAACTCACTCTGTAGACCAGGCTGGCCTCAAACTCAGAAATCTGCCTGCCTATGCCTCCCAAGTGCTGGGATTAAAGACGTGCGCCACCACTGCCCAGCTGATTTTTTTTTCCTTAAAGAAATGGTATTTCCTAGATGGATGCAGAAAATGACTATGAAAAAGTTTTATAGACTTCCATCTTTTAAGCCAATATGCTCTTGGTTAGAAATGAAATCCTAGATAGTATTCCACCCTCACAAGCCCACTCTAAGCCTTTCCTCTCCTATGCAGTTGCTCTGAGGACTCTTCCTTGCCAATGCTCATGACACAGACCACTTTTCCTCCTGACCACTACCATGACATGGAGCATCAGCTTGTCTCCTTTAGGATTCTATTTCATTAGCTACTTCTTCCCAGCATGCAGAACAAAAGTGTCTTTTTCACGTATGCTTCCTCCTTTGGTAAAACTGTCTTCTTATCAGTTCCATGTTCTAGAATGTTCCTGTGCCCTTTCTCCTAGAATGCTCCATCCTCTTAGGTTTTTCCTGGAGAAACCCCATACTTGTGTCAGGTCCTACATGTCTGTTTGACCACTGTCATGGTCATTTCAGCCCTCTCAGGGTCCCTGTGGCCTGAATTAGACCTTGTGACTTTATATCATAGCAGTATCCCCAGCAGGACTATTATGATCTATTGGCCCAACACCTGCTCAATAACTAATGTGCTGATGGATTGTAGCATCAGAGGTACCAGGATCTGACTTCTGAAATCCTTTTGCATGGCTTCTCTATCAAGCGCTACCCTTCTTTTTTGGTTATAATTACTTATTTCATACTATGTGTAGACAAAGGAAGGTCGGTGTGTTTGCCTGCTCTCCTCACCTCTGCAAGCCCTTCAGCTCATTTCAGGTACACTCACAGGGAGCTGTTATCTTTTCCCTTTGCTTCTCCAATTTCTTTCTATGAATTTAGATGCCCAGAACTCATCTCTTTCATACAGCTCCCTGTTTCTAACATGATAGAAAGATATCAGTACATGGTAGCTCATTGCACATGGAATAGTCACTTAGGTGTCCAAACCTATGAACAGAAGGATGGGAGAAGCAGGAGGTAATTGGTTTGTGAGTTCTTTATCTGGGTGATCTCAGTTCAAGACCCTTCCCACATGTAATAGTTAAAATTCTGGGGATAACAAGGCAGACCATAGAACATCTGAACCATCACTAATGCTTTCTGTCTTTTAAGGAGTAGAGCACCCAGAATCCTCTCTGCTTGGACAGGGGAGAGTGATGCCCTATGTTCAGAACGGCCACTTCCCAGTACTCAGCTACTGAGTAGCAATGAGGTTTCAGAATATTTACTTCATTTCTCTAAGCCTCTGTATCTTTTAATTGATTATAGGGGGTTAATCCATGTACAGCAAAGGTTAACTGAACCACACAATAAATGTTCAATATGTGTTAGTTATTATTAGTATTACCGAATAACTTATTTTACAGACAAGCCTTTAATTATTTCCTTATCGCTGCTTCTGCCCTAGCAAGCTCAGTCTTCCTCCTTTCAGCTCTGGACAAATGTTTGGAAGAATGTCTTTCTTTCTTTCTTTCTTTCTTTCTTTCTTTCTTTCTTTCTTTCTTTCTTTCTTTCTTTCTTTCTTTCTTTCTTTCTTTCTTTCTTTTTGTTTTTTGTTTTTTGAGACAGAGTTTCTCTGTATAGCCCTGGCTGTCCTGGAACTCACTCTGTAGACCAGGCTGGCCTCGAACTCAGAAATCCACCTGCCTCTGCCTCCCAAGTGCTGGGATTAAAGGCATGAGCCACCATTGCCCGGCTAAGAATGTCTTTCAATGTTTTCATTTTCTTCCACTCACATTTTCCAGCCCCCATCTGCATTATTCTCGTTGGCTTCACGTTTAGGCATATTCCTTGGCCCTGTGGTCTCAGCTCCATCACAGGGCCTCTTCTACACCTCTTTCCCAGTTACAGATTTGGCACCATGGAAGGTCCCCCCTTCATTGGAGCCCCCTTTAACAAGAGTTTCTGTTTCTTAGTTCTCTGTCTCTCATCTCTGATGTCTTTTTTTACTCTGATCTTAACACTTACCTTGTGAGATAAGAGAGAAAAAGAGAGCGTAGAGGGATGGGAGGAAAGAGGAGACTCACTCGCTGTACTGGTAATGGGAAACAGACTTCTAATTTTTCTTGTACCAGGCCCCAAGAACAGAGTGGGACATTATTTGTATTTGGTCTCAGATAGCGACTCTATTCTGTAGGCACCACGGATCCTACCTCCTGGTGTGGCTGAATCTCATCATCACATGCTTCATCTCTCCAAGGACTTTTAAAGGCCATTTTGCCTCGGCTCAGCATTGACCTTATGTGCTACTTTTGGAATCTAACACCCACCCTACCCCTGTAAATGTCACAGTGCCCTGACCTCCAACATAGACCTGTGATTCACATCTGATGAGTCTTCTTTTCCATTGCTCTTAGCACTTATCTTGTGTGACAGAATCAATTTGGTTAAAAATGAATTTTATCTTCGATTCACTCCCCAGGTCCTGTGCCTTCTGTGTTCTCAGTTGGTTCATTCTGGAAAACCTTGAAGTCATCTTTTTCTTAGAACTATTATTTCACTCATAACAACTGTATAAGTTTATGGAGTGATTCAAGTATTCAAGATACTGTGATATCTTGAAGCATCCATGTGAAGTGCAGTAATCAAATCAGGGTAATTGGCATTAAGTATATTCCAACTTCCTATCTTCAGATGCACAATGTATTACTGTAGCTTAGTATAATGGCACCCAGAACATAGTCCTCATATCCGTCTGGAACATTGTACCCATTAGCCACTCTCTCTTCATAGTCTCCCCCTGACTCTGGCGAACATCATTCTATTCTCTACTTCCTTGAGGTCACTCTTGGATTCTGCATGTAAGTGATCACGTGCTGCTTCTCTCTTAAGTTCTTTGCAGACTCCATGATCCTTTATCCTGTAGGACTTTGGTGATTTCTGGATGATGCTGGATGTTTTCCAAGCAATATTTCTCCTCATTTTTACCCTTCCCGAACCTCCTGACCAGACATTTATCGCTTGGCACCAAGCTGGATCCTTTGCTTAAAAGCATTTCTGACTTTGCACTTGACTACTAACTGGGGTCTCAGATCACCAAGCACCCCTTGGATCTGGTATGCTTTGTCACTGCCAACGTTTTGCTCATGATGTCCACTCAGCTTGGAATACATTTCTCCTTCCTCCCAAAAGTCAAAATCCTTTCTAGCTAGCCAGGCCTTTCAGATGGCAATTCATTTGTAAAGTCCATTCTGATCTCTGAGGTGCAGAATGAATGAGCTTGAACTGGTCCCTCACAACATTCTGTTTATTCTTGTGATGAGAACATAGTCTGGCCAGGGGTCACTATGAAAGAGACTATCCTCCCTGCAGGGTGGAGAGCTGGATCCTAGTTTCTGGCTTTTATCATGCTTAAATGTCCTATCTTCTGTTACCTCTCCTAGAGACCAGCCAGTGATTTGCACTCAAAGGGCTTTCCACAAATATTTGATGTTGGAGGTCGTTTGCTTGAGGTGTTGATGGCCTGAAAGATTTTCAAGTGACAGGTGGGATTCTTTTGAAATGAACTTCTAAGTCCTTGACTGACCCAAGGCAGTTCAGGCTCTAGGAGGAGGCAATCTATGTGCTGATGGATGTGTCACCCCCACTTCACCTCCACATCCCCTCTGGAACCAGCTGCACAAGACTATCTGGATCCATAGTCCAGACCCTCCGAACCCAAGTTATTAAAGATTTGAGTAAATGTTGCCTTGTAGTTAGGGAGGTGTGTCCATTATTACACAACAAACAATCTTTAAGGGATGAATGAGTGCCTCTGTTCCCTTTACCTCCAATAAATGTCCCCCATGTGTAATATATTATATTACTATATAATATATATTTACACATATATACATATACATACATATACATACATATATATATATATATATATATATATATATATATATATGATTTTGCAGGTCATTTGCATATTGTCTGTAATGCTTATTTTCAGTGCTATCTGTTCTTTGTCTTCACGGAGATACACAGTAGTGAAAAAGGTCAAACCCAACTCCTTAAGAACGTCACTTGATACAGCTGATTACTTTGTCACATCCCCTTGCTTTTGCTTTTGATGACTCTCTTACTTCTGAGTTCTCCCTTCTCAGTGTTCATTTCCTACACCTACTCCTCTGCCTCCCTCAAAGAAGACCCCAGACTTGCTCTTCTTGATCTTTTATCTAGTTCCATGGCTCCATACTGAAGACTTCTGTTTTATTTTTCTACCCATACAGAATGTACTCAGCACTGACAGTGGGTACCACTAATGACCTGTCTCCCTGTCTAACTATGTCTTTGTTTTAGGAAGCAAAGTGTTTAGAGGGAGGCATGACCTAGAAGAAAATGACTTGGTTGACTGGCCCTCAGAAGCAGGAAGAAGCGGAGCCCAAGAAAAATTGTCTGAACCTGGAATGAAGAAGGAAGGACGGGGTGCAATTTGGCCCGTAGCACTCACCCAGCTTGCCTTCTACCTCACGATTCTCCATCTATGTTCACAAGGGGGGGGGGGAGGTTATGGAATGAATTTTATTTCTCTACTCAGAGTTCTAAGAAGCATTGTCTTGAAGCAGCTATGGTGATTCTTTAAAAACAAAATTAAGGCATCCTTCATAAAACGACTCCACTTTGGGATCCATGAGCTCCGGATGTCTGATGGCTAATTTTTATGCTCTTCAAGTTCACTTTGCTATTTCCACAGGTGGATGTGCTGCTGAAGAAATGTTAGAAACCCAGACTTATGGTAGAATTGGTCTTTCGTTAAGAATCAGAATTCTTTATGCAGTTGTATTAAACCAGTAACTCCACATGTGTTTGGAAGCTGCAGGTGAAGGTGACCAGGTAGTGGCCAGCTTCCTTTGTGTTGACTTCATGGATGACTTAGAGCCTCTTGATATGCAGATGCCTCCTATATCACATCATGGGAAGGTGGAAATAAAGAGAGCTTCTCTTCAGGGGCACAGGGTCAGGGAGAAATTAGTGAAGTCCTTTGGTGGGAAAACCCTTGTGCAACAACAAGGGGCAGACTGACTACTCCTGAGCCTCCCTGCGGCTTGGACAGCTCGGCTCTTCATCTTAGTGGGCAGTTGATTGTAATTCTCCTTTCTTGCAAAGTTAGGGATTTTCTTGAAAGAAATAATTACCAGGTACGTTTAAATGTTGTCAGTGACTCATTCTTTGAAATGCTAACCTGAGGTTGTCTCCTTCAGAGAATAAAGTAATGATGGTAGCAATTTATTTCATAGTTAGAGTTAGGCCAATTAGCGCATGCCCTGTGCCCAGAACATAAATAAAAATTTTGAAAGTCTCTTTAGGTCTTAATGGGTCCTGAAATTCCAGCACTTTTCCTTCTAATGCTTTTCTTGCTTTCTCTTTTATTTATTGTTATTATTTTAATTATATGTATTTAGGGGGTAGAATGTGGTAATTTGGTGCATGTATACAATATGCAATGATCAAATTAGGTTAACATCTCTTTAGCAATTAGCTTTTTTATTAACATGCAATAGTTGAACATATTTATGGAGTGTAGTGTATTAGGGCTTCCATAGTGGGAAAGGGGTCAGAGATTCACTATATGGAAAAGCTTGGGGACCAGCGTGCTTGGATCTCTACTTAGCAGGCAGGAGGGATCCTTTGTAGGCCTTCAGAGTCAAGAATCCATCTGCAAAGAGAAACTGAAAGACTTTCTTCTGGTCAATGTCCATGTTTCATTAGTCTTTATGGCATCTCAAGGGTCCTGGGAAGGGTTCTGGTCTAAGCTATGGCACCCTGTTCTCTCATAACAAAACCCCTTCAGAGCCCAGTTCAGTGCCCACACTTTGTCTCTGATCTTTTTCCAGTTTGCTTCCCACTGCTATTTCTCTTTAGTGTGAGAGGCAAGGGAAATCTGCTGAGATTCAGAATAAGAGAGGTAGAAGACACCTTGGATATTGGTTGTATCAAGTCTTTCGTCTCATCAAAGATGAGAGACTGAGTGGGTTTGTGGAAGGTGAGTAGTATGCCTTCAAAAGACCTGTGGGCTGGTGGGCTTATGGGGACTTAGACCAAGCCCAGCGCCTCCTAACTTCTTACTCCTCTCCATTCTGTGTCTTCAGATACTGAGATTTTAATGCAGTTATAGGAACATGGAGCAGACATGGGGTTCCGAAGCTTGTAGTCTTGACACAGTACTGAAATGGAAGGCTGAATTTAATTCTCCCACTACCAACACTTTACCCCTATCATCCACTCTTGATGGAACTGAAGAACGGTGGAAAACAACTCCTTAGGCAGCTCCCGAGAGGCCTCTCCTTCTAAGGGCATTTTAACCCGTTAGTTCCAAGCCTCAAGTTTCCCTTCTGTCTTTTAATGAATGGAAATGCAGGGTTGGCATGTCTGCTGAAGACAGGAGTAAGCATGGGCCAGTGTGCCCGTGTTCAAAGGAGATGCTGCACTCTTTGGTGAATGGGAGATTTGACTGCATTGCTCAGTTGTTCAGAACTGATGTCTAATCATTTTTGGGTGAAAACTTCCCTTCACAAAGCTCCATAAGACACCATGACTCTGTTAGCTAACAGTTACTAGGTTCTAGCCAGTGTTGGTCTGAGCTTAGACTAGTTCTTTAAATTTGCTTATATATAAGTAAGCCTCAATTCTGTAGATGGGACAACTGAGATGAAAATAATACCTGCTTGCCCACATCCTAGGATTGTTAATATTAAATAATATTTTGTATGCCCAGTATCTGCCCTAGAGTAAACAACCTGTAAGAATAATTTTTATTGCTATTACGTCCTGACAATCAAGCACCATGGTACATGGTTATGGTTCCAGCACTTGGGAGATGGAAGCAGGAGGATTAGGAGTTCAAGATCATCCTTTGCTATATAGCAAGTTTATGGGCAGCCTAGGATCAATCTCTTTCTCTCTCTCTCTCTCTCTCTCTCTCTCTCTCTCTCTCTCTCTCTCTCTCACACACACACACACACACACAGAGACACACTCATATACACACACACTCAGACATACATACACACAGAGACACACACACAGAGACAGAGAGACAGAGAGAGACAGAGAGACAGAGTGATTATTTTGTGACAAGTCTGAGAAAAAGTCCCTTCATTTAAAAGATTAATGACAGGCCACTTCGTGGGCCTGGTCCTGGACAAGTTGGGCCTGGCATGGTTCTAACTCCTCTACCCCCCTCCCCCACCCCAATCTGCTTACCAACATTCTAGGACCTTCTTCTGGCATAGATCTACCTTCTCTGAAAGACAAGGGTACCAGGCCAATATTTCTTCATGCCAAGTCAAGAACCCCCTGGGGGAAGGGTGGCTCAGCACCTTCTGAGCTTGTGAGAGCAGCTCTCTGCCCTCACCCTGGGCTAAGTTATTCTGAGACTATAAAAAAATCCCTGTCCACTTCAAAGGACTTTTTATCAGCTTATCCATACAGATCCTGTTCAACTCGTCTCATTTTCAAAGGCATAGCAAAACCCCTTGGCTGAACCCGGAGCTGGGCTCTTACCTTTCTTAAAATATCTCTAACTTCAATTAAACAGATCCCTCTTGGCTCCCTTTAGCAAATAGGTTGTCTACAAAGAGTTCCCTGACACCCTTCTCCTCCCTCCTTTTAGCCCTGTCCCTGTCAAAGTAACATGCCATTCAGGTCTGCTTCAAATTTGTACTAAGTTAGACAATGTCACTTGGGCCAGGTCTTGATGCTTCTGGACCTTATAAGTGGACTCTTGTTTCAGAATACAGCAAGTTCTAAAACCACTCTGTGCCGGAACAGAGGGATAGTTAGTTAAGCGTTGCCTTGAAAGATGACCGCCTAGGTTTCTAGGTCTCCTCCTGCCACAGAAACTCTGTGTGAATCTGATTGAGTCTGGGTTTTATTTTTCTCTAAGTAAAGAGGGGAGAGAAGTATAATTACTCAAAATGATCTCTGTAATGATTTCTTTGCCACAGTTGCCTGATTCTAAATCCCCCCCCACCCCCAACCATTAAAGTGTGTATTCCCTGAGGTCAGGGAAAGTTGCCTCATCTTTGTATAGAACTTCTCAGAAACCATCAGTTTTTAATAATCATGCCAAAGTTCTCTTCTTATGTACATTTCCATCTTACAGAGTGGTACCCACCTGTCCTATGTACTGTGTGTGTATGTATGTATGTATATATGTATGTAGTATAGTGTGTTGTGTCTCTCTGCTATTGCTTAACCTCGCTGTCTCCCAACCACTTAACTGCCTTCTTTAGCTACAAGCATGAGCTCCAGGTGACCCTATACCATGCCACTGCAAGACATGGATTACCTGGATATTGAACTCCCTAGCTCTGTTGTAAAACCTTGGAGTTCACAACCTATACAAATCTGGCTAATCCTCAATAAGCTACTACAACAGACAAATTAAAAGTAGAAAGCAGGACAAGGAGATTTATCCAATGTGGAATATTGTAAAGAGAGACAAAGAGATCTAGCAAACCCTTCAAGTCTTACTTCGGAGTCTTGAAATGAAATGAAAGTTTAAACAGAGGGCCGAGGAAGCAGCCATGTTTGAAAGTGACATCTAATTGAGGAGCAGACAAAGTGATGAATCAGAGAAAGATTTGACAGAGTGAGTCAAAGATAGGATACACCCAACTCTCAGGAGAGCAGTTCAGGAAGAGAGAATCAGTCAATTAGAGGCAGTGCAGTGAGGTTCAGTTTGTTCACGAGTTCATGCAGTTCAGGGCAGGTTAGCAGAGGCAGTTGAAGCCAGAGAATAAGAAGGAGCCAGAAAATTAGAACAAATTGCCAGAGTTAGTCTAAGGCCAAGCAGAGCAATTCAGTGAAAAGCCAAGAGAAGTCAGATTGAATCAGGAGTTTGAAGCAGAACAGCTGAGTTGAACCAGTCAGCCAGAGTTCAGAAAGAACTAGAAAGGGTGAGCTTATTCAGCAGTAAGGCTCTGAGATGACAGTTTTATCTGGGGAATAAAAATTACTTTTACAATCTTGTCTAACAAGTTGTTGGAATTGTGTGAAATCTCTTTTGGGGAGACAATATATTTCTCTGGCTGTTGCTCTTTCCTTCACCTGGCATGAGATTCCTAGGGAAATTCCCACTTCTTTGGGGTCAGTTGTTTCAATAGTCTAATAGTTATACTGAGAGACATGATCTCTTTAGAATATCCTCATTTTTGCCAGTATGGCTACAGCTTTTCCCATGGGAACATAGCTTGTAGTTCTGAAAGGATCTGACAATGGCTTTCTGTTTCTGCTACACCATCCTCCTCCTCTTCTTGAGACAGCATCTCACTATATAGCCATGTCTGCCCTGGAACTTACTATGTAGACAAGGCTAGCCTTAAACTCACAATGATCCCCTGGCCTTTGCCTCCTGCTGGAATTAGCCATGCACCACTGCACCTAGCCTCAGTGACTTTTGGTTCAGATGACGCAACCCAGAAGAACAGGAGAGATAAATCTCAGTGGGTGAAGTTTGGCCGGTGGAAGAAGGGAGGGTACCTGCAAATAAATCCCTGAGCTTTCTGTTTTGAATCTGTTGCTGCATAAATCTTGTGTAGAGGCATTCAGAAAGATGGAATGAGCCTTGGGGCTTCTTGGTCGTGTTTAAGGCCACTGTCAGGTAGACAAGATATTATCTTTGCTTCTCGTTCTTCCTTGAATCATATCCCTTGTGTCCTGGCTACCCTGGGGCTGGTCCTCCTAGTAAACTGTTAATATTTAAATCTTGCATCAGATATTGTTTTTAGGGAGATGCCATTGATCCAAATCTGCCTACTCTAAGTGTATTTATCCCTGGAGGCTACAGAGAGTTAGATCTGAAAGACTAATGCTACCCAGTTGCCCAATTTTTTGTTTTTTCTTAAATTTATTTTGAGAAAGTGTCTCATGTACCTTGGATAGCACTCAACTGCTATGTGGTCAAGGATGGCTCTGAATTTTTGAACGTTCTGCCTCTGCTTCCAAGTGCTGAGGGGCAAGCACCATCATGCTTGGCCCATTACTTATTTAACAAATATTAAAATGAGGATTCAAAGAAAGGAAGGGAACTGCCCTAAATGAGTGACTGGATTGGCACTAGGTACAAAGTCCCATTTCCTATGCTACAGTCTAGGACATTGGTTTTCAACCTATGGGTTGTGACCCCTTTGGCACCTACCTCTTCCTCCTTCTCCTCTTCCTCTTTCTCCTCCTCCTCCCCCTCTTTCTCGTCATCCTCCTCCTCCTCCTTCTCCTCTTCCTCCTCTTGAAACAGGGTCTCACTATGTAGCCCTGGCTGTCCTGGAACTCACTATGTAGAGCAGGCTAGCCTTAAATACACAGAGATTCCTCTGGCCTCTGCCTCCTGCTGGGATTAGATTTATACCACCACACCTAACCTCGGTGACTTTTGGTTTGAACCCCTATCTCCAAAAATATTTGTATTACGATTAATGACACCAGGATGAAGTAGCAATGAAAATAATTTTGTGGTTGGGGTCACCTCAACATGAGGAACTGTATTAAAGAGTCACAGCATTAGGAGGGTTGAGAGCCACTGTTCTAGGAGCTGAAGCACAGAGAGGAGGTAGCTCAGTGGGGTCTTTCAGCCAGTTAGAACTCTGGAGTGGTGACAGTGTCTGAGCATAGCTTGTTTTTGGCTGGCTGCTGGATTGAATGCTTCAGTAATGTAGGGTCATATAGGCAAACCAAGACAAAAGGTGTTTTATATGTGTACATGCTTTTGAACAAGAAGATGCAGGCACCACCCTGCATGGGAGTGAGAGCTGAGAGACCTCAGGGACTTTGGAATCAGAGCAAACTGAACTGATATCTTCACTTTCTTATTCAGACTTAACTGCATCCCTGATTGACTGCTTAGCTCCACAGGCATTCAGAGCGCCTCTTTAGAGTTAACAAGTGAAGCTTTGTGCATAGCCCCATTTAAGTGGCTCCACTTTTTCCCAGGGATGAGAGTCACAGGCAGAGTGGGAGGGCTCATCCACATGGCTGGTGTCTGTTTTTAGGTTAATAGGAGCAAAGAGAACAAGGGACTCATAGAAAGAGCCTGGAAAGAGGCTTGGATGGTGCATGTTGTTAACCCATCTTAATTTATGCAGATAATGAAACCAAAGTCTCAGAGATCACATGACCTGCCTAGGGTCAGACAGCTGATTGGGTCAAATCTGGATTCTGAAATAGCTTAGTTTTCTAATGGAGAAAGGGCAACTCTGAAGAGAAAGTTAAGCTTTCCAGAAGGCTGGATAGGGCAAGATAGAAAGGGGGAGAGGGTCACGCTTTGTCTTCCCATCTGACATGGGATGAAAGACAGTCCTGCACAACCCCTTCACCTAACACCTTCATCTCCATGAAACTGCAGAATGTTCTTTGGCCTCGAGTCTCACAATGCCATCTTTTCTGGCCCTTCACTGAGCTGTTGGAGAGAAAGAGAAAGCTGTGGGAAATGATACCCTATTAATTAAGACAAGGTAGGCAGTGAATTCCAGTCAACTGACAAGCTGCCTTGCTAATGGGGACTAAGACTGAAGCATATAACATTTCTGAGCTCCTGTCTCTTTATCTTTAAGGTGGAGTGAGACTATCTGATTCACAGGGTGGTGAGATAGAACGCATCCTACTTAGAAGAAGCCAAATCCAGGTAACTTGAGGAAGCACTTTCAAATTAGGATCATTCAGAGAGTGCTTAAGCCTTTACAGCAGAGTTGAGAGAGAGAGAGAGAGAGAAAGAGAGAGAGAGAGAGAGAGAGAGAGAGAGAGAGAGAGAGAGAGAGGGAGAGGGAGAGGGAAGGGGAAGGAGGGAGGGAGGGGGAGAGAGAGAGAGAGAAAGAGAGAGAGAGGGAGAGGGAGGGGGTAGAGAGAGACAGAGACAGAGAGAGAGACAGAGACAGAGAGACAGAGAAAGAGGATCAAGCTGAACCCCAGTGTTAGTAGCATACAGGCTAGAAGAAAAGAAATCCAGGCTGGAGTGAGGACAGTCAGCAGAAGGGAGAATCATAATCTGTGGAGAGGACGCTTTGGCCGAGAGTTTCAGAAGCTCCAATTCAAGGTGACCTTGCAGACAGGGAGCCAGGGAAACCTGCGGCGCCCTGCCCTCACCCTCCCTTTCCCCTCTAATCTTCTGCCAGGGTGCTGTCAGCCAAACCCAAGTGGGAGTTGGAGGGCAGGGAGCCTGCTGATGTCATTGGTACAGGTCAGCCTCTTAGAACAGGAAGGAGGGTGGAGAGAGGCAGAGAGAGGCAGAAGGAAGATAGCTGTGCAGGACATGCTACTTAAACTCTGAGGTCATTAACACAGTTGTCAGCCTCTGCGGAGCCATCTTGGATCACCAGACTGAGGCTTGTGCCCTCCCAGGTGCTACTGGTGTCATTAACTGACTACTTGTCCCTAAGTCCTTCTCTAAGATGCTTTCTCTGGCTTTTTAGTGCTACTCAAGTTTGTACCCTCCTCACAAATATTGGCTGTGTTAAATTTTCCTCTAACTCAGGCTATGATCTGTCTCTGTGGAGTTACTCTAAATCTTAGACTCATGGGGTGGTGGAGTTGGTCATGGTTGTTTATTATCTGCCTTTCACATGATTAGGGGAAGGCCTAAGGCCTAGGTGTCTGTACTGTGACCAGGTGTTATTTACACTGGTAGCTCTTGTCCAGCCTGTGCCTAGTTTATTTATAAAGACAGTACTTTTCTAGAAGAACCATGATAGGAAGGAGAGTGAATTTGGGGTATTCGTGGGCAAAGTGAGATACAGAGAAGGAAGTCCACCAAAACACAAGAAGTGACAGTTTGTTACTTACAGATTCTAGAGAGATGAGGGCAGCACAACCATGTGGGCCCAAGGGGAAGATAGCAGACATCTGGGAACATAGTTACCCAGTAGATGAGGAACTAGAGAGAACAATTTAGGATAAATGCATCCTTGGGATGTAGTACGTTATCTAAACAGACTCTGATTTGGAGTTACGACCAGCAGGCAGGAGTCTCATGGGATTGAGGTATGATTAAGGATGATTAGTTACTTTTCTCATTTCAGTGACCAGATATCTGACAGAAGCAACTTAAGGGAGGAAGGATTTATTTTGGTTCACAGTTCAGAGGGTACAGTTCATCATGATGGGGAAGGCACGATGGTTGGGTAGGTGTGGCCTTGCTCTGTGGTGGCTGGAGCTTGAGGCTAGTCACATTGTAAGGACAGGCAGGAGGCAGAGAACTTGTGCCAGACCCAGAGGTTGATATAACCTTCAAGGCTTGCCCCTAGAGACCCAGCAAGGCTCCATGTCCTAGAGATGTTATATCCCCTCAAAATAGTACCACAAACTGAGGACAATAGGAGATTCAAACATATGAGCCTATGTGGACATTTCACATCCAAATCGTAATAGACATCTACTCAGCATATCTGCACAGTAAGTGCATGCTATGGGGATGACTGGTCTGCGCTGAGTAGGTTGTATCCAGCTGCCCTATAAGGAGCTTGTTAACTAGAGACAGCCATGGATGGAACAGAGCTGGATTGCAGGAGATTGACAGCTGAAAACTGTGTCAAGGAAAAGTGAACTTTGTTTCTGGTTTGAGAAAGCTCAACATATATTCAGAATGGATGCCAAGATGACATGAAGTCACAACTCACCATAGCCCATCTCTGACAGGCCTATATAAGTAATAAGAGTCTGATTCCCCCAAATTCTAGATATCTCGGAAGGACCATCCCAGCTGTAGCTATTGCTGTAACTGTCACCTGGTTCAGTGCCACTGCCCAGTCTTGCCTTTTTCCCTTCCCATAGGAGTTGATCTTGAGAATTGTCCCTTCAAGTCAAACCTACAGTGAATCTGCTTCCTGGTTGTTCTGAGCTGTGACTCACACTGGGTGCGTCATTATGATCCACATGTAGATTTTAAACCATTGCTGTAGGCTCAGCTTTAGACTTCCTTTTTAGTTGTGTGCTTTGGAATCTGGATGAGGGCAGAGAATGTCCTTTACACACACCCCAAACATATTGCCTGACAAAGGGGGCCTTTCCCTAATTTACACAGGCTCTATAGAGGCTCTTAAAGCCCTTGCTCAAGGCATGATTTTTTTTTTTTCAGCCAAGTGTCTCCATGGAAGCAATAGGAAGGAAAATCAAAATGTCTGAGATAAAGTTGGGACATCTGTTGGACAATTAAGAACAGGTTGTCTCTTCTTCTATACACTTAGAAATGGTGCCAAGGACAAGACTAATACAAGTCTCAAGGCATTCTGCTTGGGCTTCTTCTTGTATCTTAGGTGTTCTTACTGGAGTTCAATCATTTGGTGGGCAATGCATAGGGTGTGTAGGGCTTGTATCTGATTCTGAGTGTAATTCTCTTACTCAAGAGAGTTCATTTTTCTCCTTGACAGTTAAAGACAGTACTATAAAGTATATAGTAGTGTAAAGACTATATTACTTATCTGTGGTCGTTGGAGAAGATTCTAAAGAACACTGCATTAATCTAAAGACCTCTCCTTGTTTACTTTGTCAGTCATTTTGTGTTCACACATACATATACTCTATATGAATATATCTGCCCTCATTCTTCCCTGTCCTTCATTTTCTCATCCCTTCCCTCTTCCATCAGTCCCCTTTGTCTACTAGAAAGTTTTAATTCTACTTTCACATCACACACACATACACACACATGAATACACACACACATACACACAAAGTAAAATGTGTGTGTGTGACTTTATGTATCTATTTAAAATCTAGAAAAAGCAAATAAGAGAAAATGTACTCTACTAAGTACAAATAAATACAAATACCCAGTAGACATGAACTAATACTCAGCCTCTCTAGTCATCAAAGAAATACAAAGAAAAACTACACTGAAGGTCCATCTTACCCTGGGTATAATGACAGTCATAAAAAACAAAACAAAACAAAACAAAACAAAACAAAACAAAACAAAACAAAACATACCTAGCAAGGATTCTGGAGAGGGATGTGGGGAAGGACCTTTATTCACTGCTTGTATGGATATAAATTGGTCCAGCCACTATGGAAGGCAGCATGGAGTTTCTCCTCCATTTGATGCTTCTTGGTATTTCCCTGAAGGATTCCAAATGTCACAGGGACACCCAAGCACCTATATTTACTGTAGCACTACCCACAATAGATAAACTAGGGCACCAACCTAGGTGTTCAACAACTGAGACTAAGAGAAATATGGCATTAAAAAAATAAAGTAACATCACATTCAACTGGAGATTAAGTAAACTAGGCCTTTTCTTGTACACAGGAGGTCAACGTGTGTGTGTGTGTGTGTGTGTGTGTGTCTGTGTGTGTCTGTGTGTGTCTGTGTGTCTGTGTCCTTCCCCAGACTTTGAAGCTCATCAGCTTCGAACTGCAGGTCAGTGGCTTTGACACCTGAGGAACCTCTACCTGCCTTTACCCCCCCTTAAGCTGGCATTTTATTTGGGTGGTGAAGCAATTCCCAGGAGGGGAAGTTAGGAGGACAAGGACAATCCTAGCAGTTCTTTTTCTCTTAGATAACCTGAAAAAAACTTAGCAGTGAGTGTGCATCTTCTCTCCTTGGCTCCATCCCAGGGTAGGCTGTGTAGAGGCCACAGGGAGTACTTCCTTTGATGGTGCTCCAGAGAGAGGCCAGTCTCCTTGATCAGTGGCAGGGGTTCTATTTCATGCAGATATCTCTCATCTCTCATATCTTTCCTTTTCTTAAGACATCCCAGCAGGAGATAAAGTATTGTACTGTATAGTTTTGGCTTGCCAAGAACAACCCACTAACTCATCTCCTAAGTCCTGTCAAGTCTCCCTCCAGCCACAAATCCTGGCCAGTTCTGTCAGACTGGAGGCAGATAGGAGTCAATGATGGGCCAGTGCATGGCCATTGGTAGACCTCTGCTTCCTTGGGAGTCTGTGTGTTCTTGTCCTTCCTGCTCTCTGAACTTTGAGTCACAGCATTCCCACAGACGGTCAACTATTACCCTTAGAGGTAATTTGTGTTCATCTGCTCTCCTCCTCTCCCCACCCACCATTCCACTCTGCTTTGTCATTCTAAAGTTACATTAAAGGCAAGCTCTTTCTAGTTACTGGTTCCAAAGTCTCTAGTCTGCTTCATGCCTCATTCAAATCACAGCACTTCATGTTTATTGACGAAAGCTTGTCCTGTTGGTTACCCACGAGCTCTGGACACTTATTTCCTCTACTAGATGGCTATTCCAGCCTGGCTTGTAAAGAGATGAGAATTTGAGAACAAAGAAGGCAAGAAGGTCATTGTCTTCTCTCCTTCTTTGATTGCTTTGGGCTCCTTTCTCACTTGACTTTGGGCTTCTTGAGGTGCAAATTCAACCAATACAACCCCTGTCTCGGATTCTAGAATGTTTCCCCTCACCTTTCCAAGTACTTCTTCTTATATCATCTGTCAGTCTGGCTTCTTCCATTGGTCTAGTCTGAAGCTCCACATCCCCTCCTGGACCTTCCTTCCTTCTTTTGGCTCCCCAATTCTTTTAGATAGATCTCTTCAGCTCACAGGGCAATGGGGAGAACAGAATGCTATTATTAGAGTTACTTTATACTTTAACCCAGACAAGAATCTGAGGTGGTAGACCTCTGCCTCCTTGGGAGACTGTGTATCCTTGTCCTTCCTGCTCCTGTGACGAGACTTATCTACTTACATTCAGGCAGTAGATGCCAAATCTACAAAGAAAACACGTAATTCCCATAAAACTCATATTCCATTTTTTTTTTTCCCGAGACAGGGTTTCTCTGTGTAGCCCTGGTTGTCCTGGAACTCACTCTGTAGACCAGGCTGGCCTCGGACTCAGAAATCCGCTTGCCTCTGCCTCCCGAGTGCTGGGATTAAAGGCGTGTGCCACCACTGCCCGGCCTCATAATTCCATTTTTAACCAGTGTTCTTCTTGTGGTAATACATTGTGTTGCTTTGTTTTTCTCCTTCTTACAGGAATTCATTATTCATTACTTCTTGATTTCGTTTCTTTCTCTGTTTCTGTGTTTCTGCATCTCTCTCTGTCTCTCATTATCTCTCTTTTTCTCTCTCTTTTCTTTCTTTTGATAGACCAGGAGTTAGATATGCTATATAATTTTCTTTAGACAGGGTCTCATGTAGCTCAGGTTAGACTTTCACATTTTTCATGTAGCCTTGCACTTGTCCAGATGAGATCTTCTGCTTCCACCTAGTGAGTTCTGGGATTACAGGACTGTGTCACCATGGCCCTTTCTCTTTTCCTTTCCCCCCTCCTGTTCTCAGCAGTGTTAGGGCTTGGATCTACAGTCTTGTTCATACCAGAGAAGCACTCTACCATTGAGCTACATTCCTGACCTTCTTTTTTACTTTTTATTTTGAGTTAAAGTCCTATTAAGTCTCCCAGGTTGGCCTTGAACTCAAACTGAAGCCAGGCAGCCTTTAAACTCACAATCCTACCTTAGCTTTCTGGGTGCTGCAATTTCTTGCCTACCACTACCCTTAGCTCTAAGAATTGCTTTGGTTTAGACCTCTCTATTGCTGTTTTCAGCTTCTACCTCCATCCCAACCTTTGTTCCCCCTGAAGACAGAGGGATTTGGGGAAATCCAAGGATACAACCTCTGGTCAGTACAGTGGTCAGCTGTGAAGTTCAACTTCAAAGCCAAGTTACATTTCTGGCGGGAGATACCTTAAATATGGGTTCTGGGTGTCATCAGTACCTGGAAGGTTATTGTGAGCCCATTATTAGGCCAGAGGCAGATGACCACATTTGTGTCTTCCCACCATGTCAGAATTAATTAACCATGGATTCGTGAGGCCCAATGGTTTCAATGGCATCTTCTTGGTAATCTGGCTAAGGAGAAGCCAGGTTCTTCTATTCAAATGTTAATTACTAATAATAGCTCTCATATCATGCAGTAAATCTTCATCCCCACCTGTGAATGTGTACAATTTTAAGAATGGGCCCGAGGTAAAGAGGCTGCAGCAGAGGTTAAAAGGATTAAGATATGGGCCTGAGAGCCATAAATTTCTATTGATAAATAATGAACCCAGACCATCTTTAGTGAGGACGTTGCTGCTGAGGCCACTGGAGAGTCAAAGCTGAGAGTGAAGATGCTGAGTTGAGTTCATCTGTGCCATGAAAGGGCAGCACTGGGCAGAGCAGGAAGAATGGTTTCAGATGCAGGCAGGTGAGCAGATGTGTGGGCAGATAGCATTGAGTAGGCTGTGTCCATAAAGGGTGGGGGAAGGACCTGGACCCAAGGATAGTCGGGAGGCCTGTCTGGTGTTTTTAAAAGTACATCTCAGGTATCAGATGATAGTCGGTGTGGGGCCTTGCCATCACAGAGCAAGGTATCCACCCTCCTGTGGGGGCCAGATGAGGGAGTTACACTTCTTCCCTGTTTAGTGTCTGAGTCTGCATTCCCTGATGTGACTTTGATATGCCATGGCTCCTACAGTCTCAATAAGTGTATAAGGCAGCACCAGGTTGTTTTATCCCCTAGGGTAAGTCAGGTTTTGCTCTGTTCTGCATGGTTGGTGATGGACAGGTGGTGGTGACTGAGGGCCACCCAGGCAGTGATCATCCTCCAGGCTTGAAATGGAGTCAAAAGCTGTTTGTGTAACATGGAGTCTTTCAGGGTGAGGATCAACCTGAAAAGTCACTGTTTGACAGAATGTGGAGTGACTCGGAGCAGGACAAACAGGATCTCAGCAAAGGGGAACAGCAAAGAAGCAGCTGTATCTGTCTGATGTCTGAATGAGACCAGATCTGATGAATATTCTTAGGATGAAGGAGGAAGCAGAGCCATCCAGGGGCACATAATTGGATCATTTTCTCTAAGAAGGGGTCGATAGACAGCACAGGGGTGGAATTAGCAATTTACAAATAACTGACGAGTTTTGATTCATTTCCTTTCTAAGAATGATGAGTTTAGGCCCCTCTCTCTTCTTAGAAAATTTCTATGTACTGATGGGCTGTGAAGTTTGTGCTTCTTTTAGGGAAGATGAAGATGGAGGGAGGGAGGGGAGAACATAAGAAGAGAGAAGGAAGAAAGAGGGGGAGGGAGCAGGTGTATGTATGTGTGCATGGTGCATATGTGTGTGTGCACACGTGTGTGTGCATGAGCATGTGTGGTGTGTGTGTGTGTGTGTGTGTGTGTGTTGTACTCTTTACTGCTTGAGGACACAGGGAGCCAGCTGAACTGACTAAGTCACTTTTAATGGTTCCAAGAGCAGGACATAGAAAAACAAGGAGCTAGAGCATTTCCTGCTTCTTGGTTATGCCTCTCTCTGGGCCATTTTAGTCCAGGTGTTGACTGTAATGGCGAACTTGTGAGGGTCTTGCATTTCAGAGAAACCTCAGCAAGTGGGTAGGTTCCTTGAAAGGGAAGATAGTTTCATCAGTGTGAAGGGCTCCACTGTAGAAGGTGACAGGAGAAAGGAGGGCTCTGGAGCCACACTAGTATATTCAAAGCCAAGATTGCTTTTTAATTGGGTAAATTATAACATGACCTTATCTGAAAGAAGGAGCTGTTGAGAGCAACAGGTAGGATGACTAGGAATGCCTGGCTTGTGCTCACTGCGAGTTGGTCAGGAAATTTCAATGTCTGCTTAATGGTCCCCCTTTCTTCCCCCTCAGCCCTGGTTTCTTAGAGATAGGGAGGCAGATAGTTGGGGGTTTGAGACAGGGTTTCTCAATGTAGCCCTGGCTGTCCTGGAACTCTCTCTGTATACAAGTCTGGCCTTGAACTCACAGAGATCTGCTTGCCTCTGCCTCCCGAGTGCTGGGATTGCATGCAGCCTTTCTATCCAAACCATCACAGAAGCCAACCCAAGTGGAACCCAACAAACTCAAACCCTGAAACAGTTCTTACTGTTGTCTTTAACTTTTAGGAAGGCAACAAGGACAGAGAAAGTGAAAACATGTTGCAACCTGGAAGGACCACAAGACTCATTAGAATTTGGGTGGGAGCTGGAGATGTTGGGTCTGATGTTCTGAGTGACTCTGGGGTAGCCTCGACATCTCCCTTCTCTTCTCCAACTCTGGAACTCTCTGGGGGGAAGGTTGACTTCTAGGCAGAGATGACTCAGAATTCCCTATAAAGCTACTTACTCAGCATGACAAAGGTTGATAGATTTTTTTTTAATTAATTAATTATTTTTTTTTTACCTACCTTTTGGAACAAAGTTGCAAAGTAGAATCAGGTATCTTTGGAAAAGTAGATGACCAGTTAACCCAAGTTGACCCAGAGCACAATTTTGGGCGTTTTGGTTGTTTTTAATTTCTTGCTGATAAAATTTTCTGGTCATCTTGTCTATCATGTGGAATTTGATACAAAACCTTTAGGAATCCACAATACAGTGAAAATAGACACAGTTTTTTCAATGGCTTTCCATTCTTTCTAAATCTTTAGCACTGTATCTAAGACTTGTGTCTGGCTTCTCTCACAGACGACCCTCTCTGCTGCAGCCTTCCTCACTGCTTCCTCTTAATTCTTCAACTTGGACTTCCCTCTCTTCTCACATACTCTGGAATTCCCTCCTCTGATTTCTCCAGGAAATTCATTGATATCCGGGCTCCCATCTTTGATGCCCCTCCTCCAGAGAGCTGTCCCGATCCTTCAGATGCCTCAGGATCCTCTGTTTTACGATCTTACTGCCAACTACATGCCACAATTAGGACCAAATCTCTATGTATCAGTTTGATGTTCTCCTAGCTGAAAGAGTTTCTCCAGGAGAGCATTGCTTGCCTGAGCCATCCCAGGGGTCCCTGTATGCACCACGGTACCCTGCTACTGTAGATGCTTAATGATCAATGAGTATGGAAGGTTTGATTTGAGTTCAGTGCTAGAGTCAAGGAACCACAGTCAGCAGTGACACCAGGCACCAGCAAAGGCTGACCAATGGGGTAAATGATGAAGGCTGGGAATTCTGAGATGCCATTGGCTGTAAACGGGGAGAGCCCCAGGCTGCAGATCACAAGTGGGTGTTGGCTGCTCATTTCTCTCACATTCCAACTCCTCCAAATCTAGATCTACAGAGGACTCAGCCCATATTCTTAGGATGGTTCTATGTGTCACATCATCTGACTACCTGATTATCTACAGGCAAGTCCTGCCACAGTCTTGCCAAGTTTATACCACAGTGGATGTGATGCTGAATGGGTCAGAATTCAATGACATTGGTTTTTTTTGGTTTTTTTTTTTTTTTTTTTGGGGGGGGGGGTTATGGCTAGGTCACAAAATACATTCCAGTGACTATTTTCTAGTACATTCCCAGAATTATACATCTGGGATGATGTTAATTCGCCTCCTAGTTTTAGTGGATGAATCTTAGTGACATCATAGTTTTGTAATAGTAATCCAAAAGACACAGGGATCATCCACTTCGGAGCTTTCTGTCTCACTGTAGCATTGTCCTTTATAGTAGGCAGCAGGTTGTTAGCTATGACCACTCTTTCCTGCTGCAGACAAGATGAGGAGCTCCTGGGGTCAGGGAAGTTTGAATGGAAGGGTAAATGTGACCCTTGTCTACAAAAGGGACAAGGTAAGATAGGAGGCTGAACGTCTTACATATTGCAGAAGAGTCTTTGATGTACATTAGCGCTAGTCTGCTGTGAACTAGACCTACCTTTTTGTGGCTAATCACTCTTTCTTAGCATCCTGATAATTGGCATGGTGACTGCTCTGTATGTTATCCTGTGAGATTTGTAGTATAACTGACATACAACAGATTACACACTGGTAATGGGAGTGCCCAGAAAGCCATTGCCACAGTCAAGATAATCAATATATCCTATACTTGTAAACCTTTATTCCTAAGCCCTGTAAGCTCACAGTGGATGGCTGTAACACAATTTGTGTGTCTATTAATTTTCTGATGGATATTTGCATCATTTTCAGCCTGGAGCCATTACAAATAAAAGTACACACATATACAAGTCTATACATGCTTTATCTTTGGCAAATATTGCAGAGTAGAATGACTGGATCATGTATGATTTATTTTTCTTTTTTTTAAAATAGTAGTTTACTAATTTTTGGTATTTTAATACATGCATGTAATATATTTTGATCATATTTACTTACAATTCCTCTCCCTAATTCTTCCTGGATCCACCCCCTTGCAATTTCACATTCTCTATTTTTAATAACCCATCCAAGCCATAATGTACTGCCCATACACCCACGGGTTTAAGTCCATCAACTGGAGTGTGGGCTACCTACTAGGGACCAGATCATTGAAAAAACAGATTTTCCCTCCCACAGAAATCATCAACTGTCAATAGCTCCTTAGCTAGATGTAGGGGCTTATGGGCCATCCCCAATCCATAATATGTTTAATTTCATATGGTCCATTCCCCTCCTTTATCTATCCAATTCTGTGATTTCACTCAATTTCTCTTTATACACACACATCAAGTACAATTTGAATTGCCAATAATACTTGTGGATGTATAACCTTCTCCTAGTAGAAGTGTCTTAGGGCTTCTACTGCTGTGAAGAGATACCATGACCATAACAACTTTTATAAAAAGTTGTTTTATAACAGTGTCAGAGCTTTAGTCCATTATCACCATGGTGAAAAGCATGGTGGCACACAGACAGACATGTTGCTGGAGAAGGAACTAAGAGTTCTACATCTTGATCCGGAGGCAGCAGGAGAAGAAACAGAGAGAGATACTGGGACTGGACTTGAGCTTCTGAGACCTCAAAGCCCACCCCAAGAGGCCACACCTCTTCCAACAAGACCACACCTCCACCAACAAGGCCACTTCTCCTATGGGCCCCCTATGGGCCAAGCATTCAAACACTTGAGTCTATGGGGGGCATTTCTATTCAAACCACCACAAGAATCATGGTTGATCTTCCAGAAGCCACATTTGTAAAGAAAACATTTTCTTCTCTCTGGAGCTTTCAGGTGCCAACAACGCCATATGTAGTATTAGGATTTTGCTCATCTCCCCTCACTATGCTGAGATTTTGTCTGATTTGAACTTGTTCCTGTCTTGTGCATGTTGTCTCAATTGCTATGATTCACATGGGCAGCTGCTCTTTTGTATTCTGGTAGTCATCTACTGCCCCTGGGAACTATAATATTTCCACCTTGTCTTCTGTAATGATTCCTGAGTCTTGGAAGGACTAGGTGTGATGTAAAAGTCCCATTTGGGGATAAGCATACTACAGTCTTTTACTTTCTATACCTTGACCAGTTGTCAGTCTCTGTGTTAATCTCCACCTACTACAAATAGGAGTTCTCCGATGAGGGTAATAAGATACCTGACCTATGAATATAATGAGTTATTTGGAGTTGGTATAAGACTATGTCCATTTAGCAGAGTAATAGTAATAGATTCTCCCCTATTGTTGATGACCTGTTTAGCCACAGGCTCTTGACCCACATAGTGGTGCTAGATAAAGATTTCAACCTATGATTATACATCTTTTGCTAGATGTTTATAGGTTTTATTAGCCTTTTCAAGAGATAGCTTTTAGTTTCATTATTTTTATTTTGTATTTCATCATTTTCCCAGTTAATTTATTATTTTCTTTCTTCTTCATATTTTGGGCTTGATTTCTCTTTATTTCTTTTTTTTTTTTTTATTTATTTTTTGATATTTTATTTACATTTCCGATGATTCCCCTTTTCTTTAGAAACCCCGTGTCCCCTCCCCCTCCCCGCCTCTGTGAGGGAATTCCTCCTCCCACCTACCCGCCCACCCATTCCCATATTCCCACCTTGACATTCCCTTTTACTGGTGCCCCTAGTACCCTCAGGCCCAAAGTCCTCTCCTTTCT